>CM041292.1:15103247-15703247 GCA_023052935.1 Piezodorus guildinii
AAGAAAGTGTCTCTTTCCCGAACTGTACAGTCAACCTTCTCAAGATTTCAGCCGGTTTTACACCTTCAGCAGCAAGAAATTTGATGATAATACGTTGCCCAATCGAGGGGGATACATCTTGCTGAGACATCGTCACAACGGTAACTGGTGAGTTCGGGGGTATGCTCTCGCCTGCTTTTCACCCACTCCTGGCATCCCTACCCAACACCTCTAAACCTGGGAACGTTCCCGCACCTTCACTGGGCTTCCAGGACAAAAAGTCTCGTTTATATTTGGTTCACCCACGTATAAAAAAAAAAAATTATATCTTTATATATAAATTTATACTGTCCTCAGGCACATAGTGTATTGCTACTCTGCTTTAGCAGATTATAAACATTTTTTCAGTATTTTGATCTCAATTTTTTTTTTTTTTTAGTTAAATCTTTTTATGGATTAAATTTTTTATAATTTTTCTTAATTATTTTTTGAAAGATTAGAATTAAATTTTTTAAATTATGATTAGTTGGTATATAATTTTTAAAATGTTTGAATTTGATCATTAATTTTTTTACTGTAATTTCTGATGATCATCTAATCTTTAAACTTAAATTTGGGCATGTAATGTTGTGAAAACATAGTATAAAGCAAAGTGATTGAAGAGCCTTTATTGAAAAAAAAATGTCGGCATTGAAGCCCATTAAATTTTACATTGTTAAAGCGAGTTTAATTAAAATGTTTTGGGCCATTTTTAAGAAAATTTAAAGATAAAAAGGAGCAAAATGTATGGAAAAAGTACAACTTCTGGTCAGCTGATTTTAGTGAAAAAGTCACTCTACATCTCAGATGCATAGTTGTCTTAAATATGAAATTTCAGTTTCCTATGACTTTTCGGTTTTGATCTAAACTTACCACACGGGCACACACAGACTTTTTTTTTGGGACTTGGTCATTTGCATTCAGGAGACCCTATAGCATGTAATTCTGGTAGAAAATCGAATTTGAAAATTTTCCCAATACTTTTTCTTACTATGTATTTTATATAGTTAAGTGAAAGTAAAAATACAACAAACAATATAAATTTTAATAAAATAAATCTTTACAGTTTGGTTGGTTCGCTCACCCAGTGTATAGCAGCACCGGAGACTATCCACCAATCATGCGGTATATTATAGACCACAATAGCCTGATAGAGGGGAGAAACCAATCAAGGTTGCCTTATTTCACACCGCAAGAGGTTGAGGAAATCAAAGGTAAGTTATAGATCATAATCTTTAAAAATCTAAGGAACTTCTAATTTTGAATATTATAATTAATGGTATTAATTTATACTCACTTATTTAATATACATTTAAATAAATATTTTATGATTTTAAACATCATGATGATTGTACATGGTTTAAAAATTTAAATTTTATGTTAAGTTTTTAGAATCCACAAAATTAATAATACTTTAGAGAACAAAAATTTAAAATATCGGCGTTTAAGCCCTATTATACTATACTATTATATACAGGCTATTTCATTAAGAATGAAATCTACATCATATTAAAGCCCATTAAATTTTACATTTATATAGTGAGTGTAATAAAAATCTTTTGAGTCGTTTTTGAGGAAATCTTAAAAAGTGCAAAATGCATGTTACAAAGCGGCACTTCTGGTTTTTCAATTTTTATGAAATAGTTTCTGTAACATCTCGGGCATATAGGTGTTTTAAATGTGAAATTTCAGTATCAACCTTTTTTACTTTCACTTACTATATATAGTAAGGGAAAGTATTGCGATCATTAAAATTTTCGAATTCCAGTTTTCAATGGAAATACACATTTTAGGGTCCCCTAAGTCCAAATAACCTAGTCCCGCGATCTGTGTGTGTGTGTGTGGTAACTCCCGAAATTAAATTTCATATTTAAGACAAATATACGCCCGAGACGTTACAAAACCTTTTTCATCAAAATGAGCTTACCAGAAGAACCACTTCATACCATGCATTTTGCACCTTTTTTTTTATTTTCTCAAAAACGGTTCTGACAATTTTGATTAAACTCGCTATATCGACGTAAAATTTAATGGGCTTTAATATCATGTAGTTTTTATTCTAATTAAAATGGTCTGACAGGGCTTAAATGCTGATATTTTACATGCTTTTCCTGTAAAGTACCTTTAGTTTCGTATATTTTATAAAAATAAATATATTATCTTGTTACCACCAATGAAAAACACATAAATATATAAGTTGAACGAATTCGATATCTAAATAAAGGAGAAAACTGAAAAAATATATTTTTAATGAATTTTTTTGTTTTTGAATATAAGAACACTAATATACATGTATGATATACCGTTTGAAAGCTAAAGATTTTAGAAAAAAATATTATCTCATACACAAGCTTTTAAAAGTTAATAGAGAGTGATGAAAAGCCGATAAAACTAACTGATTATTTTAGATAAAAATATAATAGATTTTTAATAAAACACATGTTTCTGTATAAATTCCATTTAACTAATTATTTAATGGTTTCACTCATATTTGAAAATTCTCTCATCGATTTTAAAAAGGGAGGTAAGAGAAAGTCATGTGTTGCCCACACCAGATTTTTTTTATTTAGCTAGGCTTACAAGACATACTCACAGAACATTTTGGAGGAATTGGTCATTTCTCAGGAGTCCATAAAACATGTATATCTTATGAAAACTATAATTCAAAAATGTTCATGATCATGATACTTTCCCTACCTGCATATTTGGTATATAGTCAAGTGGAAGTAATAATGAACCATTGTTAATCCATGATATTTCTATATTTATTAATGTTACGTAAATTAATTAAAATACACCACCAATATATTAATACTGTTTCAGCCCTTATGACAGGCCATTTTCAACTTTCACATATTAATTCTAGTACAGACCTTAAATAAGAATAAAACAGTTTGTTATGTTTTCTATAAATTTTCTTCTCAATCCAAAATTAGCTTCTACTCTGTGATTCTTTTTAGTCCTTATTTTTTCGTTGAATAGAGATTAATAAAATCCCCCTTCATTAACATTAACAACCACCCTTAATGAACTGTTTGGTGATTCTGTTGAACTGTTTTATTGTTCAATAGTATCACCAAACATTTTTAGTGTTCTGAATTACTCTTTTTTATCCAATAAAAAAATATTAACAATTAAAAATAGATATTTTAGTTGAATTTGCTAGCTGGACTTTAACCTTTCCATAATCTGTATTATTTAAATTTATTCTTCTGTTTACAGTATCTATAAGATAAAAATTTATAATTTTTTTTTCTTTTGCGAATCGGCCAATACAGGACCACTCAGATACATGCTAATGTCTTCTTCATTCTCCCCTACCACTGCACCCTCCCTCCTCTACCCATCTCCCTTTCCTATCATCCACCAATCAAGTTCCTCCTTCATCTGCTTGATATCCCCACACTACACTTTTCAGTTGTTTTTTTTACACCACTCCCCCCCCCCAACCTCCTCTGAAGGCTATACTGGGTTTTAAATTTTGGTCCTCTGTGGTTGCTAGGCAATGCGCGCTAACCCACTCAGCCACCCTACTCCCCATGTACACCTTTCAGCTTGTATATTTGATCAAATATTTGCTTATTTAGTCTTTTAGGATCCATCCTAACCAAGTGCACATAAAAACTTACAAGGACAAGATCCCAAACATGTCTCAGTGACTTCGATGATTTTTTTAAATGTAAAACTAGATATTAAAGCAGTAGACCCTGTAAAATATTATTAAGGGCTTCCCAGGAGTCGCCTAAAAAAATCGGAAAGTTTGTGCGCGAAAAAAACACATTTTATTTAATATCTCTGGTTCTAGTAAAGGTAGAAAAATAAGTTTGGTGACAAAATTACCATATTTCAAAGTGGAATAATAAAAAAAATAATTCATTAAAATGTAAATAATCGTAATAAATAAATAATGTCGTCAAAACAGTACTTTTAATAAGGTTTCTTAAAAACTGTATTCATCACTCCTACGAATGTAATTTAATCTGAGTACAGCTTCTAAGAAACCTTATCAAAAGTACTGTTTTGATGAGATTATTTATATTTTTAGGGCCATTACCCACTCCTCTTGTCCTGGTTGAAGAGATCCGATATCTAGGACTGCACCTGGACAAATGTCATACTTGAAACCCTCATACAAGACTGAAAAGACAAGAAACTGCCCGACGTTTTCGACTACTTTAACACTTACTGGACAAACCTTCCATTAAAGTAAAAAAGGCTAATCTACATGACTATCATAAGACCGATATGGACTTACGGAGTAGAGATTTGGGGCTCTACTAAACCATCAAATTTTTCCCATCTCCAATCCTTACTTTGTATCCAATCCTTGCTCTTTATTTTGTCACAAATAAACTCATCCATAAAGACATTAGCGTTCCCTAGTTGCTGACTTGGCCCGAACCAGGTACCGCTCCTTTCATGATAAACTCCATTCCCACTCTAATCCACTAGTTTCAATCCTTGCTTCCTTAACAATCCCTGATAATCCTCCGAGGCGTCTGAAAATGAGATGTTCCCGAGACCTTCTAGTTTAACATAGTTTTTGGGGCTCTACTAAGCCATCTAATTCCTCCCGCATCCAATCCTTACAATCCAAAATCCTTCGCAATATCCTAAATGCTCCTTATTTCGTCACAAATAAAATCATCCATAACGACCTTAATATCCCATTTGTGACAGACCTTTCTCGAACCAGATATACCACTTTTAATTCCAAACTCCCAACTCATATAAACCCTCTTGTCCGCAACCTATCAACCTCGCATATTCCTGACAACCCTCCGAGGCGATTGAAAAGAAGATGGCCTCGGGATCTACTTACTTAAATAAACATCGAAGTACTACCGCTGGGTAGTTTCTTCACAAGCCTTATACGCCTTTTATTATAATTCATCACTTTTACTTATTGTATTTATGTAATATACAGTTGTAAAATTCAATAAAATATAAATAAAAAAAAAAAAAAAGTTTTTGGAGAGCTGCCAATGGGTAGTATCCCCACATGTGAATCATGACATTTGTATCTTGAATCACATTTCTAGATGTATATCATTATACAGTTGTAAATAGCAATCAATCTATTAAATCTAAAAAAAAAAAAGAGCCATTACCTAGCATAATACTTAAATATTTTAATGGCTTATGTTTCTACATTCTCTAGAACCAGAGATATTAAATAAAATGTGTTTTTTATGCACAAACTTTAACTTCTTAATCTGTAGCTTCCCTTTGACATTCTGGGACCAAATATTCTTCTCAATATCCGCCTTTCAATCTTTAGGAGCTTTTCCAGGCTTGAAAGTTTGCATTTTCCTTGGCATACAAAACCTCTAGCCTTACTACAGCAATTTAGTTACTTCTCGTATGACACAAATGTACCATAGCATTCTTTTTTTATAAATCTTGAAAACCTGTTTTAAATTAATATTTTCAAGAATTATTAGCATCAATGATTCTTCATACAGGTAGTTCCGACTATTTCAGCCACAACCATTACTCATCATTACTGGCCACATTCGGTGCGAGTGGTCCGGACCCTTCGTTTGAGAGAGACAGCAATATCTTATATTACATTGATCCTAAATGGCCTTCTTCTAACTGTTCATGGTTAAAGGCAAGTAGACTGTTTATTGTATTAATTTATCTTTCTTATTATTCTTAAACTTAATGGAAGCCAATTGATTTCAAAAAGTATTTTTAAAAATTAATAAAAACATCTGAAATCAGACAAACAATTGGTACTCGCAATTAATCAAGAAATTGAATACTTAGGACTCACCTGGTATCAAATTTGTATCTTTCTAGGCCAAGTTAGGCCAAAATTTCTAAAAGTGAATAAAACAATCAAATGGATCATTTAGTTCTCTTTGCTTCTGATTTAAGTAAATATATCTTCATTACCAAAATAATATTGGGTATTTTGGATAATAAATAACACCTGATCATCATCATTCATACAATTTTTCTTATTGACACCAAATATTAACCATATTTAAGCTGCTAACACCCGCTTGGGTTGTTGCGGAATATTATAAAATAAAAATATAATATTTATTGTGTGGTCTGGAAGAACATGCCAAACTTCAGAAAGGGGTTGCACATGAAAAAATAATTTTAAAAACTCGTATGTTCTATCAGATTTTCACTCATTTAAAACTTATCGGCTGATTACAAATAAGAAAATATTCACACATGTATTAGCATGTCGATTATCAAAGTCTTATTTTATTTTTATTTCGAATTTAAGTTTTTAACAGAATTTCTTTAGTGCACATGAAGGGTCTTAATTTCAGTACGTCAAGATTCGTACTGTTTCTAGGCTAATGGCTGTGCTATGAGGTGAATATCACACTCAACCAACAGGATTTTCCAACAAGTTTTGGGTACTCATTTTACAGAGGCTGGATGTGCCCGATGTGGGTCTCCATATTCTACAGTCGCAGCAGGGCTGAAATAATGGATTAAATAATCTTTCTACCAAAGCATAGGATTTGTACTGGAGAACAGTACCCCTTGTCTATCCACTATACAAATGCTGCAGCTTATTTTTCCACTATAGAAATGGTTATACATTTGTTAATTTACTAATAATAAATTTAGTACGTTTGTGAAATTTAATTTATGTGCAATTAGCCAATTAACCTAAGGGAGCGTGGTCTAGTGGATATACCACTAATCTACTGTTCTCCAGGTCCCAGGTTCGAGCCACGCCTGAGGCAGAATTATTTAAAGTTATTTCAGCCGTGGCGTGACCTTAGGGTATGGAGACCTTTCTAGGGCACACCCAGCCTCTGTAAAGTGCAACATGAAAATCGGATAAGAACTTATGAGTTTTTAATTATTTTCTTGTGAGCAATCCATTCCTCGAGTTTTTTCTGTTCCTTCTGACACTCTCATAGTTGGTGCCATTATCAATGTCTTTACTCTAAAATTAAGAATGTACTTTTATTTTTCCCTTTAATATGTATCTCAGAAATTAATTTATTAGTTTATTAAGTTACTTTCTTTAATATATATTCAGGTTTATCCAGAAGGTATCAGGAAGGTAGTAAACTGGTTTAGAGATCAGTATGGAGAGAATTTACCTATCTTAATATCAGAAAATGGATACTGTGATGATGGCAGAACCAATGATTTTGAAAGGATGTCTTATTACGATGTAATATTTTTAAATTACTATAAAATAAAATTTGTTATTTATTTAATGTAATATGAATACTTAAATACTTTCTTATGTACAGAGCTACTTAAAGGAGTTATTAAAAGCAATCGTTGAGGATGGAGCTAAGGTAATAGGCTACATGGCGTGGAGTATAATAGACAACTTCGAATGGAGGGATGGATACTAGTAAGGATTTAATATTTCTGATTTAAATTATTTTTATTCTTAACATTACCAGTTGTCATATTTACCTATTTATGCAGTCATCTGTGGTGGAGTGGCTAGGATAAGAGCCTTCTATGCACAAGTTAATGGGTTCTGATAGTCCTTGGAGTTTTTAATTTATCCTTGGTTGTGCTCTCTTTGGAAGAGATGTATAATGGTGGTCTCGAGCCTGTAGGATGTCAAGTACTGGTTAAATATCACTATCCTAAATAAATCTGGTTTGGAAAAATTTAGGACTTACACTTTAGCATCGTCCAATTAGCCACAGAATATAAAAGTGACGTTAAATGAATAATATTTACACATTATTTATATTAGCAAGGTGAAATGGTTAATTGTTATTAGGAAGAAATTGTAAATATTCAGTATTTAAGCCCTGTTTCACTATTTCAATGAGAATAAAATGTAGATAATATTCCAACCCATTTAATTTTTTATCGATAAAGCAAGTTTAATCAAAATTATTAGAGCCATTTTGGGAAAAATAGATCCGAAATGGTATGGCATAAAGTGACTAGATGGTCGATTTTGTTGAAAAAGTTGTTATAATAATCCAATCACATGATAGCGTTTAGTACAAAGTTTCCATTTTATATGACTTTTTGTTCTGGTTTGTTTGTTTATTCATTTAACATAATTTTATGCTGCTGTGGCTAATCAGATGATGCTACAGTGGGAGTCCTAAATTTTTTCTCTCCAGATTTAATTAGAATAGGGATCTTTAACAAGTATATGACATGGCACAGGCTCCGGACCACCTTTTTACGTCCCCTCTGAAGGAAGGCATAACTAGAGAGTTTTTATTCCCATTAAAAAATCCCAGGGCCACTTACCAGGTTTGATTGAACCCATAACTTTGACATAGAAGGCTGTTATCCTAGCCACTAAACCAGAGGTGACTCCCTTTTTTTTTGGGTATATTATCGCAATGCTTTTCCTACAAAGAAAAGTAATAAATTTACTAATAGTGAAAATTTAAAGTTACAGTTTTCATTGGAAATACTTGTTTTAAGGTCTTCGAAGTCCAAATTACCAAGTCCTACAAAAAGGCTAATGTAGTAAGTCGTAGGATATTGAAATTTCATATTTGAGACAAGTATATGACTATAATAATACCCCAATTTTTTCAACGAAAATGAAGAAACAATACAAAAATGATAGATAATAATTTCCATATGAAATTAATGTAAATCTATTTTACTTTTTTGACTTTTAACTTCATAAATCTTTTCGCCTAAAACTTCAATTCTTTCATATTTCCCTTACTTTATAGCCATTAAGAGCATTATATGAAATTTTCTTAATTGCTATAATAACATGAGATTTTTTTTTATCAGTAAAATAAAATATAACCAGTTGGAGGTGATAAACTGACATTAATGTGAAAATTAGGTTTTCTTGCTGTCCTCTTCTTCCTGGTGTGCTTGAACTAAATCCCCACTTTATAACTGAAAATGTTGTTGAATCATTAATAGTTATAGTGTTGTAAAAGGCCAATGTTGTTTCCAGAAAAATAAAAAAGATTATTTATAATGAGGAAGGTGGTTGAGGGTGTGGTCATAAAAAAATTACACTTACTGTATTTGTGTGGTGATGTTTTCATATTGTGGGCCTTCATCAGGGCTAAGAGAAACAATATAACAACCAATACTTTATGTTTGTTTCCATATTGAATTACTGTCCTATTATGGTGCCCAACTTATTATTATTTTTCTTTTGATTAAGTTGGGCACCATAATAGGACAGTAATACAATATGGAAACAAACATAAAATTAAATTAAAATGACAGTAATAAAATATGGAACCAAATATAAAATTGAAATGAGAAAATTTGAAGACTATATTGAGAAACTAAGTAAATGGTTAAAGCTAAAAGAACAATGTGTATATAATTTAATTTAATGTTTGTTTTCATATTGTATTACTGTTATCTTATTATTATACCTAACTTATTATTATTTTTCTTTTAATTTTATTGGTTATCTTTTTTCTCTTAGCCCTGATGAAGGCCCAGAATGTAGGCCAAAACGTCGGCTCACAAGTAGAATAAGAGTTACTTATTAGTGTGTAATGTTTTGATGAACACACCCCCAAACATCATCCCTGTCTAATATGTAATTTCAAATTTCAAAATTACTAAACAATATTTCTCTGTTTCAGTCATAGATTTGGTTTATACCACGTAAACTTTTCGGATCCCCAGCGTCCCAGGAGGAAGAAGTTATCAGCTGAATATTGGGAAAGGTTTTTATATCAGAGAACTTAACATGTTGAAAAGTTTAGAATCCAAAGTTGGAAGATTCATTTTAAACTGAATATTTTTAAGGGAGCATAATACAAAAATAGTGTAATACTTACTTATTACACTTATTACTTACTCCTAGACTTAAAGAATTTTTTACTATTGCGATTAATATAACTGATGTGTTCTTTAAAGATTGTGATGAATTTGTTTAGTTATAATAAAATATTTATATTTCTTAACTTGTTTTAAATATGAATCTTACATATTTTTATACATAACCTCACATTTTTGTTTTTTACTAAAAGTAAGGTGGTTTCTCTGAGCCTGTTCATTGAATAAGGGCCTTTTCACACATAGACGGCTGCTGTCTAAACGGTTTATAATCCTAGGTTTATCAGCCGTCCAAACGGTCAAAAGAGATAGGGACATAGTTAGAGCTTTCACACATACACGGCTGCCGTTGGAATGGTTTATAATCCCCTTTATGGCCGTGTAGCGACCGTATAGAAAAAACAGCCGTGTAGCAGCCGTTTATACGGTCGTTGAGATAGGAACATAGTTGGCACTTTCACACATGCACGACTGCCGTAAAAAGGATTATCTGCCATGAAGCTGCCGTGTAGCAGCCATGCATTACCACTGAAACCACATGGCGCCGTGTAATTTATTTTAAATAATAATAAAATTATGTTTCAATATAGACCAACTACTAATATCATTGTACTATCGTAAATTAATTAATTATGTAAATCAATGTTGAATAATTTAACTTTTTTTATATTAATTTAATAATAGTTTTTTCTAGTATTCACAACTATGATTTAAATAATTATTTCGTCACAAATCTATCGCTACAAAGTATTATGTAATTAATGACTTGCTGAAATGGTAGCTTTTAATTTAAATTGTTTTAACTAGTTAATGTAATTATGATCATAATATCAGGCAATTATCATTGTTAAATTCTTATAAAATGTTGCTTTTCAACTTTATATGTTCACTCTTATTTATTATAATCTAAGAAGTATTTTTTATTAAATTAAAATATTTAATAGATGCATAACAAGTAAAAGAAGGATAGATGAAAACCAACTAAAAGAAACATTAACATAACAGAAAATTCTATAAATGAATTAATTAATATCCGCAATACTATTTATATTTAATAACTATAAAACTTAGTTATTTATTATTTGGTAAATTCAGTTAAGTAAACTTTTACTTATGATCTGAAATTTATTATCCCTTTTTATAAATAATTCAAAT
Source organism: Piezodorus guildinii (assembly GCA_023052935.1). Taxonomy (NCBI): domain Eukaryota; kingdom Metazoa; phylum Arthropoda; class Insecta; order Hemiptera; family Pentatomidae; genus Piezodorus; species Piezodorus guildinii. The sequence continues at coordinate 15,114,165 of CM041292.1, forward strand.
ATGTTAAGAATTAATATTCTTTTAATTGCTGAAAACTTTGGGATTGGTTTTCAAGGCAGGGAAATATTCCTTGTTTAGTTAATAACAAATTGTTTCATAGTTTATATTTATCCATTTTGGTTTATTATTTTCAATTGAAACTTTTTTTTTTATTATTTTTGATTGAAACTTTCTAATCGACCAAAAAGAAAAAAAAAGTGGACGGCAGCCGTGTACGTGTGAAAAGGGGGGGATTAACGACCGTCACGGCAGATAAGCCTTTTTACAGCAGCCGTCTATGTGTGAAAAGGCCCTAAGCCTTAGCTATGCAAAAGTTCTGATCAAGGCGGCTGCTGGCAATAGATCCAGGCTATCTGGAGGGATACTGAAAAGCAGCATCATCCTAAGATGTTCTTGGGGGTAGCTGTACTCTTCTCTCAATGGATAGGATAAATATGAGGAGAGTGAGAGGACTATATACAGGGCACTGTCAGCCTAATAAGCACCTCCACAATATGGGGTTGGTAGCCTCACTGACTTGCAGGCTCTGCAAGAAGGAAGATGAAACTGCATATCATGTGATAATTAGTTATGCAGAGATTGCTAGGATGCGGTTTAACCAGTTTGGCAATGATCGTATTTGAGATCCTAAGCTGTGTGAACTGATCGATCTTACAGTTTGGACTCATTCACCTAGGCTATAGGCCTGTATTCACAGGATAAAGGACGCCACACAATAAGCCTAGTTGAGGCTCCAGCGCAAAAGGATAAGCCGGAAAAAAAAAAATAGAATAAGGTGGTTCACACTTCTTCTGTGACACATTAAACTCTGGGCCCAAAGAATTAAATTGTGCTTATGAAAAATTTAGGAAGGGGAAAGAGAAAATAATTATCAAATAAATGTTGCTTATAAAGTTTTCAATGAAAGAAGGTTAAATATAATTTGTTATTATTCTTCCTTATATTGATAACTTGCATGGTCATGCATCTAGCTTATGATTTGGTAATGTCATTATCATCATCTTCCTGATTCTAATCGGAATCTTGAAGAAGAATTTAGAGAAGCATGGATTTTAATTTAGAAGATCTCATGGTCATTTCCTTTTAAATTTCATACAGGGAGGAAGAAAGCAATGAAACGAGTTGATTTGGATGTTTTTAAGTTGAAGAATGAAATGTGTTCATGTGATGTGAATATCTATTGTTGAAATGTTATTGGGTATAGTATGATTCAAAACAAATTAACATTGACTTTTTTTTAAATTTATTTATTATTATTATTTTTTTTTTTTGTAGAATTGTTGATTGAGTTGTTTGTATTTTGTGTAGATTTTGTAGAATCCCAAAGTTCTGCTCCATCAATAGGCCTGAGTAGAGTGGCAAACATTAGTTGTTTGTTTTGTAAATTAAATAAATATCTATCTGTACACCAGGAAATGTGAAAGTTCTTTGTATTATGTTGTTGCTTATTTTTATTTGTCTGTTTCATATTAGTTTCTAATCCAAATATAGTCTGGAGTATCATACATATGTTTTTGAGATTACTGAATTGTCAATTTTTATGGGTGGACATGTGCCTTTTTATTGGGAGACTTTAGAGACATTAATTTTCATTCCTCATTTTAATAAAAGAAAGAAAAATTGCTAGAATAGATGGTGGTACAGGAGTGTCCAAGGATATCAGAAGTATAAAGGTAATAGAGAAAATGGCTTAATACTAGGGGTGGGCATAATCGAATGATCGTCATAATCGGATGATCGGACTTCGATGATTTAAATAATCGAATGATTAATATGCATTATGAGAGACGATATGCCACAATTCCCGTCTCTGAAATGGCTTGAGCTGACTGAGCCTAGGTGCTAATATGCAGATAATTGATGTGATGAGAAAAAAAAAAAAGAGAAAAAAAAAAAGGTCGTTCGATTATCCAACCTCCTTATAATCTCTCGATAATCGATTAATTCGGATGATTGAAAAATCGAATGATCCTATAATCGTCATTCGATTATGCCCACCCATACTTAATACACTACCTCGTGCTACACCTGAGGTATGATGGTGTTGAAGAAAGGAGGAATTGGAAGAATCTATTTAGAAAGAAAGATCGGAAGATTAGAAAATAAGTAGAAGCCAGGTTAAATATAAATAAAAAATAAATAAATTTCATAAAACAAATTTATTAATCCACCTCAAACGGAACTATTTACACACATATACACTTGCATTATTGTTATTACATAGCAAAAAAGGAGTCAAATGGTAATATATATATATATATATATATATTTTTTTTTTTTTTTTTTTTTTAAATGTTTTAAGTTCAGAAAACAAAAATATTTTTTCTTTGAATACTAATTAATAAACTTGATTGTCAGGCACTTATTTACAATCTGAATACAAGTATATAACAGGGTATTATATTTAATAATTACAACATCCTCGGCTAATGGAAACTAGTTATGAAATATATAATTTTAGTCTGTAAGGCAGAATGAATACGTCAAGACTTTCAGAACAACACTTACATACATGCGCATAGATAAAGTAATCACAAAGATAATAAATAGTACAACACAGTTGATGAGTTTTCATAAGCCTAATAAACTAGATATATAGGAACCGATGCAAAAATGTTTGAATAACAAAACATAAAATAAAAATTATGAGAAGTGACCAATTTAAAGTTGTTAAATTATTAGCATATTTTAGGAAGCATCAGTTTATTAGGCATACAATAATTCATCAAGTCACCTTATGATCTAGATCGTGGGCATTTCCTTAATATAAGTACATAATACCCGTTCGAATTACTTCATAAGCTTTGGCATGGAATTGCACAGAATCAGATATTTAAATATCAGAAATTGTTATTTGGAAGACTCTCGTTCAATTAAGTCTTTTAAGCAAAAAACACAAATCAAATAGATATAATAAAGTTCCATTAATATGAAATGAACATTTATATCAGTCAAACAAAACTTATTGCTATTAAATAAATCTTAAAACTAACGATAAATTCTATACATGGATTAAAACAATATTTATTCTTTTGTTTAATGTATGATCGCTTATAAAAAAAAAATAGTTCTCAATTAAAAAAAAAGTCCAAAACTTTAAATACAGGATTTCTGCTCTTCACAAATCAAATTAAAATTTTTTTTAATTAAAAAAAAAAAGAATACTTGCTCAATTTGAAGATTCTTTCTATTCCAGAATGATTTAATAATAGTTTGGTCAAGTAAATAAGTATTTTTGCATGCAAATATTTGAATTGTATTCAAATAAAAAATCACAGTCTTTCAATAACAACAATAAAAAATTGGAAACAGAAGTATACACTATTTATAACATTATTACTATCATTTACCAGCATATTTTACTTTCTTATTGTCAAGATAAAATTTTAAAATAATATGGTCTCTTCTTATAACAGGTAAAGATATTAAGTTCAATTCGGTATTAGAGTGGTTGTCATACGTTCCAAATCTAAACACCATTATAGATACCAACATAAGAATAAATCAAACAACCAATTTTACGATGATCCCTTCAAGAAATAATTGCAAAGATAATAAAAAAAAAGAAAAAAAAAAAGACTCAAGAATAAATGCAAAATGTTATAACATTCTATTCAAAGTCAAACGTTTAAAGGCAGAATGGTAAATTCATTTTGTTTCAAACATTCAATGGAAAATTAAGTATCTTAATCAATCATGCAAAATGTTATAATATTCTTCTCAAAGTCAAACGTTCAAAGGCAGAATGGTAAGTTTATTTTATATCAAACATTCATTGGAAAATTTAGTTTCCTTAATCAATTAAAAATATTCTTAATATATTGATACATTTAATGAAAGTCATATCAAATAATGAATGAAAATTCTGTATTTGTGTCAGATACAGTAAAGATAAAACTTTTTAAAATATGGCAGTCATAAAACACAACACTATAATTATTAAAAATGATCTTTTTTTTTATTATAAACCATTCATTAACAATTTAAGAGTATATACTCTTCTATATAGAAGCTTATTGTTATTTTTTTAAATCAAATAATTGTTTTGTGTGATTCATGCTGCCACTCAAGTCTAAACCAAAAATAGCCTGTTATTAAAAATAAATAAAATTTGTAAAAATTAGAAATGATTAGATTAAATTTTTACAATATAAATATTATGCTGGATTTGAAAACTGTAGTCGTTCATTAAAAGAGATTATTTTATTTTAATAATTCGTTTTCCAAAAGTCTTTCAGATCAATATTTAGAAAAACATTCCAACAGCTGATTACTTAGTCAAGAGTCAAAGCTTCAATTTAATCTCAACGATTCCGAGACTAGAATCTGTAAAACATAACCATAACTATTTGTTTCATCATTCAGTAAAATGTTTTATTTAAAAAAATTACTTCGAAACAATAGTTAAATTATAATGGGAAGATTTATTCTATAAGTACAGATAAACCTTTATGGTCCAAAATGACTTCAATTTATAAACCTATCTCCAAAAAAAAAAAAAAAAAAAGATCTTAAATATTATTTTGATTAACAATTCATCAACAGAGCGGTCCAAGCCAGGAAATCCCCTCCCCCTATTAAAATACCGTAGAACACAAAACTAATAGATGCTGCTTCCAAAATTAACATTGAATTCTTCAAATCTTTATGTAGTAAGAACCTCAAAAAATTCTTATGAAGGGAATGCCCCACATGAGAAATATTCAAGTAAGCCAATTATTTTGTTTATTGAACTTATCAGTGCTGCCAAAATACTAGATAATCAAGTTATCCATTAACAGCAGTGAATTTTTTTAATATATTTCCTTTTTTTTATAAATGTTTTGTAATATTTTTATAAATTATAGAATAAAATGCAAAAATTCTAGGAAGAATTTATAACAACATATTGAAATAAGTCTGTTTCCTCACTGCTTATGGATGAACAGGCAGTTCATGGGCAGTACATTTTTTCTGGCCCAAGAGGTTCAAAAAAGTACAAAAAAAAAAAAAAATGTACTGTACATGCTCTTTCAGATCTCTAAAAATCATAAGCAATGAAAATAACCAAATAAGAGGTTGTTTATAACCTATGGACACATACAAACAAGGTAATCTATAAATTTCGAGCAATGGCTTCTTATTGCATAAATCAGTTCATTTTGTCAATGATTAAAAGAATTTTGTCTCCATGAACCAAAGTTATGAAGCAATGTTTTCAAAATAAGTTATATTTCTTTATATTCTGAATACACTTTTAAAACTCAATTTTTTAGTACATCAATTGTTCCACAGTTACCAGAACAACACATTTCTTCATTTGAGGATCACGATCTCATGTTTGTCACAGATAACGATTGTCCTGGATTTTCACCAGTTTCTAATTGTTTCAAAAGACGAAACAGAGCTGCAGCTTCTCTAATACGGCTGAATTCTATACAAAATGCTTGAACTTCAATAAATAATTCCTGAACATTGATGATTTTATTCCTAATAAGTGACTGTAGGAAAACACATACAAGCCTAACTAATCTGTTTTGCATGTACCTGTCCTTGATCGTTTCACAAGTTGAAATGCAGTTAGAAATATACAAATGAACAAACTCTGTTGGCAAATCTACTGTTGTAGTCAATCGATTCACAACTTCCATTGAATGAAGCGACATTTCCATGTTGACTAATACACTGAAATATTCAGTTATCTGTGATGACTGCATAAGTTTCAATAAAACTTCAATTGCTACAAGTGGATTATTTTCAACCAAATCAGGCAGCTTACTGGGAGTCAATCCAATGTGATTCACTAATTTTGGATCTTTGTCTAGTGCTGTAAGCAATAGTTGCTGTTGCTGGAGACTTAAAACATTTTTGTAAGCTTTAACCATCAATTTTTTGGCTTCTGTTCCACTATCGTGTGGAACGGATAAGGAGGAATCGTAAGCCACTAAATGTTCATTCAACACTGGTTCCTCAAGCCAAATCATCTCCTGATCATCAAAATAAAGAGGTGGAACCAGTCTGATCATTTCAGGTCGGTACGTATCTCTTGCTGGAGATTTAGGATCTGATAACAAAGCTTCAGCAGTTTTTCTAGCATCAGTTGGGTCTACAATCTGATTTCCTACAGCATGCTCAGGTATCAGAGGGGAAATGTGATTCCTAGTTGAAGGTAGATGGTCTGAGACAAATTCTTCAGCTAAGTGCTTCAGATGAGAGAAATCGGCAACTGTTGTATTGTCAGCATGGATGATAAATGCTGGAGTTTTCTTCAGTAATTCTTTTCCTTGATTAGAGGCAATGAGATGTGACAAGAAACTCCGTTCAACTGGTTTTAACCTGACATCTTGTGTTGCGAATTTCCTACTACTCTCAGGTTGCAACAGCTCAATAAAGAAAATACCAAATGGGTTGTGAGCAAAAGAGTCTGATTTATACAAGTCATATAAAATGCTAAGAGCGACAATTCTCTGACTAGGTTTTTGTATTATGTTGTTAACAATAACAGTAACAATTGCATGCCCTAGTTTGAAATAGCTTGATTTTGAAATGTGTTGGTTTACCTGGCTTATTATATGCTCAATAGAATGATTTTCTAAGTTCTCATCCATAAGAATACCAAGAAGGACCTGAATTTCTTTGATACTTAAAGCCATGGTGATTTCATTGATTTAAAAAGTTCTCAAACAATTACAACAATGAAGATGTTGACAAGGATGCTAAACTTGGTAAAATATCATAAGTCACCACAATAAACTTAACAATAGTCAATTGAAACCAACCACTATGTCATTATTCACGACCACCATTCTTTAGACAATAACACAAATCACGAAATAAACATCTGATTCTGTCTCCTCATTTTCAAACATCTAATTTTTGTAACCGAACAAAACAAAAGCACTTGTCTGTCCAAAGAAGTAGAAACATACTCACGTTCCTGGCTTACGAATGAAATCCGGAAAAATTGAGATAGGAATAGTAAAACAACTTTTTTTAAAAAATTATATACCTTAAAATAATTTAATATGTGAATGTAGAACACAATTTCCAACTATTTAATTTCACAATAAAAAAATCCAATTATTTTGAATTAGTCAATTAAATCTTCTAATCTAGACTGAATAAAGTTACAACTTTAGAGACCTATGTCATACTATTTTGCAACACACAATTGGAAAGTAAGCAAAATTCAAGATATTTTGAATTAAAACTAATTTTTTAGTTGGTTAGTTAATATGTTGGTAATGTTCTTAGAACAATGCACGACTCATGGAGAAGCTTCGGTCGGCAAATTTAACAAAATCTTTTAATTCATGTTTCATGAACAGAATTTGTAATTCGAGATACCTAGCCCAGAAAAAGGCACATGAATCGATCACGTTCCCGAAGTGATGTGATCTAAAAACTAGAAGAAAGCCTTTATTAACTGAAAGAGCCTATGTAAATGAAATAAAATACAATGAAAATTTCAAATTTAATTTGGTATGGAAAATAGTATTTTTTTTTAAATTTATTTATTTGTATATATATTGAATCTAGAACAAACAAATCAATTTAATAAGTAAAATGAGAAGAGACACTGGCTTCAATAATAACATTTTGACCGAGGATAGGGATGTGTGTTTCCCTAGCATCTTTGATTCGGTCTGGGCAGGGTCTATTTTATTTCGAGGGGTGGCCTCTATTTTCAATTTTCGGTGGTATTCTTAGCTCTTTCGTTCCAGGGCGATTTCCAGTAAAGCCATTACCATCCGCCTTATTAATAAAATTATGACTTCATTCATGTATAACTAAAGTCTGTTCGTAAGTTTCTTATTTTTTAAGGGATAATCCGGACATGTACAATCTTTTCGTTCTGGTCGAGACCTGTTAAATCGGAAAGATGTACTACGCAAGACATGCTTTATTTCTAAGCAAGGCCAGATCTATGCTTTAAACATTTGGAGGTTTTCTCCTAGGACCTACTGTCACCAATCACAAATAACCTAACGATAACCAACTATTTGGAAATAGTTAAAATGTTTTTCGTTTATATAAATTATACATATTAGTGCAAAAAATAGGAAACTAGGTATTTAATATTTCTATCGAATCTTCTGAAACGTTAAGGATTGTGATGTTATATTGTATATGTTATGTTGTATGTTGCTAGCAGATCACTTAAATTTTTCATTTTGCATTTAATGATGGGCTGCTCTTTGAAATGAAGGAAGTTCAAGCATTACAGTACGGGAAAAAATGTACTGCCCATGTTCTGAAAAAAAAAAAAAAAAAGTGAGGAGGGAATGCACCTTACGATCGTTGACGTTAGTAATTTAATTTTGAGTTATTTCTCTTACATTCTGGGTATGTAATATAATATGTACTCTAATATATATTATTATACATACGGACTGTGATCATTATTCTAATGTAACAAAAGTAATAGGGATGGATATTCTTAGATAGTGATCATTCACATAGTAAATCTAATTTCGCATCTCTGTTTTCATGTCTGTGCCTATCTAATTGGAAAAATGTTCAAGTCAGTAGAAAATCAAGTTATTGCAGACCATTAGGATAAATTAAATCTTAGTGCTTAAGAATTATTATAAATTTTCATTGTAAGCGAGATGATATTGTAACTTCCTGATTGGATCGTATCACTATGGATAATATAGTTCTTCCTTCTGCTACAGCGCTACTGTCACTCAAATTTTCTTCAGCTGTTAAAAGGTTTTGCCGATAAGACCTATTTTTTTCACCCTATCTATTATCAAATTTTTCAATAAGAAAAGTGAGTCATATACTTGTGTTACATTTAATTATATACTTTGTCTTAATATGTCTCATTTACATAAGATTTTGAGTCTGTAATCTTCAGTTAAAAGCTCATTTTCTTATGTGCTAAAATACTAAGTTAAATTTATTAATTTGTTGTAGAATGGCTTCTGTCGGCACAACCAGATCTGTTTTGAGGCTTCTTTCTTCCCAGCCTATTTTAAAACAAGCTGTTCGAGGCTATGCCGATGAGATGGCATTCACATTTGCTGCAGCAAATAAGGTTCATGCCTTTTTTTAATTTTTTTGTGAACAGAGTGTAACTAACTTGTATTGTCAGCATATATTCAATTTAATGGATATTTAAGAGCTTATAGATATTTATAATTTTGAAATATTTAAAGTTACATACCCATATATTAAATATTGTTAAGGAGCGATTGCTGAAATAAGTTAAAACATTTATCAGTGATAAGGATGTAGTGACATTTTCAATTTTCTGAATTTTTTTAAAACTAATTGACCGCGTAAAAGAATGAATCGTAAGGTGATTAAAATTAAAATGATTACAATATACAACCTGCTTGGACTGGCAATAAAATTGTTACTGCTTTGTTTTTGTTTTATTTATTTATTCACTGTATTCGCCAATAGGCTAAAGCTCCTTCCTGTAGTGGGTTACTAAGCTTACATCTTTCAGTGTGACACCCTTTTTTCATGTGAAATAATTAGTTCATATCAATAGATCTTCTGATTGCAGTTAGGATTTTGTTCAAATATGTCTAGATTCAATTCAATAGAGATCTTAAACGATTACCTGGCATTGCACAGGCTCGGGACCAACCACCATTTTACATCTCCTCAAAAAGACAGCATAACCAAAATCTTTTTATCTTTGAATCTTACTTCTTTAAAATCCTAGGAACATCTCCTGGTTTTAATTCCACAACCTTAGGTATAGATGTTATTATGCTAGCCACTAAGCCACAGGTGACCCCAGAATGTATTATTATTTAGTAATCCTCTTATTTGTATGGATGGCATCTCTTTAGTATTACTGTTATTTCCATCCATTACTGTTTCAAGACCTTTGTATGCATTAAAGTTTTTGTGCAAGAGCTCTGACGTTAGAGCTGCAGGAGATTTGTAAACACTTGACAAATATTTTGTTTTTAACCTACCATGTTGCGGCTATAAAACCTTCTGACCTATGTATTACACGTATATTTCTCAGTCACTATGATCTATTCAGACACTAGAGTAAATTCTTTAGTCCAGATTTATCAAAATATTTAAAAAAAAAACAAAAAACACCTGTGCCACTACAACCCATGAATAGTCTTGGGCTCAGTACATAAAGAGATTCGTACTGTTTCAAGGCCAACGGCCGTTCAATGAGGTGATTCGGCCGAGATCACGCTCAGCCGCCAGGTTTTTTCCCCATTTTTGGGTACCCACTTTATAGAGGCTGGGTCTGCCACAGGAGGGTCTCCATACCCCAGGATCACCCCTCGGCTGAAATATCAGAATAAATAATATTCCGTCACTACCGGGATTGGAACCCAGGATCCGGAGCACAGTAGACTAGCGTTCTATCCACTAGACCATGCCGTCCCAATCAAAATATTTAAGCCTTTTTATTTTTTCAAGTCAAATTTATTTTTTTTCTCCAAAATTACTTTTTTGTTTATGTTAATTTTGGTTTCTTCTTCTTTGCTCCCTGTTTCGTGCCATTTAGGGTAGAGGGGCCTCGATCCATTGGAGCCATTCTTCTCGGTTTTGACAAGTCCTTTATTTCAGCCAATGTTTTCCATCTGTTGGCTCCTATTCTTTGGATATAATTCTCACAGAGGATTCTCGGGTGACCACGGGGTCTTCTGCCGACTGGGTGGGCTGAGGTGCCATTCCTTGTCCATCCGACAGACATGGCCGCACCACTTAAGCTGTCTTTTTTCAATGGAGGTTTTCAGTTCAGCCACCTGCAGCTGCTCCCTATTCCGCACACGGTCCCTCTTTGTTTTGCCGACCACTCTGCGAAGGTATTTCATTCTGTAATCCGGCTGATGTGCTTGTCAAGCATGACCTAGCTTTCACTTCCGTATGTAAGAGGTAGGAGGTAGACTGCCTTGTTTTAAATTATTTTTATTAATTATTAATAATTTAATAAAATAATCTTTTATAATTATGTTATTAATTATTTTAAATAATAAACCATTGTAATCTTCCAAAAAAAAATTATTCCCCCTCAAAATTTGAGGGCTTTCATTTCAAGATATGTAGAACCCGAATAACAAATTAAAAAGAATCCGTTTGTCCACTGTATACTGTCTGGCTTTTCTCCGTCTAATTTTTTTGAAATTCAGCTCCAGAATATCAATGTGTAGAGTTTTAGAATCAGTAAAGGTTATTAAAAAAAAAGTAAATTGATCTTTATATTCAATATAATATTGATCAATTTATATTATCAATATGATATTCAATATATACTGAAATTGGTCAAGAAATAGCAGAGACCATAGGGTTTTGGTATTAGTAGTGGTGATAGACCAATTTCCTTTGAATTATTTATTGCTTTTCATATCAGGCAATTGCCTATAAACGGTTGTACCCTAATATGGTTATTTGAAAATAATAAACCATTGTTTAATAATTTGAAGCGTGTTTTTTGTATTGGCAATGCTTTACTTATATGCATATACTTCTTATTTCATTAATTTTATATTCAATGGAGTCTCAAAGTGTCTAGCATACAGAGAAAATCGGAAAAACTGGGAAAAGTCTGGGATTTTAAAAACATATGATTAAACATTAAAGTCAGGAAACGTGTTCTTTAGTCAGGATAAATGGTCCCTAAATAACATTGTTCCTTCTTCACTCTGACAAAAGTTCCAATATGCCTACTTGTTGTGATGTTTGCAAATATCATAAAGCGAGTTTAATATTTAATATCATAAAAGGACAGGAGGGCTGTGAAGAAGAGAAAAGTCAACCTTCAGGAGAAGGAATTGGAGACAAAAAAATCAAAACTGCTCCAAGAAGCTCTTCAGAAAGCTGAAGATTTGGCTGCAAAGATAAAAAAATTAAAGAAAACCTCTTAAAGTTCGTATAGATATATTGATTGTAAATAAATGTGTAGTCAGATTTGTAAATATTGATTATTACCAACAGCAGTATTCAACTTCATCCTAATTCATTTGTAAGTCAACTTAAACAACTACAATTTCAGCTGGTGTCGGGTAGATATAGTTGAATCTTATCATAAAGTAATTAGTCATTATATATATTTTTAATCAGTATACCATATTAATTTTAATTATTCTTTGTTTTGTCAATTTTCACCGAGATTTGGACAGGTAAAAGACTTCTTATAATATGGAAAAGTCAGGGAATATCTTTGAGCTGATTTGCTAGACACCCTGAGTCTTCACTGAAGTTATTCTATGAAAATACTAGGTGTCACACATGTTTCAAATATGAAAGAAGAGATGGTTCGGGTCCAAAAATGTTAAGAGAATAGTGTATTTATTAAGTATCTCTGTTGTGATCTCCTTCCTTCAATCCAACTGAAGAAGGCAAACGTAGCTGAAACGTTGGCACAAGTAAATTAATTTTTCTACTGAATAAAGTGTTTTGTTTACTGCACCCGGAATCAACTTCTCTCCTTTATATACACCCAGTCAACGGTTCGCACTTCACAACATTTATTTTATAATATCCTCTTTTAAAAATCTATATAATACCCTACGATATTAAATATTTTTTGATTATTTTCTTATATATATTTTTTTACCACCACCCGAACCATCTTTTTCTTCATATTTATTTTGCGTTCAACTATTGAATATTCAATATATTTAAAATATGTTCCCCATTCGTTTGCACATTGTTGATTTGATTATAATTACTGAACCAGGATTTCCTTGAAAAATAATTCTTAGTATTTATTTTTTGTTTTATTTTCTCTATGTTCATCCTGTAAATGTCTCTCTCCGGTAATTATGGCAGCTCTAATGCACAAGAGTTCTGTCACTGAAACTCTTTAACTTGTACAATAGTCTTAATAATAATAATTTAAAATTTTCAGGTTTTCTATGCCAATTCCAATGTGAAGCAAGTTGACGTGCCCTCTTTCAGTGGAGCATTTGGTATCCTTCCGAAGCACGTTCCAACTCTTGCTGTTTTGAAACCTGGCGTCGTTACAGTTTTTGAACAAGACGGTTCATCCAAGAAAAGTTTTTGTTTCCAGTGGAACAGTAAGGCTTTATTTTTACTTATAACTTCAAACAAACAAAAAAACTTCATCCTTTACATTGCTATTGTTCATAAACGATCATTATTTTGTTTACCGATTTGTGAAGTTTGTTGCTAGAAGATGTATTGCAATAATAAAAATCTGTTATAGTACTTATATAAAAATGCACATGACTTTCAGTTACCTTGGTTGTTATAATCAATTTAACAACTAATAAATATAGTTAAAAAAATATTTAAAGAATGCTATTCAGTTTCCTTAGAAACGTATGTTTTAGATTGAATAATTTAACTATATAAAATTGTTATCTACGGCAATCAGTTAATTTTATCTGCTTTTCATCTCTCTCCATTACATTTTACAACTTTGTGTATTGTATAAGATAATATTTTTTCTAAAATCTTTAGCTTTTCAAAGGTATATTATATTTATATATCACGGTTCTTATCATAAAAAAAAAAATTATAATAAATAATACTTTTGATCTTTTCTCTTTCAGTTGATAATCAAATTCATCCAACTTATATATTTAGCCATTTCTTATCAATGCTAACAACATGAAATGGTCAAATTTTCGAATCAACAAAATCAAGGATACTTTAAAGGAATGAAATTTAAACTATCGCTTTTTAAGTCCTGTCAGACTATTTCAGTTGGAATGAAACCTACATCATTTTAAAGCCCATTAAATTTTACTCCAATATGGCGGTTATATATTAACTTGTTAATCAGTTATAAGTTTATTTCCAATCATCACTTAATATTATCTTTTACAACTTTGTGTATCAGATAATATGTTATCTCAAATCTTTTTCTTTTCAATGGTATATTATATCGATATATTACTGTTCTTATTATTGAAAACCAAATATTACATTAAAAAAAAAATAGTTTTGCTCTTTTATCCTTTAGTTGGTCATAAAATTTGTCCAACTTATATATTTAGTCGTCCTTCATCAATTTCATTAAGATGATATGGTTGATCTTATGGAATGTACAAAATTAAAGGTAGTTTAGAGGAAGAAAATTTATAATATCGGCATTTGAGCCCAGTCAGACTTATTTCAATCATAAAGAAACCTACATGATATTAAAACCCGTTAAATTTTACATAGATATAGTGAGTTTAATCAGAATCCGTAGAGCCTTTTTTGATGAAATTGCTAAAAGTGCAAAATGCATGGTCGTTTACTCTAATTTTTTTTATTCTATACAGTCCACTAATTTTCTGTAACCTGAATATGAGTTATCATTTGGAAGTACAAATTTTCCACAGATAACTCAGCGTATACAGATGCCCATATCATAAATTTTCTTCTTGTCCCTTTCCACCTTATCTGCCTGATGGAGGTGATTTAACTGAAAGTAAGGAACTTGTTTATTTTACATATTAAAAATTTTTCAGGTCACAATTAATGAAGACTCCTCAGTCCAAGTGCTGGCTGAGGAAGCCCACCCAGTGGAGGACCTGGACGCCTCCGCGGCGAGGGAGCAGCTCTCCAAGGCCCAGGCAGATCTGTCGAGGGCGACCTCTGAGATCGAGAAGGCAGAGGCTCTTATCGCCATCGAAGTAGCTGAAGCCCTCGTAGCAGCTGCATAATTTGTTTATTTGCCGAGTCATTCTTGTAATATATTCAATAATAATGTATAGGTTCTTATAGATCATTGAAATAAATACTGCTTATTATTACTGGTGAATTTATTTTTGTATCATTTATTTATTTATGGGATAAATATCTGATATTCTTGAACTTAAAACTTCCTTATAAGCTTCATGGAAACTACAGTTCAATCTCACTGAAGTAGTAAGGTAGTGTAGTGAGTTTCTCAGTAATTTCTTTTTTTTTTAATATAAGAAATTAACGACTATATTTACCCTTAAGATACCACTAGATACTATAGTAGCTCTGTTAGTAGAGTCATCTAGGATGACTTTTTTTTTTTTTTTCAGTGGCGTGACAGGCCGTGTAGGCCCTGGGCCTCGCGGTGTAAACTCCTGCGAGTTTACACTCACGTTTCACGATGCTAATTTTAGTGTAGGGTCATCACTCCCTAAGACTAATTTTGTGAGTGGCAACTCTTTGGCTGACGGGTCTCACATACCCGGGGAGAGGTTGTGATTGAATCCCCATTTTGGTACATCCTTATAAAAGCCCCGCGGGGACTGGGGTTCGAACTCAGAACCTGTAGCATGAGAGACTAGTGCGCTAGCCACTCAGCCACGGGCTCCCCAATCTAGGATGACTAGCTGAAGTAATTTTGTTTGTTAATAGATGTAAGAATCCACTTTTGGCTTTATTACTTTTCATTTCTCCTGTCTGCTACCATTAATTACGAGGCATGTTTTTTAAGTAAGTACCATTTTGGAATTAAAAAAAGACGTTCAAAGATATCGCAATAATTTTATTTTTACATGAAAGCCTGTACCTTAATCTACTTTTCTACATAATTTACATGAATTTTGAGGCACTTGTCATAACGCGGCACCAGTTTTTGAATACCCTCAAAAAATTCTGCCGCCTGACTTGTTAAACGACGTTGACGAAACATGGGTGGCCTACGTCAATGCTACCATTTGTTCCTGCACTTGAAGAAACACCTGGGTGGTCAGCATCTTCATGACGATAACGAAGTCAAAACATTTGTGATGCAGTGGTTAACAAGTCAGGCGGCAGAGTGGGTGGTGGGAATGAGTGGTCAAGGAATATTTCTTCATGGAAGAAGAATGATTCTTCATATTAGTTAAAAAGTAACAAGATATAATATGAATATTTTAAATAAATAAGTAGGATCTCTTAAATAAGTAGGTAGTTATCAAACACAATTAGGCCTTAATTTAATAACACCAACAAACCATTTTTATCTTAATCAAGAAAATAATTCACCCTTATGTTATAGATGTCAATATGGTCACAGAAGGAGAAAAGAGAAGGTACTAATATTGATTACTACTCCTACCTAACCACTTTCAAACATCATTTATTTATCAACATCCTCAAAAATCAATCTTCCTCATATATGTGATAAATCTTGACTTTGATAATACATAAAAAAACGTATTCGATATTGTTATCTATTTTTAATTGTATCTTTTAGTTATTTTGATTTTATTTAGTTAACTACTTGTCTAAACAATCCTGTATCAAATGAAGAGAAACAAATTGGACATCCTCTGTTTACTGTATATTATTCTTAGGGAACAAATTGTCCCAGAATAAAGATTATTTTTTTCATTTCATATCATTGATTAAACAAATAAAGTACATCATTATAAAAATTGAGACACTAATTTCCAATAGGTACTATTGTACAATTTTATGGAATTGCTATTTTAGCATATTATTGTAGTATTCCAATCATTTAGGTTTTTAAAACCTGTCATTTTCTTTATCCAAAAAACACATGAATACTTTAAAATTGCAGTTTTTTCTAGTTAAAAGGTACTAAAGGGATATGTGATTCCATTCTGAAGCATACTAAAAGCAATACCTTCAATAATGTAAAAATGAAGCAATTTATGTTGATTAAAATAATACTAGATTTCAGTGCAAAATAAATTAAGTGAATTTGTTTGATAACTGCTAAAAAGACACAGATGTGAAGAATACAAACTTTTCAATCGTAATTTTTAAGACTGGCATCAAACCACATTCAAATGACACAAGTGATTTCACGATAAACTACATGGACACATTAACAAACTTGTGCAAAACATGGCTACAAATGTCATAACTTGGCGTAGGCTGAAAAGGAGTTGGATGAAGGATCTCCTGACCTGAAAATATAGTTGTGCTTAATGCCAGGAAGATGCACCACTGGGTGCTGTCTTCCTCACGCCTGCCCACGCCATGTTGTCTTATTTTAGCACATTTGCTTATTGTAATTCTTTTACAGGTGTGAATAAAATGTTAAGTGGAAAAAAAAATTGGTTTGATGACAAATTAATGAGGAGATTTTTGTGTTAATTTTCTGAAATGGATATAGTACCTATTTGAAATATTTGTATATATCGCCCTACAGCGCAGTTTTGCATCTTCATTAGCAGCTTCTGCCATGTGTTCTAGTCTTGTGTGTATTCTTTTGTGTTTCTTACACCTACAATATTCCTATCATCTTTAGGTGCGAATTGTTACTTTCTTAATTAAGTGATAATCATTAATACAATTTAGTTCTTCTTTCCTTGTGCTCTACAGTTGCATGAGAAATCTCCTCTCCAATCTTTGAAAAATATATTTACATATTCTACTCAACTTGATAGATTGGACCAAATAAGTTTTAAAAACATAGATTCATGTATTTATGTTACATATTTTTATAAATGGTAAATATTTTTCTCATAATGAGTGAGAATCCATGTTTTACAATCATGAATAAAATTGGACTTATTAACATTTTGTAGAGATAGACCATGATCTGTGTAGATGGGAGATTGCAACAATAAGAAGAATGCATAAATATTTTGACTAGATTTATAGTTTATTATTTTCAATAATAAACTCTTGTAGTTAATCGACTAAAAAAATTACTCCCTCTCAGACTTTGTGGGCATTAGTTCTGAGATATGTAGATAACCAATAACGAATTACAAAAAAAACAAAAAAAAAAAACATTTGACTGAAATTATAAATAAATTAACTCCAAATTTTTAAGAAATAGCAGAGATACAGCGTTTTGAAATTAGCAGTGGTTATAGACCATATTCCTTTGAATTATTTCTTGCTTTTCATATGAGTTATCTGTCTATAACTAGATTTATAAACAGATACCTTATAAAGATAGGTATTTGGAAATAATAAACAATTTTGTTATAATTTGCAGCTTTTTTAAATCTGCATTTATAACTATAATTGTCCACATTTGTGATAATTATGATTTTGATGGAAAAAAAAAAAAAAATTTACTCTTCATTTCTATCATTTTTAATTTGTTTCTATCAGTTTTAAAAATAGAATATTTTCTGTATGCAGGAAATATAGTGATCAATAATTTGCATCAAAGAAAATAAAATTAAAGTTGCAATGGTTGTTCTTTCATAGTTCTTTAGAGGTTATATTTAATATCTTCATTAAAGTGAATCCAAATATTATTAAAATATGTTCTACATTTTTATGAGAATTTTAAATGTTAATTATAATACAAATTTTGAAATATAACTGAATTGTCAGATTTAAAAACCTTTATAAGTATGCTTGGATTTTATAATAAGATTAGAGTTGCTATTAATATAAATTAATTCTATTTTCATTTCATAAAGACCAATAATAGCAGAACTTATGTTGTTTTTTTAACATGGATGGTAACAGCTGCTGCCATCTCTATTATTTAATTTTAACCTTAGAGATTGGTCTGATCTCTTTACACTTTTTTTAATTTTATTTTATTTCTCTTATTTCATTAAAATATTTATTTTTAATTCACATTTACTTTTACTAAATAAATTCAGAATATTTTTCTTGAGATTATAACTTAATGTCTCCAGATGTCTTTCTATTTTTGATCATACAGAAATTAATTATTTTAATTAAATATTTTCTTAAATATAACTTAGCTACTATAATAATATACTAACTATTATACCAGTTTTATTGTAAAGAAAGTACTGGAATTAAATTTTTTTTTTTTTTTTAAACAACTGCTAGTTTTAACTGAAATACAAATAAATTTTACGGTCTCTGGTGAACTTCCTCATAACCATCTTGTGAGAAATTATGGATGTTCAGTTGAATGAAATAGTTTACTACGTTGAAAAAAAATTCGCATATAATTGCAGGATAATATTATTCATGTATGTAAAGAGTTTTTCCTTATCAAGTGTTCTGGAAAAAAAAAAAAATGATTGGTTGCTGACCATCTCAGAAAAGAAAATTTACCCTTCAAAGATTTTTTTTGCCACAAAACAATACAATTTAATGTAAAAAAAATGGGTCCAATATGGCCATCAACCGCATTAACCTCTTTCTGAACGTACACGCGAATTATACTGGAATGGCCTTTATTTACCACACTCATGAAAGGATAAGCTTTAACATTCGTAAAAGTCGAACAGAAATGAAGCTAAACGGCGAGGAAAATAATCTAACTGGCCCAAGAAGGTGAAAATTATTTCACGGTCCCTTGGACAGTCTGTCAGCTTGACAAAGGACCAAAATACCCGATACCAAGTCGGGTCAAGATCGAAGAGCCATATCGAAAAAATAATTCTCTAATGACCTTTACGTTTTCAACTTATCTTGAGCCTTTTCCATTGAATTGGGGCGATTCACATCAGTCGCGGAACGAAACACTATCTCTTAATTTATATCTTAGCCAGAGCCACGCACGCATTGATGGTGAAACCTGATGATGATTTTATAGTACTGAGGAAATTTTGGATGTTGTCAGTTTTATTTCATTTTGCTGAGAAATCATTTTTGCCTGCTGATTTAATTAGTATATTATTGGTTCTGTGCATTGGCTCTGGATTCAAAATTCAAGAGCACCATATTAGACTATAAGATTTGGTGTCAAATCTTGACGGTCACTTTTTTTTAAAAAATCTGGTGCGGGCAACACACACGACTTTCACTTACCTCCGTTTTTAAAATCGATTAAAGAATTTTCAAATACAGTAAGAGATCAAAATGAGTGAAACCATTAAAGAATTAGTTAAATGGAATTTCTATAGAAACGTGTGTTTCATTAAAAAATCTATTATATTATTATCTAAAATAATCAGTTAGTTTTATGTTTATTTCATCACTCTCTATTTACTTTTAAAAGCTTGTGTATGAGATAATATTTTTTTCTAAAATCTTTAGCTTTCCAACGGTATATCATACATGTATATTACTGCTCTTAAGTTCAAAAACGAAAAATTACATTAAAAAAATATTTTTTCTGTTTTCTCCTTTAGCTGGGTATCGAATTTATTAAATTTAAATATTTACCTGTTTTTCATCAGCGTTAACAAGGTAATATAGTTATTTTTATCGAATCTACAAAATTAAAGGTACTTTAGGGGAATAAAATTTAAAATATCGGCATTTAAGCCCTGTCAGACCATTTTAATCAGAATAAAACCTACATGATATTAAAGCCCATTAAATTTTACATCGATATAGCGAGTTTAATCAAAATCGTCGGAACCGTTTTCGAGAAAATCGAAAAAAGGTGCAAAATGCTTGGTATAAAGTGCCTCTTTTGGTAAGCTCATTTTGATGAAAAAAGTTTTGTCACGTCTCGGGCGTATATTTGTCTTAAATATGAAATTTCAGTTTCATAGGACTTACCGTTTCCTCCCGGGAGTTACCACACACACACCTTTTTGCGGGACCCTAAAACGTGTTTTTCCGTTGAAAACTGGAATTCGAAAATTTTCACGATCGCAATACTTTCCCTTACTATATATAGTAAGTGAAAGTAAAAAGAGCACCAATTGGGGTACGGTAGGAGCAAATGAAGCACGTTTCCCCCTTTCAAAAAATGAATATATTACGACTTATTTAAAGTACTTCAATATACATTAAAAATTTAGTGCGCGCTTCCAAAAATTTACGACGTTTTACATTACCTTCCAAAACTTTGTAAATGAGAAAACATTTTTTTCTAAAATCTTTAGCTTTCCGATGGTTTAAATAAAACAAATATTTTTCCTCTTTCCTCCTTTAGTTGGTTATCAAATTCGTTCGACTTGTATATTTAGCAGTTTTTAATCGTACAATACTCCTTTCAAAATATTTCAATTAGAATGAAGCCAACCTGATATTAAAGCATGTTAAATGTTTTATCGATTTTGCGAGTTCAAAATCATTAGAACCGTTTCCGATAAATCGTAAAAATGGTATAAGGTGGCTTTCCTGGTTCGCTAATTTTTTTGAAAATGTTGCTGTTACACCTGAGGCATATAAGCTTCTAAAATATAAACTTTCAGTTTTATAAAAAATATCGTTAAGTGAAAGTAATAATTTCACATTTAACTATATTAAATATTTTTATGTGTATTTATTTATAAATTATACATTTATTTTGGACCAACAATATTTAAAACTTTTAAAGAAAAGGTTTACAAATTTAATTTATAACTGTGGTTCATTACATACTATCATTTCTGAAATACAAAATGACTGGACCCTCTAGGAAGTCGAAAGGCTTGCTGGGCTCTGAGCTACCTGGGACTACTTGGCAATCCCTACTTACTATCATCCACTGTCGCGGCGGTGACATTTCATTGAGATCGTAAATTTCTGTTTCTGACGGCTCCGTTGGACGGATTTCGAATTTGAAAAGTGCATTAAATTCAAGATTTTGTTTTGCATTTGCGCTGTTTTACACTTTTTTAAAAAAATGCATAATAACGATTTTAGATTTCAAATTTTCAAAAAGGAAATTTGAAAACTACTTTGAATCTGCTGTTTACAACGAAAAAAACGAATATTTTGAAATAAAAATCGGACCACTATTTCGATGAGATCAGAGGCTAAAACAAAATAAAACTGTAGTGCTGCGATCTGGTGTCTCAGAAAGAAAGTAAAGACGTCCCCTTTAGCCTTAAAACAGATGCATCTTGGTACAACATTCGATGGTTAATGAATCATATAGTTAAATAAACTGATGTAACTTTATTAATGATACCAATAGGAACATAACATTCTTAATATTATAGTATTTATTTTTGTCGTTTGAGTCTAGTATTTATTACTTTAGTTTTATTGACTACTATAGACATATAAGCCACGTAGTTTAGCCTATTTGGTGTTAATGGTTGTTAGTATTAAATGTTAATATCATAGATATATATACATACATATGACATAGGTATAAATACATACATATAAAAGATAATAGCATAAATATAAACGCATAGGTAAATTCCAATTGCTTACTAGGACATCTTAGTAAATATTGCCACACAAATTATGAGAATTTTGTCGTCTTCTTAAATATATATAATTTTTAGCAAAAATAAATAAATTTAATTTATCTTATCCACATCTTTAATATTTAGAATGTTTTCTGTTTTGAACTATGTAATATTTTCTTTCAATTCTGAGTATAGGAAATTGCAATAACAGGAGCTCTAAGACTTATATTAAAGCCAATTAAATTTTAAATCGATGTAGCCGTGTTTGAGAAAGTCGTAAAAAGAATCAAATTGAATGCTATAAAGTGGCTCTTCTGGTCATCTGATTTTGAAGAAAAACTTGCTGTAACATCTCGGGTGTATAGTTGTCTTAAATATGAAATTTCAGTTTCATAGGACTTTTCGTTTTCGTGCTAGACTTTCCCCATACACCTAACGTTTTGGCGCGACTTGGACCAAAAACGTGTACTTACGTTGAAAAATGGAATTCGAAAATTTTCACGATCGCAATACTTTCCCTTATTATTTTAAATATAGGTGAAAGTCGCATCGGCGAAACATGTAAAACCTATCATTCATCTTCATTGAATTTCATAAACGCCACCCATAATTCATTGGCGGATGCATATTGATTTTTAAATTGTTGAAATCCGATTGAGCAACAATATCACCATCAAGAATATGACCAATGATTCTAATAAGAAATTCAAACTACACCAAATTTTGTATCCTACTGTAAATTGATTGTATACTATCGCAATGAGACCGCCAATCAAAGTTTCAGTAATCGCTTCCAAATCAATGAGTACTTAAAAAAAAAAAAGTACTCACGTGATATTTTCGCTGTTAAGTTGATGTCGTATGTAGGTAAGTGGAGGGAAAGTAAAAGTGAAATACTTAGATCAGTGTCATAGTTATTTACAACAGGTTTAACCTATTCAACGACACCCCTCAAAAGATACTGCATTATGATGTTATCAAGTCGCAATCCTCGTCTTCACTGGCCTGTATCCTAGAATATTTCAGCAACAGCTCAAATATACTAATTACCTCACATAGCTGACCTTTTCGCGCGACTTAGATCCTAAAACGTGCATATCCGTTGAAAACTGGAATTAGAAAATTTTTACATTCGCAATACTTAGGTATTTTGATCAGTGGGATAGTTATTTACAACAGGTTAAAGGTTTAACCTATTCAACAACACTTCTCAAAAGATACAGCATTATGATGTTATTAAATCGCAATCCTTCATTGGCATGTATCCTTGAACATTCTAGCACAAGATGCTTGGGATGTTGACGGAAAGCGATTATTCAATAGAATGTTCTATATTTATCGCTCTGACTAACGCGAAACTGGGAGGTGTCCTCTGAATCATCTCTTTACAATGAGCACAAACTTGTGACAAAAGTTTTTTCTGATTTCATACACTTTTTTTTTTTTTTTACTTTCACTTACCTATATACGAAATATATTTTAAAGGAAAGTATTGCGATCGTAAAAAAATTTGAATTACAGTTATTACAGTAATACACGTTTTAGAGTCCCCTGGGCCCAAATGACCTAGTCCCTCAAAAAGGTCTGTGTGTGTGAATGTGGCAAGTCTAGCAATTTAGGTATATAGTAATTTTAGGTTTGTTTGTTTGTTTATTTATTTAACGTCACTTTATACTACTATGGCTAATCGGACGGTGCTACAGTGGGAGTCCTAAATTTTGCCTATCCAGGTTTTATTAGGATAGAGATCTTTAACGATTACCTGACATCGCACAGGCTCGGGACCACCTTTTAACGTCCCCTCCGAAGGACAGCATAACTAAGGGCTTTTTACTCCCAGTAAAAAATCCTAGGACCACCTGCGGGTTCGAACCCGTGACCTTGGGCATAGGAGGCTGTTATGCTAACCACCCAGCTACAAGTGATCCCTAATTTTAGGTTTAATTTAAAAAAAAAAAAAGTTATTTAATTTTGTAAATTGTTAATTTTTTTTCTGTAATTTGGAGAAATTTTGAAAACTAACTTGTCTCAATGGAAATGGATTTCTGGATACTTAGCTGTGGGGTATCAATATTACAACACGTTCCAAATTATTTAATCATACAAAAGGTCGAGGAGCCCCTAAACATCCTTCATTCCATTGAGACAAGAAAGCTGAACTGGTACGGTCATGTTATGAGCATGCTCCGCCATGTACCATATGGAAAAAGGAAGAGAGGTAGGTCGGGGGAGAGATGGATGGAAGGGCTGTATGAAGCTATGGCGGCTAGGGGCCTCACTCAGGAAGATTATAAAAACAGAGCGAAATGGCAGCTAGGTCTATTAAGATACCATATATTACTTTTATGTTGTAATAAAGTCGATTATATATATAATAATTTTGAAAATTTAAAAAGACTTTTTACTTTCACTTACTATATATAGTAAGGAAATGTATTGCGTAACTCCTTTAGACAGCGTCTCAGAGTCAACTCTGATGAAGGCCCTCATTATAGGCCGAAACGTCGGCACATAATTAAAATAGCACTTATTTTAAATGTGTGTTTCTAATTTATGACCGCACCTCCAACCATCTTCCTCATCTAATTTCTCAACGGTCAACAAAACTCCATCATTAATATCATTTAGGTTTCATTCGGATTAAAATGGTTTGACAGGGCTCAAATGCCGATATTTTAAATTTTCTTGCTCTAAAGTACCTTTAATTTTGTCGATTCCATAAAAATAACTATATTATCTTGTTACCACTGATAAAAAACAGGTAAATATATAAATTGAATGAATTCGGTACCCAACGAAAGGAGAAAACAGAAACAATATTTTTTTAATGCAATTTTTCGTTTTTGAACATAAGAACAGAATATACATGTATAATATACCGTTGGAAAGCTAAAGACTTTAGAAAAAATATTATCTCACACACAAGCTTTTAAAAGTTAATAGAGAGTGATGAAAAGCCGATAAAACTAAGTGATTATTTTAGATAATAATATAATAGATTTTTTAAAAAACACATGTATTTTCAAAATTTTTATCTTTTACTGAATATGAAAATTCTTTAATCGATTCTAAAAATGGAGGTAAGTAAAAGTCGTGTGTTGCTCGCACCAGATTTTTTATCTATCTATCAAGGGCCTGAGCATGATTTCGACCTCATTACCTAAAAACAGCTGAAATGTTTCTATTTACTTAACGGTTAAACCTGTATTGGTCGAAAAGTTGCTAGTCAGGCACATTCTCCGGTTTCAAAATCTTGTTTAAAAATGATATTAATATGAACCTGTATTGCATTCCTTATCCACCTGGTGTTGCCGTAGGACTTGGGACCACTAGGAATGCAGGTGCTGGTGCAATAGACGGCTCGAAAGCCTGAAATGACCCCTTTGTTGGCGGCACACACCTGGTCGAGGATTGGACACGCCTCCTGTGCCGTGCGTGCTACCACCACCGGCCGATATGCCCATTTCCAAGTTTCGACACTCCGTGAGGCTGGAAACTGCCAAAAAATGGTCTTAAAAGTAGAGGGCTTTTATCCGAAAGTTACGTTTATAATGCACTGTAACGCAATGAGGATAGTTAATAACCAGGAGCGAATCAAATGTAGTTTAACATATCTATAGAGATGGAATAATAATTTAAAAAAATGTGGTGCGGGCAACACACGACTTTCACTTACCTCCATTTTTAAAATCAATGAAAGAATTTTCAAATACAGTTAAAGATAAAAATACGTGAAACTATTAAGGAATTAATTAAATTAAATTTCTATAAAAATACGTGTTTCATTAAAAAATCTATTATATTATTATCTAAAATAATCAGTTAGTTTTATGTTCATTTCATCACTCTCTATTAACTTTTAAAATCTTGTGAATGGGATGATATTTTTTCTAAAATCTTTAGCTTTCCAACGGTATGTCATACATGTATATTACTGCTCTTATGTTCAAAAACGAAAAATTGCATTAAAAAAATATTTTTTCTGTTTTCTCCTTTAGTTGGGTATCAAATTTTATCAATTTATATATTTACCTGTTTTTCATCAACGTTAGCAAGATGATATAGTTATTTTTATTAAATCTACAAAATTAAAGGTACTTTAGAGGAAGAAAGTTTAAAAAATATCGGCATTTAAGCCCTGTGAGACCATTTTAATCAGAATAAAACCTACATGATTATAAACCACATTAAATTTTACATCGATATAGCGAGTTTAATCAAAATCGTCGGAACCGTTTTCGAGAAAATTGAAAAAAAGGTGCAAAATGCATGGTATAAAGTGCCTCTTCTGGTAGGCTCATTTTGATGAAAAAAGTTTTGTCACGTCTCGGGCGTATAGTTGTCTTAAATATGAAATTTCAGTTTCATAGGACTTACCGTTTCCGCCCGGGAGTTACCACACACACACACACAGACCTTTTTGCGGGACTTGGTTATTTGGACTCAGGGGACCCTAAAAAGAGTATTTCCGTTGAAAACTGGAATTCGAAAATTTTCACGATCGCAATACTTCCCCTTACTATATATAGTAAGTGAAAGTAAAAAAGTACAAGTACTGTGTGTTTGTTTGTTTATTTATTTAACGTCACTTTATGCTACTATGGCTAATCGGACGATGCTACAGTGGGAGTCCTAAATTTTGCCTATCCAGGTTTTATTAGAATAGGGATCTTTAACGAGTACCTGACATCGCAGAGGCTCGGGACCACCTTTTAACGTCCCCTCCGAAGGAATGTATGTATAAGGATTTTTACTCCCATTAAAAAATCCTAGTGCCACCTGCAGGTATTAACCCGGGACCCTAGGGCATAGGAGGCTGTTATGCTAACCACCATGCTACAAATAACCCCGACTCTTTTAGTTTGTTATTTTCAATACTGAACCTTTACAACCGAATAAGGAAAAAATAACCCCCCTAAAATTTGATCGACTATATTGAATCTCACCATTGGGTTGTAAAATAAGTTCGCATTGTTTTGGTTAATTATTTGAAATAATGAAACTTCGTAATCTACTTAAAAAAATAATAATTTTCCCCCCTCAAAATTTGAGGGCTTATTTTTCAAGATGCCTAGAACCGGAATAGTGAATAAAGAAAAAATCCGTTTCTCCTAATTAATAAATAAATAAATACCGAATTTGCTACAAAATGAAAAAAGAATCGTAGATATTGGTACAGAACTAGCAGAGGTATAGCGTTTTGACATTCGCAGCGGTGATGTGATATTTTCTTTTGAATTATTTATCGATTTTCATATTACTTAATTGCCTATCTACAGTTTTATAAAACGTTATACCCTAATATTGTTATTTGGAAATAATATACCATTGTGTAATTATTTATTTAACGTCACTTTATACGTAGAGAAATTCAAGTACTTAGGTTCAATGATAACAAGAAAAAATGAAATCCAGTAAGAAATAAAGTCCTGGTTAAAGGTGGGAAATGCGTGTTATTATTCTTATGTTATAAGTTACTTAGCTCGCGGCTTCTGTCTAAAAACTTAAAGGTTTATTTATTTATTTAACGTCACTATATGCTACTATGGCTAATCGGACGATGCTACAGTGGGAGTCCTAAATTTTGCCTATCCAGGTTTTATTAGGATAGGGATCTTTAACGAGTACCTCACATCGCACAGGCTCGGGACCACCTTTAACGTCCCATCCGAAGGACGGCGTAACTAAGGATTTTTTACTCCCATTAAAAAATCCTAGGACCACCTGCGGGTTTGAACCCGTGACCTTTTGCATAGGAGGCTGTTACGCTAGCCACCCAGCTACAAGTGATCCCACCATTGTGTAATTATTTGCAGCGTATTTTACGAGTGGTTTAAATAAAAACTTCAGATTCTTGTAAATATCTTAAATCGATTATGTACGGACATTTTATGTTCCCTGTTGGTAGTTTATCAGTTATTGTAAAGGAGGTAAATGGTACAATAAATAATAATTATAAATTATACATGACCTAGTTTCATCTATTAAATAATAATATATTATTATTTAATCTAACCATCTTTCATCATTTTGGTTGAATTTGGTCATCATTAACTATAGAAGGACGACACGAGCGCTACGCGTCGTCCAATTCCAAAATTTCGGGCTCCGTTACGGGTTAGCCATCATCGCTATACACACTGCAAATTTTGTTAACCGCCTGTGCACCAGATTTTCCTTTTCGGAGATAAAAAGCAATGAAATTTTTGAGCAAGCGAAAAACCGCTTGAAACTGATGAATAAAATTATCTTACTAATCCTTTTAAAGAATATTTAAACATTATAGACCAAATAAATAACAATATTTAAGGTAAGCAATAAATGATGGATTATGATCTTTTATTTTATTTTTTCTTATTTGCTTACTTTAAATAAAAACTGGACGCACATCTCTTCCCGAATTCGTGCTAATTAATTATTTTGAAAAATATGTATGCGGGTATAAATTATTTATATAAAATAAAAATTCATATTTTGTAGTTATTTAAAAACATATTTTTTTTTCATATGGAGGATGGGATGGTTCGGGTGACGGTAAAAAGTTATTAGAAAATAGTCTTAAACAATTTTGTTTTCACCGCAACCCAAAACATCTGATTTTTCCAATTAATCACACGGTCAACTGTTAAAAATTCAATATGTTTTTTGTTTGTTTTTTATAATTTAGCATAAATGAAATCGTTTGTATTAAAGTGTTACGCTTTCGCCTTCACAAGCGAGCATATAGTTGAAGCTTATCCTTGCATCCTACAGAAACTGTATAAATCTATTTATGGAGATGTGAAGGAAAAGAAGAAGAGGGACAGATCCCTGACAGGATGTGAACTCCTCCCACTGGAAGCTCCTTAAGGACACGACGGCACTCAAGAGAACGCTCATCCAACAGACCTTGAGGTCGCCTTCTTCGGATGGTCCAAGTATCTTCCTTCTTCATTGCGTCATTATATCTTCATGGAGTATTCTAACCTATAAAATATAATATTTAATTATCACAAAGTGTAGTATCATATCTATGTAATATAACATTCAATAGCATAACATGTTAGATGGTCTAATTTATAAAATTCTCGTGTCATTGTATTAGTTACCATACCTATCCGAAACAGCTTCAGTGATTTTTATGAAATTTGATATGCATAATCAATAGCTCTGAGAATCGGCTAACATCTATTTTTCATACCGCTAAGTGATGAAGGTTGTCCACCACTAACATTATTTTTTAATTTTTACTTTCATTACTATATATAGTAAGAGAAAGTATTGCGATCGTGAAAATTTTCGAATTCCAGTTTTCAACGGAAATAAACGTTTTAGGGTCCTCTGAGTCCAAGTGACCAAGTCCCGCAAAAAGACGACAACTATATGTCCACGATGTTACAGAATCTTTTTCATCAAAATCAGCTGACCGAAAAATCTACTTTATACCATGCATTAAGCCCCTTTTTACGATTTTCTCAAAAAAGGCCCTAACGATTTTCATTGAACTCTCTATATCGATGTAAAATTTAATATCATATAGGTTTCATTCTGATTGAAATAGTACGACAGGACTTAAATGCCGAATTTTTAGATTTTCTTCCTATGAAGTACCTTTAATTTTGTAAATTTTATGAAATGGGCCATATCATCTAATTAGCATTGCTAAAAAACCGGTAAATATATAAGCTAAACGAATTCGATATCCAACTAAAGGAGAGAAAACTGGAAAAATATTTTTTGAATGCAATTTTTAGTTTTTAAACTTCAGAACAATAATATACAAGTATAATATACCGTTGGAATGCTAAAGATTTTAGAAAAAATATTATCTTGTACATCCTATTGTAAAAATTAACGGAGAGTGTTGAAAAACAGACAAAACTAACTGATTGTCGTAGATAATAATATAATAGATTATTTAATAAAACACATGTTTATATTAAAATCCAATGTAAATAATTCTTTAACAATTTATTTTCGTTTCTATGTTTGTTTAAAAATTATTAAATTGATATAAATAACGGAGGTAAGTGAAAGTCGTGTGTTGCGCGCATCATATCTTTGAAAAGAGCAATGGTGATTGACCATTTTCCTTTGAATTATTATTATTTAATTGCCTTTAAACAGCTATGCTACGAATTATACCCTAATATAGTTATTAGGAAACAATAAAATATTGTGTAATAATTAGCAGCGTTTATTACTTTCACTTACCAATATATGGAATATATTGCGATCGTGAAAATTTTCGAATTCCAGTTTTCAACGGAAATACACGTTTTAGGGTTCCTTGAGTCCAAATAACCAAGTCCCGCGAAAATTTCTGTGTGTGGTAACTCCTGGGCAAAAACGAAAATTCCTATGAAACTGAAATTTCATTTTTAAGACAAATGTATGTCCGAGACGTTACAGAAAGTTTTTCATCTAAATCAGATGACCGAAAGATTTACTTTATACCATGCATTTTGGACCTTTTTATGATTTTCTCAAAAACGGCTTTAACGATTTTGATTAAACTCTCTATATCGATATAAAATTTGATGGGCTTTAGTATGATGTATGTTTCATTCTGATTAAAATAGTCTGACAGCTTCAATGCCGATATTTTGAATTTTCTTCCTCTAAAGTACCTTTAATTTTGTAGGTTTAAAAAAAAATTGGAACATCATCTTATTAGTATTGATAAATAATGGGTAAATATGCAAGTTGTGCGAATTTGATAAACAACTAAACGAGAAAAGTGCAAAAAAAAATTTATATTTAATTTTTGTGTTCTTGTTTGTTTATTTATTTAACGTCACTTTATGCTACTATGGCTAATCGGACGATGCTACAGTGGGATTCCTAAATTTTGCCTATCCAGGTTTTATTAGGATAGGGATCTTTAACGAGTACCTGACATTGCACAGGCTCGGGACCACCTTTTAACGTCCCCTCCGAAGGACGGCGTAACTAAGGATTTTTTACTCCCATTAAAAAATCCTAGGATCACCTGCGGGTTTGAACCCGTGACCTTTAGCATGGGAGGCTGTTACGCTAGCCACCCAGCTACAAGTGATCCCTTTTGTGTTCTTGAACACAAGTATAGCAACATAGAAGTATAATATGCCGTTGGATAGCTAAAGATTTTAGAAAAAATACTATCTAATTCACGGAATTTTAAAGGTCAATAGGGAGTGATGAAAAGCCGATAAGCCGTGTGTGTGTGATATCTATATTATCTTGTTACCACTGATGAAAAACAGCTAAATATGCAAGTTGAGCGAATTTGAAAAGCAACTAAAGGAGAAATCTGAAAGAATATTTTTAAATACATTTTTTTGTTTTTGGACATAAGAACAGTAATATACATGTATGATATACCGTTGGAAAGCTAGAGATTTTAGAAAAAATATCATCTTATACTCAAGCTTTTAAAAGTTAATAGAGAGTCATGAAAATAAGACAAAACTAACTGATTGTTGTAGATAAAAATATAATACATTATTTAATGAAACACACGTTTCTATTGAAATTCAAACTAATTATTTTTTTAACAGTTTATTTGTATCTTTAAATGCATTTAAAAATTATTAAATTGATTTTAACAACGGAGGTAAGTGAAAGTCGTGTGTTGCGTGCACTAGATTTTTTAAAATTTGTGTTTCTCAATTCGAAAAACGTTTTTAAAAGATATTACTTAATCGGATCGAAAAGGAAGAATATTTGATGTAATTACCCGACTTTATTAAAAATAATTATGCCTTCCCCCTCTCCTACAAATATCGTATCTACTATCGAGTGCTTTCACTTACCTCTCTATCACGATGTAGTGAAATCTTATAGTTATCGGCAGAAGACAAAGAGATATATTTCGATAAAGTTGGACAAGACCTTGATGAACCAAATATAGATCGGTTCATAGCTCTGTGTCATTGAGATTGTTCGCTCTATTTATATCAACACCATTGACATCCTTCAAATCGTTTTATAATTATTTCAAAATTATCTATAATTCACGTTAGTTAATCCATAATAATCCTTAAATGATCAAGTAACTTTATTTATATGATTTCTTGTATTTTTCTTTTGGCTAATTTTTTTCAGGCAATGACTGTAAAAAAGCTTTTATAGCGAATTTTTCATCGGGTCCAAAAAGTTCTATGGAGTCCAAACAATCGTTTTCCAACATCATCTGAGAGAATTAATAATTATTATTTTATTAAATCTGAGTCAAGAACTTTCTATATTTTACTTTCATGTTTATCTATAAGATTACTTAGTGATCACAAATATACAATAAAATCAGGCCACTTACTAATTTAAAATATGTTATAATTTAAGAAACGTATGTCGCTTTTGGATCATCTGTAGTGTAGTGGCTAGCCTTCTATGCCCAAGGTCGCCGGTTCGAACCCGGAAAATGATCCCAGAATTTTCAATTGGGGCAAAAAATCCTTCATTATTTCTTTCTTCGGAGGAGACGTAAAATGGTGTTACCGATTCTGTGCGATGTCAGGTACTCGTTAAAGATCCCTATCCTAATTAAACCGAGATTGACAAAATTTAGGACTACCACTATAGCGTCATTCGATTAGCCACAGCAGCATTAAGTGGTGTTAAACGAATAAATGTATTATATGCTTAAATATTTTGAAGATTAAATATTCTTATTCTAATATATAATATTGTGTTTTTAAAATCATTGTGGTGTATAATCATAAAATATAAATTTACATTATCTTCTTATTTGAAATACTTTATATATGTATTAATTTATTATCTTACATGAACTTATTTACTTCTAGTTTCATTTTTTTCTTGTGTTTCATTTTAATTTCAAGTTTTTTTTTTATTTAAATCAATCTTATTATTTAACTCCTTACAATATAATTATAAACATAAAGTAGTTAGGGGTGTCTTTGCGTGAGTTAATTGCTTGAAATTGTAATGATTGTTTATACATAAATCCATGTATGGCTCAATCAGCCGATCTGGAAATAAATAAATAAATCATGATTTATTAACAATGCATTGCAATTAATTTCAGAACTTAATCAATGTCAAAACAGGTTTTCAGAAATATTTACAACTGTTTAAAACAATATCATAATTAAATCTGAATCATAATATATTTTATCAATAGACATACTTATAAATGAACCGTTTGTGATATATACTGGCCAACTCTATTTTTATGGGGGTTAGTCAAATAGATTTATTTTATTTAACGTCACTTTATGCTGCTGTGGCTAATCGGGCGATGCTACATTGGGAGTCCTAAATTTTGCCTATTCAGGTTTTATTAGGATAGGGATCTTTAACGAGTACCTGACATTGCATAGGCTCGGGACCACCTTTTAACGTCCCCTCCAAAGGACAGCATAACTAAGGATTTTTTAGGAGTAAAAAATCATAGGACCACCTGTGGGTTTGAATCCGTTACCTTTGTCATTGTAGGCTGTTATAGCCACCATACTACAGGTGATCTCTATGATTACTTGAGTATGGAGG
Source organism: Piezodorus guildinii (assembly GCA_023052935.1). Lineage (NCBI taxonomy): Eukaryota > Metazoa > Arthropoda > Insecta > Hemiptera > Pentatomidae > Piezodorus > Piezodorus guildinii. The sequence continues at coordinate 15,147,467 of CM041292.1, forward strand.
GTTTTTTTTTTCCGGCTTATCTTTTGCACTGTAGCCTCAACAAGGCTTATTGTCTGCCGCTCATTATCCTGTAAATACAGGCCTATTATCTTAGTATATCTGACCAAACTGTAGGGGTTAATCAGTTCACCCACCTTAGTATCTACAATACGGTTGCTGCCGAAATGGTAAAACCGTATCCTGGCGATCTCTGGACAACTGCATATCACATAATATGCAGTATCATCTTCATTCTTGCAGAATCCGCAAGTCGGTGAGGCAACCAACCCCGTATTGTGGAGGTGATTATTAAGCTGACAGTGTCCTATATACAGTCCTGTCCCTTTCTTTAGAGTTATCCTCTTCATTGAGAGTAGTGTAGAACTTCCCTCTTTGCAGGGTCCTTCCAAGAACATCTTAGAGTGATGCTGCTTTCCAGTATCTCTCCAGTATTGTCAAACCTTCAGCATGGCTGAGGCTTATTCTACTAACAGGCTCGGGTGTGAAGGGTATTTGAGAAGGGGTTCTTCTTGCGAGTCTATGGGCTCTCTCATTGTCTACAATGCTTGAGTGACCAGGTACCCAATGAAATCGGGCCTTATTCTGCAGGAAAAGGGTGTTGAGATTTTTCACACTCCTCTAATAGTTTGGACTTAGTCATGCACCTATCCAAAGCTCCGATAGCAGCTTGACTATCAGTATGGATAGTTATAAGTCTCTCATCTCTTCTAAAATTAGGATAGCACAGATAATTATTGCCATTGCTTCAGCCTGAAAGACTGATGTATGTTTGCCTAGAGAGATGGATATCCCCTCCTTGAGTTTATCCATACTCCATATCCATGCCCATGAACCTAATTCCGTCAGGGATCCTTGTTGCTTGATTCCTTCTGGAGTTAATATAAAATTTTCATTTTTTTATTCGAAAGAGACGAAATTAATATAGTCTTATTACTGTGGCGAGAATTATCTCATGTATATAATTAAATAATAATTTACCTTCGCTAAATTCTATCTCTACTGCTAGGTGAAGACACGGAAACCATACAACTAAATACAAGTGTGTTAATAAAAACCGGTAAAGAAATAGGACTCGAATTAAATACCGATAAGACGAATTATATGATTAGTAGCAGAAACGGTGGTGATCTTGATGATATTGATATATCAGGGAATACTTTTGAACACGTAGAGAAATTAAAGTATTTAGGTTCAATGATAACAAAGAAAAATGAAATCCAGGAAGAAATAAAGTCCCGGTTAAAGGTGGGATCTAAAAACTTAAAGTTTAGAATTTATAAAACTATAACGTGGCCGCTTACTTTGAAGGATGAACAACGGCTTAAGGTTTTCGAAAATAAGGTACCGCGTAAAATGTTTGGTCCGAAGAGAGATGAGGCCACTGGGGAGTTTAGAAGGTTGCACAACGCGGAATTGCGGAACTTGTATCCTGTGAATATAATTGAGTTGATAGCATCGCGGAGACTCAAATGGGCGAGTAAAGTTGTTGGGCTCGATGACGAGCGGATTCCGGGAAAGTTGGTATTCGCTAATCTGACTGGTAGACGTCCGAAAGGTAGGCCGAAGCGTCGATGGGAGGATTGCGTTAAGGCTGATCTCGGGAGCTTGGGGTTGACCGGCGAACATTGGACGAGTCTGTCAGAATTTATAATGTTAGACAGAATTTGTTGGTATCGGCATCGAACCTTCGGGCTCGGTAAGCCTATTATTATTATATTCTATCTCAGAGATCTAATTTTGAACCAATCATATATATTACTATATCATATATATTATATATTGAACCAATCATATATATTATTAAATCACATATATAGTATCCGATGATACTATAATCATAGCCTATCTAATAATAAATTTGGATTAGATTTCTATCAAAACTGCTAGGCTTACAAACTGATTGGGAATGAGGTAACTTAGCCAACATGGGATCGCGTCTTACGCAACAAGAGGACAATCGTTGGCAGGACAGGGCACAATGGGCGACGCACTACGGCACTTGCTCTAACGACCGTCTGCACTTTTTTCATTTTTTTATTCAATTTTCCTAGACCACTTCTTTGTCAGTTACATGCCTGCAAGGGAAAACAAAATTGCACCTGTCGTCTGGTTTCAATTTTAGACATTCTCAGCGGCTCTAAAGTAATTTTGATAGATAAAAAAAAAATCGTTACCAAGACAGACCTGTATCTTTGCAATATCGGGCTTAGTACAGAAGTTCGTACTGTTCATAGGAAAGGAAGTGCATGAGCCAAGATCTTAGGCGAATTGAATTAAATCACTTTTAATCGGCCGCCATTTTAAAAATAACCAGCTGATATCAACGACTAGGTATTAGGATCATTGTTGCATGCAAGGTAACTTTTTTTTTGTTTTTGTTTGTTCGATTACAAGGTTCATTTTAGAAAATAATAATATAATAATAATAGGCCTACTGAACCCGAAGGTTCGATGCCGATACCACCAAACTTCGCCTGAGCAGACTCGTCCTATGTTCACCGGTCAAGCACAAGCCCCCGAGATCAGCCTTAATGCAATCCTCGTTCGATCCGTTTTAGAGAAGTACGAGCACAAACATAGTGACTTTTTGACACAGTGACTTGATTTTTATATATCAGATAATATTGAATAAATAATAGTACTACTGGGCGAAGACGCATAAACTATACAATAAATTCAAGCACCTTAATAAAAACCGGTAAAGAGATAACAAGACTTGAAATTAATACGGGTAAGACGAGATACAGCAGGGGAGCCGTGGCTCAGTGGCTAGCGCGCTAGTCTTTCATGCTACAGGTTCTGAGTTCGAATCCCAGTCCCGGGGCGGCTTTTATAAGGATGTAAATAAATGTGGATTCACTCACAACCTCTCCCACGGGTATGTGAGACCCGCCAGCCAAAGGGTGGCCACTCACAATATTAGTCGTAGGAAGTGATGACCCTACACTAAAAATTGCATCGTGAAACGTGAGTGTAAACTCGCAGGAGTTTACACCGCAAGGCCCAGGGCCTACACGGCCTGTCGCGCCACTGGAAAAAGAGGTGTTAGGATCATCGTTGCATGTATGTTCTAGTATTTTTATGGCGAATTAAAAAAAAAAAAAAAGTCCAGTAGTTTCGGAGAAATGCCGCCGACGACGGACGGTTTGAGGGAGGAGGGAGGTAATTTTTTGTTTGTTCGATTACAAAGGTTCATTTCAGAAAATAATAAACCAAAAAACATTTCATGAAAAAAAATGTGTAATTTTTTGTGTCACGACACCTCAATTACCTAGCGGTATTAAAATTAGGACCGATTCTCATTCCTAACAAATATACATAAGAGTTTAATGAAAATCGGTCAATCCGTTTCAGAAGAGTACGACCACAAACACAGACTTGATTTTTATGTTTCAGATAATATTGAATAAATAATAGTACAGCTGGGCGAAGACGCCTAAACTATACAATAAATTCAAGCATCTTAATAAAAACCGGTAAAGAGATAACAAGACTTGAAATTAATACGGGTAAGACGAGATACATACGTATGACGGTCAGTAAGATATTGATATATCAGGTTATTTGTTTGAACACCAATCCGGAGTGGAATAAAACAAGTGGAAATAAAACCGCGGTCAAAGGCGGGAATTGAGACGTTGATTTCCAAAAGATACTAAAGGACATTTTTTACGAAATCGATATTTTTACATATTTATATTCTCCTCATTTAGTTTTATCTGAATCTCAAATTTGTTTGTATCTAATGAACACTCAAGTCCTTTAATAACGCGATTTATATATGCTATTAATTTCTTAAGGTACTAATTAAACATTTAGTTTCGTTCTAAATCATACTAAAACATTTCATTTCATAACTTTAATATGGTTTTATTAATATAGTGAAAAAAAAAATCTATATTTTAATGCGGAAAGAATCAAATTAGCTGGTTTAATAATATAATAACTAGAGATTTTGGGGCTTCCTGTAAAATTTCCTAAAATGGATATAGTACCTTTTGGAAATCAACGTCTCAATTGTGTTGCACAATTACACAGCTAGCTCGAGGCTTCTGCTAAGGAACTTGAAGGTTAGAATTTATAAAAACAATTATTATGCCGACGATTCTATACGGATATGGAACGTGGTCGCTTACTTTGAAGACTGAGCAGAGCCTTAAGGTTTTCGAGAATAAGATACTAGGTAAAATATTGGTCTTGAAAGAGATGAGACGACTGGAGAATCAATACGTGCACGCCGGCGCCAATTTTCAATGTCTGCTTTGTGAGGCGGCGCCTGAATTGATGCCACGTTTCTTCGATTATTGCCTGTTCAGAACTGTACAAGAGTTGTATGTTTGCTAACAGTATAGTTGTTGCTTATTTTGAAATTCGTATAATTTGTGCGGTTTTTTTCATCTTATTCTCAGGTGTCTGCCAGTAAGTTAAACTCGAAAGACAGTTAAAATGTTTTATTTTTTATTATTTTGCACTTATAAATAATATTCAACATGGATATTCAAATACCTGTGGTAATTCAAATACCGCCGCCTCTTTAGATAGACTAGCGCAGGAAACCGCCGCACACTGGGGCGAAACACCAAATTATTGGTCATAGTAGTATTATGGCCAGACTATTGGCCGTACGAAAAAAAGATGAAACATAGACCCCTATGTAAATCTGTATTCAGATTTTAATTCTGATGTACAGGATGTCCCAGAAACCTTATAGGGACAACATTTGAAAAAGAGATAACGAAAAAAAAAAAAAAATGTTTCTCGTAAATTGGCACGAACCCGCAGGTAATAATTAATGAAAAGTAAACTAGAAACCTTTTAGTTAATTTCTGTGGTGGTAGATACCTGGGCGAGTTTGAGCGATTTTCATTATGAATGTCTTAATTTTTACTTTCACTTACTATATATATGAGTAGTATTGCGATCGTGAAAATTTTCGAATTCCAGTTTTCTACGGAAATACACGTTTTAGGGTCCCCTGAGTCCAAATAACCAAGTCCCGTAAAAAGATCTGTGTGTGTGGAAATGAAAAGTTCGGCTAACCAGAAGAGCCACTTTATACCATGCATATAGCACCTTTTTATGATTTTCTCAAAAACGGTTCCGACGATTTTGATTAAATTCTCTATATTGATGTAAAATTTAATGGGCTTTAATATCATGTAGTTTTCATTCTGATTAAAATTGTCTGACAGAGCTAAAATGCTGATATTTTACATTTTTTTTTTCCTGTATAGTACCTTTAATTTTGTAGATTTTATAAAAATAAATATATTATGTTGTCACCACCGATGAAAAATACATTAATATATAAGTTGAAAGAATTCGATGTCTAGCTAAAGTAGAAAACTGGAAAAATATTTTTTTAATGCAATATTTTGTTTTTGAACATAGCAACAGTAATATACACGTATGATATACCGTTGGAAAGCTAAACCTTTTAGAATAAATATCTATGCACAAACTTGTAAAAGTTAATAAAGGGCGATGAAAAGCCGATAAAACTGATTATTTTATCACAGTGCGGGGAACATACTAGTGCGGGCCACCAGTGGGTATGCGCCTGCTTGAACGTGTTAAGAGGGTTACACAATCCCGAATTACAAAGCTTTTTACCCTATCAGTATAATTGTATTGAGTTGATAGCATGATTGGATTGCATTGTATTGTATGACGATTGTATTGAGTTGATAGCATTTCGGCGACTCAAATGGGCATGTTAAGTAAGTTGTTGGGTTCAGAGAAGAACGCATTCCGAAAAAGTGAGCAGAATAATAATATAACTAATGTAATAAAATATGATCAATTAGTTTAGAAAGAAATGTATTTTATGACGACACGTCGTAAAAAAAAATACTATAAATGCTAGTAAAAATCCTATCAAAGCTCTATTTCACAAGCTTTCAAAGCAGTTCATCTAGGGATTTATGTCAAGTTAATTTCTGGCTACGTAATTTTTATGAAATTTTTATAGGAATATAGCATCGTATATTCTTCAAAATACTCTAATACAAAAATTTGAAACAAACCTTAAAATATAAGCTGGTTGAAATGCATAAGTTTGAAGGGAAAACACGAAAAATTCCTGCTGTGGAATTCGTAATATGAGGGTCCTGCGGAATGTAAGGCGTTCCCGGCGGCAGGATAAACAGGAGTGCAGGAGTTTGCAGGAGGTCTAGAGAAGCTTGGAGGAAGTGGGGCCAGTGAGTGGGGCAGTGAGCTCCTGTCAGTTGATGCCATCCTAGCACACGAAAGGAAAACTGGGCCCCCGTTCAAGGACCTCCCCAAAATTCGATAACCCCCTCTCCACTCCACTGTCCGACTGGCTGGCTGACGAGTTCGTACATTAGTTCGAAGTACTACTATGAAGAAAGAAATACTACAAACAGTAGTAACTATTTTAAAGCTCATGACTGTATTACATAGTCATTAATACTGCTGTAATATATTTCATACACTTCAATTAATAAAAAAATGAAATAAAAACATTTAAGATCTCTCCGATTAGAAACAATCAGAGTAATAAAAGTAAGGGATACAACTATCTGTTACTTTTTGATACTTATTATTTCATACATTTTTGCTTTCACTTACTATAGAAAGAAAGAAGAAAGAAACTTTATTTATTTACCTAATATTTACAATGTACACTCAATACAAATATGTTTGGTTTCATGATTTCAGTGAACCTTTTTTCACGATAACAGAGTTTCAATTATCCTTTGAATTTACTAATGATCATACAATGTTTTGCTTAAGACAGTAGGAAAATTAACAAAAAAAAAAAAAAAAAAGCCTACAATTTAAATTACAATATTAGTTTAAAAGTACATGTTTGGTTCTTTTGTGCGTGTAGCGTTTTGGTGATGTTTTTTTGTAATTACCAATTTCTAGTTTTAATGGGTTTTCAGAAGCTGTGGTTTTATCAAAATAGTTTTTGGTTACTGTGTAGATATACTGTTTTAATGTTGGCAGATTTAGTTCAAAGAGCATTTTTGAAATTTTAGTATATCGTGGGTAGTTGTTGATGATTCCCATACATGTATTTTGTATTGTTTCTATTTTTACTTTCACTTACTATGTATAGTAAGGGGAAGTATTGCGATCGTGAAAATTTTCGAATGCCAGTTTTCAACGGAAATACACGTTTTAGGGTCCCCTGAGTCCAAATAACCAAGTTCCGCAAAAAGGTCTGTGTGTGTGTGTGTGGTAACTCCCGGGCGGAAACGGTAAGTCCTATGAAACTGAAAACTGGATTTTTACTTTCACTTACTATATATAGTAAGGGGAAGTATTGCGATCGTGAAAATTTTCGAATTACAGTTTTCAACGGAAATACACGTTTTAGGGTCCCCTGAGTCCAAATAACCAAGTCCCGCAAAAAGGTCTGTCTGTGTGTGTGTGTGTGGTAACTCCCGGGCGGAAACGGTAAGTCCTATGAAACTGAAATCTCATATTTAAGACAACTATACGCCCGAGACGTGACAAAACTTTTTTCATCAAAATGAGCCTACCAGAAGAGGCACTTTTTACCATGCATTTTGCACCTTTTTTCGATTTTCTCAAAAACGGTTCCGACGATTTTTATTAAACTCGCTATATCAATGTAAAATTTAATGGGCTTTAATATCATGTAGGTTTTATTTAGATAAAAATGGTCTGACAGGGCTTAAATGCCGATTTTTTAAATTTTCTTCCCCTAAAGTACCTTTAATTTTGTAGATTCAATAATAATAACTAGATTATCTTGTTAACGCTGATGAAAAACTGGTAAATATATAAATTGAATAAATTCGATACCCAACTAAAGGAGAAAACAGAAAAAATATTTTGTATGATATACCGTTGGAGAGCTAAAGATTTTAGAAAAAATTATCATCTCATACACAAGCTTTTAAAAGTTAATAGAGAGTGATGAAAAGAAGAAAAAACTTACTGATTATTTTAGATAATAATATAATAGATTTTTTAATAAAACACGTGTTTCTATATAAATTCAATTTGATTAATTCCTTAATAATTTCACGTATTTTTATCTCTAACTGTATTTGAAAATTCTTTCATTGATTTTTAAAATGGAGTTAAGTGAAAGTCGTGTGTTGCCCGCACCAGATTTTTTGAATTTATTTTTAATTTCCACATGTTGCAATATTTATTGATTTTTTTTAAGTTTAGCTGTAACCTGTTAACTATGGTATCGATGCGATATGATTATGTATATAGAGCTGTATCATCAGCGTAAAGGGATCTTATTTCACTTACTACATATATGAAATATGTAGTAAGTCAATGTATTAAAATTTGTGGATTCCAGTTTTCAACGAAAATACACGTTTTAAGGTCCCCTGAGTCCAAAAATGACTGTGTGTCTGTATGTGTGGTAAGTCTAGCGCGAAAACGGTACTTTCTACAAAACTGAAATTTCATATATTTAAGAGCCTCTATCTATGCTTTTGAGATGTTACAGCAACTTCTCCATCAAAATCGGCCAACCAGGAGAGCCACTTAGTAACATGCATTTTGCACCTTTTTAAGATTTTCTCAAAAACGGCTGTAACGATTTTGATTAAACTCGCAATATCGATGCCAAATTTTATGGGCTTTATAGTATGATGTAGGTTTCATTCTGATTGAAAAACAGGGCTTAAATACTAATTAATAAATTTTAAATTTTCTTCCTCTACTAGGTATGTTTAATTTTGTATATTTCATAAAATTATCCATACTATCTGATTATCATTGCTAAAAAACAGGCAAATATCCATACAAGTTTAGCGAATTCGATAACCAACTAAAGGAGAAAAGAGCGAAATAATTTTTAATGCAATTCTCGAACATAAAAACATTAATATAGATATATAAGATACCGGTAGAAAGCTAAAAATTAAAAAAAAAATATCATCTTGTACAAAAAATTGTGAAAGTTAACGGACACCGATGAAAAGCCGATAAAACAAACTGATTGTCGTAAATAATAATATAATAGATTATTTAATAAAACTTATTTCTATTGAAACTCAATTAAATTAATTCTTTAGCCATTTATTTTGATTCCTAAATGTATTTGAATATTCTTAATTTTTGCGCGCAATAGATTATTTCTTACTTAATTATTTCCTCGTAATTTATTGCTATAATAAATTATTGCTGTTTTATAAAGACATTTTTGTATTTTGAAAAATAAATTAGTACTCTCGACACAAAGGTAGTAAAGAGCCAACTGGTAGGCTGCCAAGTCGTTGCATGAAGATATCTTCCTGCATGTGTATATGTAAAATCTGGTATTATTTAATAGTTTCGAGATTTTAGAATAACAGCTGATTTCATTGAGAAAAAATTATGGTTTTATAATTATTATAAAAAGTTAGATATAACAATTGTATCATATATTAAACTTTTAATTTAAATATTCTTGACCTTCGTTGGCATTCAGTTGTTTTTGTGGAATTAGAAAAATCGGGAAAAAAATCTGGTGCGGGCAACACACGACTTTCACTTACCTCCATTTTTAAAATCAATGAAAGAATTTTCAAATACAGTTAGAGATAAAAATACTTGAAACTATTAAAGAAAATAATTAATTAAATTAAATTTCGATATAAACATGTGTTTTATTAAAAAAATCTATTATATTATTATCTAAAACAATCGCTTAGTTTTATCGGCTTTTTATCAATCTCTATTAACTTTTAAAAGCTTGTGTATGATTTAATATTTTCTCTAAAATCTTTAGCTTTCCAACGGTATATCAATATAACACACACACACACACAGACCTTTTTGCGGGGCTTGGTTATTTGGATTCAGGGGACCCTAAAATTTTCACGGTCGCGATACTTTCCCTTACTAAATATAGTAAGTGAAAGTAAAAAATATAATAAAACCCTGTAAGGTTACACATCAATAAGAAAGAAACCTACATTATATTAAACCGCATTAAATTTTACATCGATATGGCCTAGCTTAATCAAAATCATTAGAGCCGTTTTTGAGAAAATCGTAAAAGGGTATAAAATCCATGGTATAAAGCAGTATTTCTGGTCAGCCGATTATAGCAGAAAAGATGTTGTAACATTTCGGATGCTGTTTCGTACGACTTTTCGTTTTCGTGCTTACTCAGGGGACCTTAAAACTTGCATTTTCATAAAAAAAAAAAATAATTAGAAAATTTCCACGATCACAATACTTATTTAATTTTATTTTAATACTAACTGTTGCTCGCGACTTCGTCTGCGTCAATTTCTGTTATTATGATCACTATTAAGACATTTAAAAAAAAATATATTGGGCTGTCCGGAAAGTTCGTAGAGAAATTTGGACAACAATTAAAATTGATGAACAGCTTAAAATTTATATATCTAATCTACAAAATAGTTACCACCATTAGCGATTACCCTTTCCCAACGGCTTGAAAGGTCCATTATTCCATTGTCCTTACTCCTGAAGAACAATGAAAGCTCCGTTTTGACGTCATCTTCTGAAGAGTAGGATTTCCCTTGTAGAAAATTTTCGAGTGAACAGAAAAGATAGAAATTTACTTATTGTTTGGTTTTGTGGAATGAGTTCGAAATGTATGGGTCCCTTCCAATCCCGCCAAATACTGAGCATCACCTTCCTTGGATGCAAGCCGGTCTTTGGTGTTGCGAGCGGAGTCGTTCCAGGCAACCCCCAAGGTTTAGTAGAGAATCCATTTTTCATCATCAGTAACAACACAAAAATGGATCCTCCACATTCTTTTTCAGCAGTAAATCACAACATGAAATCCTTTCAATAAGCTCATGGGGAACCCAAACGTCGTAACGACAGCCTTCTTTAGATGATCAACAACGGTCGATTTGCAGGATCTTAACTCCGCAGCTATCTCACGAACAGTAATTCGTGGATTGTTTTTTATGACCGTCATAATATTCTCGATGTCAAGAGATGAACTCTGGGCAGCCCGGGGTTGGTCTTCCAAATTTAAATCTCCTCATCTAAACCGCGAAAACCACTTTTGAACCGTGCTATCAGCAATTGAATCGCTACCATACACGGCACGAATCTTTATTGCAGTTTGGGATGCTTTTTCCCCTTTTTAAAAAAAGAACAGCATAATATGCCGAAAATGAATAGAACCGTCACTCATGTTGGTTTGCAATAAACTACCATACTGATCCTCAATAAAGACGAATTCAGTATGTAAACATAGTTAATTCCATGAGGATGGATAAAATCGATTCCTACGTTTTTCAATGTTTGCTCATGTGATTTATTAATTTTTACGTCAAAAGTTAACTTAACGGGACATTAAATTATTTTAAAATTTAAAGGTAAATCATTTGGAATCGTTGGGATGTGAGGTCAATTTTCCCCGTTTTTTTTTTAGTTTTTTTTAGATTAGATTTGATTCATCGGTCCTATTGGTCGCAGCGTGATGTTATATAGCCTATAACCTTCCTCGATAAATGGACTATCTAACACAAAAAGAAGTTTTCAATTCGAACCAGTAGTTTCTGAGATTAGCTTAAAGATTATTAGCGTTCAAACAAACTCTTCAGCTTTATTTTATGTATAGATTTATTTTATATATACATAAGTGAAAGTTAAAAAAAAAAAAAAAAAAAAAAAAAAACAAATAAAAATTTTAAATTGTAAGCTAATAATGAAATTTTAGTAACGTTTTTTGTGTAACCAAGAGTTAGGAGAAAAACCTGGCGGAAGGTAAAAAAAAAAATCTAGATTCTGCTTTACTAATAGCTAATAGCATCATATTCCTATTTTTTTTTTTTTTTTTGGATGCAACGGAAACGATGACGCGTTTGTACAGCATACATTTTGTAATATTTACATTGTATGTATGATTTATCCTTACAATAATAATCATTTCATTAATAAATGTCTTAGCTATTAAAATATTTTTCAACAAAAAAAGTTGTACAAAAACAATAAAGTTGTAAATATTAATAAAAAAAATAAATTATTTAATTGTTTTAAGTTAATTTTAGCTGCTGAGGTAAGCGAAAGTCGTGTGTTGCCTGTACCAGATTTTATATATAATAACTTCAAACCTTAAGTTTAGAAATTCAGAGCATTTACACCGACATGTATTCCATGTGCATACGTGTGCATTCGTAATAACCATAATTTTAGGTTGGTTACATTCGAAAGTTGACCGAATTTTCTCCTCGTTTCTTTTAGGAAACCACATCAAAGAAAAAAATATTGATAATCTAAATGACGCGTGGTCAATGTTGATTGTGAAACGATATCCGCGTTATGCATACTCGGAAAGCAGGAGTTACTTTCTACATCAGGCGCCTTTAACGGAACCACTTTAAGTGCTCTATTGGGATTAGTTTTATAATCTCCATGGTTAGAGCTTACTGTATCATTATCCCCAGTAAATATTCTATAATGATATTATTATAAGTATAAGCGTTTAATATTTCTTTTTTTTTATTATAAATAATAATGATTGGCTGTTTAAAGGTATTAAAACAGTACCTACCCACCTTTAATTAGTTTCTTCTAAAATTTACTTCTAAAAAACCTGTAGGTCCTGTAAGTACTTCGAATAAAAATAATTTTATTCGAAGTACTTACCCTCTTTTTCTACACATTCTTCCCAACGTGGTGACATCAACATTTTTATCCCCAAACTGAAAAACTGAGCTTTGAAGTGAAACAAAATCTGAAAACGCACTTTTCACTTGATCATCGTATTCAAAAAGTTTTCCTTTGACGAAGTTGTCTAAATTCCTGAACAGGTGGTAATCTGTTGGAGACAAGTCGGGAGAATATGGTTGCTGCGGAAGAACTTCGTAGCCCCGTTCATACAATTTTTGCACGGTATGTTTTCAAACATGGGGTCTTGCTGCCGCTCGGTGAGATCATGAGGTACCCATGTATCGAGCTTTTTTACTTTCCCAATACACTTTAAATGTCTGGATACGGTAGATACGGTAGTTGTGCTGAGAGTCCTTTAACTGTATGGTAGGGGTTTCCTTCTACTGTATGTTTGAGGACATCGTTGTCTATTACGGACGGAGGTCTTCCTCGGGGCAAGTTTTCCAGGTCGGTATCCCCAGCTGAAAACTTAGCAAACCAACGGCGAATAGACCGTTTATTAACACTCCCCTCCCCAAACGCCTTGCAAATATTTCTAGCTTCCTCAGCTGCTGAATGGCCGAGTTTATACTCGGACAAATATACTACTCGAAAATCGCGAGTTTCCATGTTCATATTTGGAGGTATACTAAAAAGCGGGTAATTGATTGGGAAGCTAATGTTTATAATACAAAGGTAGAGGATTAGTAACTGTTTACTTTAAATATGTAAACATTCGGAAGAAAACAACAGAGACCTGCAAAATCGTTTATGTATTTCAGGAACTATAAAAACGAACATTTCATGTGAAACAACCCAATAGATTACTTGACGGACGTTCTAAATTATCATTAACCAACAAACTAACCAAACTAAACCACCGGCCAAGAGAAGCTGTTCACTTAACGAGCTCTTCTGATATGAGCCGCTGCTTCAGCAGTTTATACATTTGCTTATTGCAAGGGAATTACAGATTCAAAATTTTATTGTTTGTAATAAATAAATAAAATTTCAAGTAAAGATGTAACTGATTGGTTTTTGCGCGCCATCAGATTTTTAAACTAACACTATCACAAATATGTAAAAAATCAACAAATATATAAAATTGGGTTCGGAAAACACACGACTATCACTTATCTCGGATGTTAAAATCAATTGAAGAACTATTTAATAAAGAAACAGAAAATTTAAAATATCGCCATTTAAACCCTTAATTTTAATCAGAATGAAACCTATATCATTTTAAAGCACATTGCATTTAATAGACCTTTTTTGGGACTTGGTTATTTGGACTCATGAGACCCTAAAACGTGTATTTCCGTTGAAAATTGGAATTCGAAAATTTTCACTATCGCAATACTTTTCCTATTAATAGATGAGAAAGATGATTGGGGGTGCGGTCATAAAATAGAAACACACATTTAAAACAAGTGCTAATTTAATTCTGTGCCGACGTTTCGGTCTACATTGTGGGCTTTCATCAGGGCTAAAAGAAACAAGATTACAACCAATGTAATTATAGACTTAATAATGCGTTAGGTATATAATAATAATATGACAGTAATATAATATGGGAACATAAATAAAATTAAATGTAAAATGATAACAAGATGACAGTTATAAAGTATGGAAATAAACAAAATTAAGATGATAGTTATAAAATATGGATGACAGTTATAAAAATAATTAATAAGATGATAGTTGTACAGTATGGAAGTAAACAAAATTAAGATGATGATATTGCAATAAGAATATATAAAGAGAGACTAAACAAATGAAAAAATGATAAAGGAAAAGTATGTGAACAATTAAAATTTTAAATATGAACAATTTTGAAGTGATATATGACGGTAATATATTAAAAACATAGTTAAGAGTATAGGTAATATATAAAAAGAACTAGTCATTACAAAAGAGAAACAGTATGAATAAAAAAATAATTTTAAATTTTAAAATAATGTAATATTAAACTAACAACTATATGTCAGGATATGTAACGGAGAAAGATATGGGTATGGAAAGAGGGATAAAGAAATAGGCGATGAAAAGGGATCATAATCAATAAGAAATACCTTGTAATAGGTATTTTATCTATTATTGTTTATTTAACGTCACTTTATGCTGCTGTGGCTTATCGGACGATGCTACAGTGGGAGTCCTAAATTTCCCACATATATATATCTAATTCTCCCACACTAAATACCCTATCCAGGGTATTTCATCTATAGGTAAGTGAAAGTAACTATGATATATTGGTATGAATAGCTATTTTCGAAGAGGACGGACTTGCACTAAGTTGATGGAAATGTAGGAACTGACTACTTCATGAAAACCTAACCTTCATGCCCTTAGCTTTTCTTTTTAAGTTTAAACTGCAATAGAAATCTCTGACGACGCCTGTAGGGTGACATTGAGAAACACGAATGCGTGGTAAAAAGAAAATTTTCCCGTTCCATAATATCCGTGAAATTCTCCTTCGTTCCGGGACCGAAATGTTGAGGGCCAGGGGAACTGCGTGCCGCAGGCTGGGCTCTTGTCGAGTTCTCGCCACGTTTGGAAGGTTCAACATCTGTTTGATATTATCTTTTAGACGAGTCTTCATTTAGGATGTATCGCTTTTAATTACCTAAACATATCACAAATCAGTTTTTACAAAGTTAGCTATAATTCTATTTGTACGAAATCTGTAATATAGTGATTAACCACCAGTCAGCTGACGGGTCTTACATTCCTGTGGGGATGCAGTGAGTGATTCAATTACATACTTCAAAAAGACCTATTGATTCGAACTCGAAAGGACCTGATAAGAAACAATAAAAAAACGACGTTCACTTAATGCCTGCTAAAATCGATTAAAGAATTTTCAAATACAGTTAAAGATAAAAAATCTGGTACGGGCAACACACGACTTTCACTTACCTCGATTTTTAAAATCAATGAAAGAAATTTAAAATACAGTTAGAGATAAAAAAACGTGAAACTATTAAGGAATAAATCACATTGAATTTCTATAGAAACATGTGTTTTATTAAAAAATCTATTATATTATTATATAAAATAATCAGTTAGTTTTATCTTCTCTTCATCACTCTTTGTTAACTTTTAAAAGCTTGTGTATGAGACAATATTTTTTCTAAAATCTTTAGCTTTCCAACGGCATATGATACATGTATATTACTACTCTTATGTTCAAAAACAAACAATTGCATTAAAAAAATATTTTTTCAGTTTTCTCATTTAGTTGCTTTTCAAATTAGCTCAACTTGCATATTTAGCTGTTTTTCATCAGTGGTAACAAGATAATATTATTATTATTTATTATTATTATTATTATTATATTATTCTTTTCTCTTGAATATTATCTAACATTCATCTATCTCAAGTAGAATTATACATATATTATAATATCTTTTAATGAATATCTCTTTTAATATTTTAACTTATACTATTTGTCTTAACTTAATCTTCTATAAAAATTAATATATCTGGCACTGATGACCACGATGTTTTGTGCCATTAAAATTTTAAAAACCAACCAACCAACAAGATAATATAGTCATTTTTATAGAATCAACAAAATTAAAGGTACTTTAGAGGAAGAGAATTTAAGATATCGACATTTAAGCCCTGTCAAACCATTTTAATCAGAATGAAACCTACATGATATTAAAGCCCATTAAATTTTACATCGATATAGCTATTTTAATCAAAATTGTCGGAACCGTTTTCGAGAAAATCGAAAAAAGGTGCAAAATGCATGTTATAAAGTGCCTCTTCTGGTAAGCTCATTTTGATGAAAAATATTTTGGATCGTCTCGGGCGAATATTCGTCTTGAATATGAAATTTAAGTTTCATAGTACTTACCGTTTCCGCCCGGGAGTTACCACACACACACAGACCTTTTTGCGGGACTTGGTTATTTGGACTCAGGGGACCCTAAAAAGTGTATTTCCGTTGAAAACTGGAATTCGAAAATTTTCACGATCGCAATACTTCCCCTTACTATATATAGTAAGTGAAAGTAAAATGAGTGAAACTAATAAAGAATTAATTAAATTGAATTTCTATAGAAACATGTGTTTTATTAAAAAATCGATTGCATTATTATCTGAAATAATAATCAGCTAGATTTGAAAAGAATATGTGAGGTGGGATGATTGATGTTCCCTGTGCAATATAATTTTATTTAAAATACTTTTTTGACAACATTTTTAAATTATAAAAATGGATTTTTAACTTGTCAGACAACTCAGTGAGTCCTGATGATGGGGAAGGCCCCCGAACCGTTGACCCGTTAAAGTTTTTCTGTAAAAACTTTTTTTTGGAAGATAATAGAAACCTACTATTTTAATTATATCAATTGCAATCTTCCTTAAGACCTGTTTTTATTAATAATCAGCTAGTTTTATCGGATTCTATTTATAAAATTTTACAAGCTTGTGTACGAGATAATATTTTTTTTCTAAAATATTTTGCTTTCCAACGGTATATTACACATCTAAATTACTGTTCTTCAAAAACGAATAATTGTATTAAAAAAATATTTTTGAACTTTTCTCCTTTAGTTAGATATCGAATTAATTCAAATTATATATATACACCTTTTTTTTATCGTTGGTAGCAGGTAAATATATTAGTTTATACTATTATTTTTTAGTATCTACAAAATTAAAGGTACTTTAGAGGAAGAAATTTAAAAAATAACGGCGTTTAAGCCCTGTCATACTATTTCAATCAGTATGAAACCTACACGATATTAAAGCCCATTAAATTTTACATCGATACAGCGAGTTTAATTAGAATCGTTAAGAGCCGTTTTTGTAAAAATTGTAAAAAGGTACAAAGTACATCTTCCGGTCAGCTGATAATGATGAAAAAGTTTCTGTAACCTCTCGGGCACATAGTTGCCTTAAATATGAAATTTTAGTTTCACAGGACTTTTCGTTTTCGCCCAAGTGTTACCACACACACACACACAGACCGTTTTGCGGGACTTGGTTATTTGGACTCAAGGGCGTATTTCCGTTGAAAGCTGGAACTCGAAAATTTTCACGATCGCTATACTTTCCCTTACTATTGGGTTGATGCAAAATTAATGCAGGTTTCCTCTATTACAATATCTTAATTCCAATTGTGTAAACAAAGCTAATCCTAACATTGATCATTATTATACCAAAACAAACCTTATCTAATACCCTCTCTTTCACCATGAATTTGTTTAGTAAAATCGTTTTGTTCAGTGTGTTCAAAGGTCTTGAATCGAAAATGTCAAAGTGCGATTTTCGTCAAATTTATTTTTACTAATTTAAATTAGGGCGCAGCGCTGCACAAACGGCTCGTAATATTAATGAAGTGTGGGGTCAGGGGGCTATTAATGAGTGCACGGTGCAGCGTTGGTTCCAGAAGTTTCGCAGAGGAGATTTCGACCTCGAAGACAAGGAAGGTCGGGGCCGTCATCTTGCTCTGGACAACGACCAGCTGAGGTCAAAAGTGGAAGAAGACCCAACCAAAACCACACGAGAAATGGCGGCGGAACTCGGAACTCAAAAATTGCAACGTCTTTGCCCAGCATTGATGAATCGGAAGGGGCCGATCCTGCTCCACGATAACGCCAGACCACACGTTGCACAACCAACGCTTCGACGACTGCACGAGTCGGGCTACGAAGTTCTCCAACATCCGCCTTATTCACCTGACCTCTCTCCTACAGACTTCCACTTTTTCAGGCATCTGGACAACTTTTTGAGGGAGAAAAATTTTCAAAACCAGGACGACATTGAAAATTCTTTTCGTGATTTCATTGAGTCCAGGGATTCGGATTTTTTTTCTGGTGGAATAAGAAAGCTTGTTGAACGTTGGCAAAAGTGCATTGATTCAGATGGAAATTATTTTGATTAAATACATGTGGTTAAAGTAAAGATATGGCGTATTTACAATACCTACTAAAAACCTGCATTAATTTTGCATCAACCCAATATATATTTCATATATAGGTAAGTGAAAGTAAAAATTGAAAATTTTAGAATTGTTACATAATGAAGAATGAAAATATTTTTATAAAATCAAATACATATTCGCTCAGTCTCAAGTTGAAGCCCAAAGATGCGGTGACTCCTTATACTGCTTCTTGAGCCTTAAAATATTTCTTATCAACTCCTTCCTGCTCCAGACCCCTTAGACAGCTAGACAGATTAGAAACTACAAGGCAGGCCTGGGAAACAAAAAATACGGTCATTAGTTGGGGACCGTTGTCACATGACCAGTTTTTTGAAATGTGGTAAAGGATCTTACATAAAAATCTGGCCAATACCAAATTGGCATACATGTATATTGGAATATCTCATGGGCGAAAAAGGTGTCCCCGTAACAAAATTTAATCTTTTCCCACGATCGAAAGCTCTTTCTCATTTGTAAATTTTTTTTCTCGGACCGGTTTTTTGAATGTGATAACATTCTGTTCGTGAATATTATTCCGTAATAGATTAATTTATTTTTATTTAAATTGTCTTCATGCTCATTATTGTTAAAAATATACATATACACAGACATTTTTGCGGGATTTGCTAATTTTGAGGGAAATCTAAAACGTGTATTGCCGGTGAAATCTGGAATTAGAAAATTTTCATGGTCTCAATACTTTCTCTTACTATATATATATTTCATATATAATGAAAGTAAAAAAAACGCTGCAAATGATTACACAATGGTTTATTATTTTCAAATAACTACATTAGCTCAGAACTGTTTATAAAGCTATTTATGAAAAGCAATAAATAGTTCAAAGGAAAATTATGGCATTTTCTAATATTTAGGAAAAACAGATTTTATTTTTATTTGTTTTTCGGGTTCTGCGCATCTTAAAACGTAAGCTCTCGAATTTTGAAAGGGGGTATTTTTTTAGTCGATTACAAAGGTTCTTTATTAAAAGTATTATACCAAAAGCATTTATACTAGACTTCTATAATAATTTTTCTTTCCTTTCGATTTTCATTAAAATGATTCAAATATAATCTCCTGATTTAAGAACATTGTTTCTCTACCATCAATAATAGCCGAGATATCAGGGAATAACATCTCTTATAAGTTGTGGCTTGACTATATAAAATTTATTTATTTATTTTTTTTTTATTTATTAATTTATTGAAATTTACAACTGTATTAGTAAATCCATCAAGTAAATTGGCTCATAATATAGATAATATACATGAAAAGACATGAAGAGAATATGCCCATTGGCAACACTCCACTAGGTAATCTACACTAGAAGGTCGATGGCCTCGAATCTTCTTTTCAGACGCCTCGGAGGATTGTTAGATGGTAGAGGAAGCTAGGATTGTAACTAGTGGGTTAATGTGGGAGTGGAGTTTGTCATGGAAGGAATGATACCTCGCAAATCAGCAACATATGGGACATCAAGGTCTTTATGGATGAGTTTGTTGGTGACAAAATAAGGAGCATTGAGGATTTTTCGAAGGATTTTGGATTGTAGGGATTGAATACGGGAAGAATTTGATGGTTTAGTAGAGCCCCAAAGTTCAACTCCGTACGTCCAGATAGGCCTTATGATGGTAATATATATGAGCCTTTTGTAGTTAAGTGGAAGGTTAGAGCGTCTGTCCAGTAAGTGTTGAAGTAAGCGAAAGCGTTGGGCAGTTTCTTGTCGTTTCAGTCTTGTGTGCGGATTCCAAGTTATTCGTTTGTCAAGTAGGAGTCCTAGATAGCGAATCTGTTCAACCGGGACTAAAGGAATATTATTAAAGGACACTGTAGGACAGGATGTCGTAGGTTTACGACGAAGAGTAAAGGTAATTTCGTGGGATTTGTTGGAATTGATTTTGATTCTCCAATTCTGACACCATACTTCAAGGTCTCGGATGTGGGATTGAAGAGTTTGAGAGGCAATAATAGGATCATTATTGACTGATAACACACAAGTGTCATCAGCATAGGTAGAAAGGAAGGTGTTAGGATGAGTTGGGATATCAGCTGTAAAAACTGTGTAAAGAAGGGGTCCTAGGATACTGCCTTGAGGAACGCCAGCAGACTGAGTAAATAGGGAGGAATAGAAACTATTGTGGTTTATTTTTTGTTTCTTGGTCGATTACAAAGGTTCATTATTGAAAATAAATAGCCTATATTTTTTTGTATACATATATGGATTATATTACTTTACTGCAGGGACATAAAATTTTATTTTTATCCTATATGATAAAGCTGGTATAGATTATGGTTTCCTTAGGAGTCTTTTTAAAAAAAAAAAATTAAATAATAATAATACTTTAAACAGCTTTTACTCGTTACGTATCAAACCAAATTAAAATATGGCGGAAACTATTATCCCAAATTGTGATTGAGGTATGATCAGACACATACCAACCCCTATAGGCGTGGCATGTATGGAACTGGTTTTTATTTAGAATAATCTCAAATTGCATTTCATCATCAGCAAATTACCCGGCTTCCTATAGGGCTGCTTTGCAGTTACGGTCGATGGTTAAAATCTAATTACGGTATTAAATTGTTATGTAAATCGGTTGAGTCCCGTGGGAATAGAAACTGGGTAGGAGACCTAGGCTGGCTTATCACTTCAGGCCAATTACTGCAATATTAAATTTTTATTAAAAGTAATATTTCAGTTTTGCAAATTGAAATAGTTCCATGAACACTCTATTCTCGTTTTCACAGTAAACTTAACGGACACGACAATAGACTGATTAAGGACATGTCAATAGCTGAAATGCCAGTCAGTAAAGCCAAGGAAGGGATGCTGCTGGGCACTTTGCTTCCCCATGCCTACCATGTCTGATCTCACATTTCTAGAGCACATTTGCTGACTGTCAGATAGCTTCTGACAGTTGTGAATAAAGATCTATGAAGAGAGAGAGAGAGAGAGAGAGAGAGAGAGAGAGAGAGAGAGAGAGAGAGAGAGAGAGAGAGAGAGAGAGAGAGAGAGAGATTTTATTTACCTTTTAACATATTTACAATTTTACATTTTAATGCTCTGAGACAATGTAGTCTCCTTGAGCAATACAAATAAGTATAATATCATATCAGCCGACAGTTTTTACAAAACAGTAATTATAAGTAAATGAATAAAAATGTAATGAACATAAAATGAATAACTGTTGAATTTTAAATTAATTAAATAAAAAAAAATAATCAAATAAAACTTTTCTTTACAAATAAAAATATATAATTATTCTGAAAAACTTAAAATTTCACAAAATTGAAGCTAAAAATATTTACCTATAAAGAAAAATTTTCAAGAATATCTATAAATAAAAAAGTATTTACTTGTTAATAACTCAAATTATACAAACCAGATAGAAAAAGTTAAGCACAAAATTAATAAGCAACATAAGAATCAATAAAAACAATAATCATTAATAGAAACAAAGTCAGAAAAATTATGAAAATAAGGTAACTATTTGTTGAATCTTAAATTTTTCAAGTATTTCTTTATACCAAATCAAATAAAAATTTTCTTTACAAATAAAAATGCATAAATAATTGTGGAAAAACTAAAAAAATTACAAAAAGAAACCATAAATATTTAACTTTAAATAATTTTCTCAAGAATATCCATAAATAAAAAATGTAAATACTTGTGAATAACTTAAATCTTACAAACCAGATAGAAAATTTAGACTCAAAAATTAGTAATCAGTATAAGAATCAATAAAAATAATAATCATAAATAGAAACAAAATCAGAGAAACAATTTACATAAAATATTGAAATCTTAAATCATTCAAGTATTCCTTTATACAAACTCAAATAAAACTTTTCTTCACAAATAAAAATACATAAATAATTTTGAAAAATTCAAACTTCACGAAAATTATACTAATAATATATTATAAGAGTATTAAAAGTAAATTAAACAAATACTTGTGAATAACTCGAATTTCACTAAACCATATAGACAATTTTCAAATCAAAATGTAATAATCAACATAAGAATCAATAAAAGTAATAATTAAAAGAAAGTAGAAAAATAGTGAAACATAAAATACAATTTTAATCACCAATCCATCAAAATCACAAATGATTTAAAATATTTAATCTTACAGAACAAAATTAAAAGTCTCCTTTATAAAGAAAAGTGCATAAATACTTGTAAACAACTTAAAGTTACATAAAAACAAAACTGAAATAAAATTCAATTTTAAACATAAACAGAAAATTTACATGTTTTATTCAAATAATAAACCAAAATACAATTTTTAAACACCTTACCGTCTTACTAAAATTATTTTTTGAACAAAATGAAAGTAAAATAAATTAAAACGTGCATAGAATTTTATACCGCCCTTACAAAACTAGGCAGAGCCAAATTGCTAAAGAAAATTATGGAACCGATAAAAAAAACTTACAACAAAAGATCAATTTACGATTTAAAAAATTCAGAATAAAGAGTGATAATAAAAAAAAAATCAAATTCAATTTACATTAAGAAATTTGAGGCAGAAAGAATATAAATATATATCATTGTATTTACTGTTTAACCAATCAATACTCAATATCGAATTTAATAAAACCAGTGAAAACAAAATAATTGGAAGCCTGTGTCAACGAAATCAATGGTGGAGAAAGGGATCAATATTATGAATCTAAAAGTTCTTTGTAGTACCAATTTTTGAAAATCGAAAGGGATTTTGATTCTTTAATGATATGAGGAATTTTATCCCATAAATGTATACTTCTTATTAATAAAGATTTATCGTATCGGGTTGTACGGTGTACAGGTATATTGTATAAACTGTGGGTTTCTCTCATCGGACGCGTTGGAAGAGACAAGTGATTTTCGAAAAATTCCAGGATATAATTCGGAGTTCTTTTATTAAAAAGTTTGTATAGGAAAATTCCTAACAAATATTTTCTTCTTTCGGGAATTTTTAGCCAACTGAGTTTTTTAAATGAGGGTTTTACGTGATCATTAATTTGTAGATCGAAAATAAATCTTACACACGCATTTAACGCTCCCTGTAAAATCGTTATGTCTCTATTAAACATATCAGTAAATAATATGCTGCAGTAATCAACGTGCGGTATTATAAGTGTGGAAACGAGATGTTTTCGAACCTGTACAGGCAAATAGTCTCTGTTTCTACGTAAATAGCCTAATTGTTTAAAAATTATTTTTGATATATTTACAGCGTGATCTTGCCAGTCAAGAGTACTAGAGAAGGTAACATCCAAAAGCTTTAACGATTCAGAGTATTCAATATATGTTTTGCCTAAAATTATTTTTTGGGGATTTCTTTCCATCACCGATTTTAAATAGAAACGACTGCCAAAAATTATTGTCTTTGTCTTTGACGGATTTAAAACAAGTTTTAATCTATTTGACCAGACCAAGATTTCATCTATGTCTCGATTTATTTTGTTTACATTTTCGTTGAACTCATGTACGGATGAAGACAAATAAATAACGATATCGTCGGCATAAACGTGATACTTGCATGATTTCAAAACCGAGGAGATTTCAGAAATGTATAAAAGAAACAAAAGTGGACCAAGAACCGATCCTTGAGGAACTCCTGAATGTATCGGAAGAAATTCGGATAGAGAGCCATCACTATCGATTACCGCTTGGCTTCGATTTTTTAAATACGATTCGAACCATAGTACAACGCTACGGGAAAATTTGAACTTTTTTCTCAACATTTGCAATAAAATATTGTGATCCACTAAGTCAAACGCCTTTTTAAAATCAAAAGATACGAGGATTGTTACATGTCGTCGATCCATTGCAAGTCTAACATCTTCAGTTAGTCTCAATAGTGCTGTTTGAGTACTGTGTCCAGAACGGAAACCGGATTGATATTTGTCGAAGAGATTTTTAGAGTTTAAATAATCCACGGTTTGATCGTATACAACACGTTCCAGAATTTTTGAGAGTGAGCAAAGTTTCGCGATAGGCCTGTAATGTTCGACATCAGTCGGGTTTGAATTTTTAGGTAGAGGGGTAACTAAAACGTTTTTCCAGAGTGACGGGAAATTTGAAGATTGTAAAGAAAAATCAAAAATATTTAAAAGAATAGGAACTATCTGTGGTAAGAATAATTTAACGAATTTTAAAGGTAGGCGATCGATTCCAGAAGAATGCATATTCGATTTTTGAAAATTTTTAAGAAAAGTTCTAGGCTGACGTGGGCGAAGAAAAAATCATTCGAATCGAATTCACTATCAGCGCCAAGTAGTTCCGAAGAAGAAGAAAAACGATAAGATAATGGATTTACGAAATATTTATTTAATTCAGATTTTGAGACAGTCAAGGGTAAAGCCTCACGATTTTTTACTAAGCCAAGACTACGGATAATTTTCCAAAGTTTTTCTGGTGTTCTAGAGGAGGTCAAATTTTCAATATAATATTTTTGTTTATTTTTACGAATTTCTGAGGTAACTTTATTTCTATATAGTTTGAACTGTTCAAGGAAAACGGGATTTTTCGAGAACTTATAATTTCTCCTAAAACGGTCTCTAATTTTCATTAAATTTTTTATTTCAGGATTGAACCAAGGAGCGGGTTTCTTTTTATAAGTTACGGATTTATAAGGAGCATACTTATCTAAAAAATAAAAATGTTTTGAATTTAATAGTCTAATTTTATCATCAATATTATTTGAATTAGCTATTTCTTCCCAGTCCATAGTGTCCAGTTCATCATTAAATTTGCTATGATTAAAATTTTTTAAGTCTCGAAAAATCACATTCCTAAATATTTGAGATTCCCCTAGCCGATAACATAAAAATATAATGTCATGTTGGCGGCAAAAAGGAACTGATAGTTGACCCGATGTGATTACTCTGTCTATATTTTTACAATCGACCACCATAATATCTAGCCAAGTATTATTTGTTTTAGTATGACAAGTAGGGTTAAATTTTACGAGTGACAAATTAAAGCTGCGAAAAAGGTTATTTAAAAATTTTGAATCATAAGAAATAGTTGAAAAATTAACATTCAGATCACCATTTAAAATTATATTGTCATACGTTGGAACGAATTTTTCTAAAATTGAACGTAAATCCACATAAAAATTATTACTCGGTGCTCTATAAATTGTAATGAGTAAAATATTTTCAAGGCCGTGCCTAATCTCTAAAATTAAATATTCGAATGAGAACGACTGGTGGGTCTTTGAAGAATCCAAAACTTTACAAGACAGGGATCGATTTACATAAATACATACCCCACCTCGATTTTTATCTTTCCGGTCAGACCTATAAATACTATATCCGGTTATTGAAACAAAAAAATCTCCAATACCGTGATGTAACCATGATTCGCTGACACAAACCACATCATAATTATTTTCAAGTACATATTTTTGAAAATGAGACCAATGTCCAATAAGTGATTCAATATTTAGATGACATACCTTAAGTTCTTTATGATTTTGTTGAGAAATAATATTATGATTTTCCATGATAATTAAAAATGTTTAAATTATTTTATCCTTTTCGATTTAACAAAGAGTTACTAAATCATTTTTATTTCTTATGAAAATAATTTTTGAATTTTCATCCTTCCTCATACAAAGCGTTAATCTTCTGTTAAACCATACGAATTTGTATTTTTTTTCATTTTTAATTATTTTAGCGTCTCGTAAAAGTTTTCTGTTGAAATACGTTAAGTTATTGTTTACAAAGATACGGCTTGGTTCCCCATCGATAATTCCTAGATCTCTTGTTGTGATTGATGCTTTCTTCCTAGCTCTGTAGATAAACTCGTCCCTTATCCTTTTGCTTACAAATTTAGCTACTATAATACCAGGCCTTGTTGTTTCCGCAGGTGGCCTTAACCTATAGCACTCACTGATATCCCTATCATTAATTTCTAAGTCGAGTACACCTCCGAGCTCTTGAACAATTTCTGGTATTGTCCTTAATATGAGTCACGCCATGAATTTCTAAGTTGTTCGCTGCCATGGTTTGCTCTAAATCATTATTTTTAACCTCCAATTCTATAATTTTATTTTTTAATTGAGTATTTTCGATACTTAATTCGTTAATCTGATTTATCATACGATCAAATTTTTTATTATTATCTTCAACGGCAGTAGATAATTTTTCAACCACATCGGAATAATGGTTAAGAGAACCATCCATACTTTTTTTCATGGTGTTAATTGTTTCTTTTAACATTTCTATAGCAAAAATTATTTTAATAGTGTCACCTGAATGAATAGCTTTTTCTATCTTTTCATTTTGATCACTTTCCTCATTACATGGTGAGCATATCCAGTCTTTTTTTTTTTCTTTTAGAAGTAAATAATCACTTTTTGTGATATCAGCACATGGCAGATGAAAAAGTTTTACACATTTTACGCACTCTACACGAAACGCATTATGGGAAAAACCCTTTAAACATTTCTCACAAGAAGGCATAATGAACGTCCGCACCGGTCGGCTGTAGGAACAATCTACATATCAGTTCATTCCAGAAGATACTAAAAATATTTTCTTTCAAAACGAACTATATTCTTTGTAATCAAATTAAACCTTTCCTTTCATTTCCTTCCAAAAGGCAATATATTCCATATTAAACAGCAGAAACACCTAACCCCGTGATATATTACCATTAATTTATTGTTTTCTTCAATTTGTGTATTTTTATAGGTTTATCTAGTACGTCTTGAATCACTGCTATTATATTGATCAATGATTTTTACCTAACTATTAGTTCTTAGCCTGTTTTAAACAACTTAGTGGCGTCGCACTGTGGGGAAAACTGCTATTTTAGGAGTGCAAAAGTCAAAATTCGAAAGTACGAAATAAAGCCCAATATTATTGCAGATGTAAACACAAGTGTCTTGAGAAATGAAAACGAGTCCCTCTACCTTTTAAACATCCTTTATTTATAAGTAATTATTAACAGACCGTAATGCGTAATGAAATCTCAGTTCGGTTCAGAACTCCATTTAGATAGGTTGTGAAATTTTTTTTTAAATTATATTTTATTGAAATTTACAACTGTATAGGAATACATCAAGTAAATGGGCTGATTAAAGATAGTGTACATGAAAAACCTGAAGAGAAACTGCCCATTGGCAGCACTC
This sequence comes from Piezodorus guildinii, assembly GCA_023052935.1. Lineage (NCBI taxonomy): Eukaryota > Metazoa > Arthropoda > Insecta > Hemiptera > Pentatomidae > Piezodorus > Piezodorus guildinii. The sequence goes on from CM041292.1 coordinate 15,175,118, forward strand.
TTGTAGTTAATCTAAACAAGAAGGTCTCGAGGCCATCTTCTTTTCAGACGCCTCGGAGGATTATCGGAAATTGAAGAGGAAGCAAGGATTGAAACTAGTGGGTTAGAGTGGGATTGGAGTTTGTCATGGAAGGATTGATACCTGGTTCGGGCCAAATCAGCTACAAAGGGAATATTAAGGTCTTTATGGATAAGCTTATTCGTGACAAAATAAGGAGCGTTTAGAATTTTTCGAAGGATTTTGGATTGTAAGGATTGGATACGGGAAGAATTTGATGGTTTAGTGGAGCCCCATAGCTCAATTCTGTAAGTCCAGATAGGTCTTATGATGGTCATGTAGATGAGTCTTTTGTAGTTAAGTGAAAGTTTAGAGCGTTTGTCTAGTAAGTGTTGAAGTAACCAAAAGCGACGAGCAGTTTCTTGTCGTTTCAGTCTAATGTGCGGATTCCATGTTAAACGTTTGTCAATTAGAAGCCCTAGGTAGCGGATCTGTTCAACTGGAACGAGCGGAATGTTATTAAAGGATACTGTAGGGCAGGATGTCATAGGTTTACGACGTAGGGTGAAGGTAATTTGGTGGGATTTGTTGTAATTTATTTTAATTCTCCAATTCTGACACCATACCTCAAGGTCTCTGATGTGGGATTGGAGATTTTGAGAGGCAACAGTGGGATCATTATTGACTGATAATACACAAGTGTCATCTGCATAAGTAGAAAGGAAAGTATTAGGATGTGATGGGATATCAGCTGTATAAACTGTATAAAGAATGGGTCCTAGGATACTGCCTTGAGGAACACCAGCAGACTGGGTAAACATGGTTGAATAGGAACTATTGTTGTTGATTCTGAAGGATCTGTCAGAAAGGTAGGACTGGATAATGAGGAAGTAAGTAGGAGGCAGGAATTTACGGAGTTTGTAAAGCAGTCCTGGGTGCCAGACTCGGTCAAAGGCCTGTTCCACGTCGAGAAAGACTTGTGAAAATTAAAAAAAAAAAAAATGTTTAATTATAATCATAAATGGCAGCTTCAATTGAAGATAACAGATACAAAATTAATAATTAAAATACGATGGTACATACGAATTTTGGAAAATTTACTTTCAATTATTCCTACACTCTAGGTTTCACCTGGATTCACTTTGAAAAACTTTTTTTAAAAGGACTGTTTTTACAAGAATCGTCTGTGGCTATTTGCTATATGTTGATATATGTTACTTATATTGTTACATATAATACTTTTTTTAGAAACTCATCGATTTTTACTCCTTGGATAAAGAAAGTATTGAAATCGCCAAAATCTTCGATATTTTGATATATTTTGACATTTCCTAGGGTATAGAATCCTAAAAAACATTGAAACTCAATGGTGTCGCATTGTGGTGAAAACGGTATTCTTACGATTGCAAAATTCGGAAGAACGATTAGAAGGTCAATGGGATTAGAGATGTAAACGTAAACACAAGTGTCTAGTGAAATGAAAACAAATCCCTCTACCTTTGAAACAAACTTCATTTACAGGTAAGTATAAGAGTAGATGAAATATACCGGTTCTGGCCCAGGGCTTCGGAGCAAGATGGCGGCGCCCATGGTTTCCCGCCAAAACTGGCCTTTATTGAACGATCGTTCGCGATCTACCTGTCGTTCGTGATCTAGTCAATCCAACCTAACCTCATATTGTCAGTTTAATTTATCGATTAAATATTCGATAGTAGATAAGAAATGGGGGAGCTGGTGCACTTTTTTGAGGAGCCAATCAGATGCCAGCATTTGGTCACGTGACCTATGGCGGGAGATTTGAATTTGAATTTTGACCGCGACCTAACCTTAACCACGCTGGTTCGCGCCATCGACCTAACCTAAACCACTAAGCCACGCCCCTTTTTAGTCACTTGTTCCTTTATCAACCTAACCTAAACCACTAAGCCACGCCCCTTTTTGATCACGTGACCCCTGTTTGAGAGTATTAAGTATTTATAAAGCATGAGTCTACCCGGCGTCCATTTTCTTTTCCCTACGTTTTGAGGGTATTAAGTCTTTATAAAGCATGAGTCTACCCAGTCCGCCATTTTCTTTTATGACGTCACAATTTACAAAGCATGAGTCTACCCGGCGTCCATTTTCTTTTTCCTACGTTTTGGGCTAATTCAGTATTTATAAAGCATGAGTCTACCCGTCCGCCATTTTCTTTTATGACGTCACAGTTTACAAAGCATGAGTCTACCCGACGTCCAGTTTCTTTTCCCTACGTTTTGGGCTAATTTAGTATTTATAAAGCATGAGTCTACCCGGACGCCATTGTGCTTCCCCCACTCCTTCAATAGTTAACCAATCAGAGTGCCTAACTTGAGAGTTCCTCCCGGCTAGGTCCGATGGTCAAATTGTAATGTGTGCTTTTACGAAACCTTTCAAACTGTGACATAACCTTACTATTGTTTACATTTATTGAAACCTCCCTTACTGTTACATAACCTTCTCATTGTTTACATTTTGCTCCCCTCCCCCCTCCCACTCCTTCAATAGTTAACCAATCAGAGTGCCTAACTTGAGAGTTTATAAAGCATGAGTCTACCAGGCGTCCATTTTCTTTTCCCTACGTTTTGAGCGTATTAAGTCTTTATAAAGCATGAGTCTACCCGGCGTCCATTTTCTTTTCCCTACGTTTTGGGCTAATTTAGTATTTATAAAGCATGAGTCTACCCGTCCGCAATTTTGTTTTATGACGTCACAATTTAAAAGCCTTAAGTCTATCCAGCCGCCATTTCGTTTTTTTTTAATATAGGATGATTATACCTGACCGGTTCGAGCATGCACCGACATGTCGAATCATGTAAAAACAGGTTAGCGAAAGTACAAACAGGTTTGAATCATGTTTAAGCATGCAGGTATGTGAAACGGAAACATGGACTTTGAACCTTCCTAATGCCTTTAATATAAACATCGTTATAGGGCTTCTTAATCCTATACAGCTTTGAACTTTGATCTTTAATCCTACATTTTAAGTAGCGATAAAAATTTCCTTAAGCTTAAACGTAAACATGAACTTTGAACCTTCTTAATGCCTTTAATATAAACATCGTTATACGGCTCCTTAATCCTGTACAGCTTTGAACTTTGATCCTTAATCCTAATATTTAAATAGCGATAAAAGGTTCCTTAAGCTCTTGGACTACGGTCTATTATCTTCCTATGTGTAATGATTTTTAATCCTATATAGCTTTGAACTTTGATTCTTAATCCTACTATTTAAATAGCGATAAAAGGCTCCTTAAGCTCTGAGACTTTGAAGCATTATTATATATATAAATATAATGCGGACCTTGTACGTTTCATGTCTTAGTATAGTAAATCCCTAAAGATTTAATCGTAAAAAAGATAAATTTAAGACGTCAATATCAACTTCGTACTGATAATTGCTTAAAGTATAAATATTCCTTAAGCTCTGAGACTTTGAACCATTACCCTCTTAAGTATATATATATATATATATAAAATATAATGCGGATTTTGTACGTTTTATCTCTTAGTATAGTAAAAAGATTTAATCGTAAACAAGATAAATTTAAGACGTAAATATCAACTTTGTTCTAATAATTGCTGAAAGTATAAATATATAATAATATAAAACTTGTACCTATTTCGGTAGGCGAATATCATTTTTTTATATATTTTTTCAACCGTTTTAATTGTTTTCTCAACTTCTTAGACCATTTTTTTACCTTTTCTATGTATTATTTACTTATCATTAACAATTCTGCTTTAGAATTGCTATTTTGCGATGTTTTCGGAAGAGTTCGTCTCGGCCGGCTTCGGTCTTCTACCTCACCTAGTTGGACAATCTCTAATCCTTCCGAAAGAAATAAACAATGATATCGTTAATTCTATCGAAAAAACAACTAACTAGTGTTATCTCTTGCTAAGGTATTATCAATAATATAGCCGTGAATAATGATACACTACATCGTAATTATTTCGTATTACACGAGTTTATCGCATCATTATATAGTCGTTAAGTAATCAAAGTTTAGAACCTTTTTCAGTTCAATATTGAGCCTTCAACTCTTTGATTTTGAATTTTTAATCTTTAAAAACATAATAAAAATAGTACGTTGTGACAGAAAATTTCAATAAACACCTCTATCTAACTTTAACTAGTATACGACGCCCACTATTAATCACGTGACCTATGAACACATCCCCTTATTGTTCATGCCTTTTTCTAATCAGCTAATCAAATTGCTCCATTTTATGGATTTGAAAGTTCCTTCCGGCTAGGTCCGATAGTCATCGCTAACCTACTTATTGTAATTATAAAAATTCAATCAACATTTCTACCTAAACTTTACTAACCTACCATTCCCTTTTTAATCACGTGACCTTTGGACCCTGTCCCTTATCATTCATACCCAACTCTAATCGGTACTCTATTTTAAGCATCTGAAAGTTTCACCCGGCGAAGTCCGATGGCACTTGCTAACCTACTCATTGTACTTATATTTTACGCATGCAAAAGTTCCTCCCGGCTAGTTCCGATGGTACTCGCTAGCTTACTCATTGTACTTATAATTTAAATATCCGAAAGTTCCTCCCGCTTAGTTCTGATGATAATCGCGGACCCATTGTCAAGTTTACTTTCTTTTTTCTTTTTTTTTTAAGCCTTCCTAACTGTTACATAACCTTCTCAATAAATGAAAATTTAGTAGCATGTTCAATAGTATAATTTTCGGTAATATTTCTATACCTTTCTTATTTAATTTAATTGTCTCCTAACTTAGTCGCAGAACATACATTACCTTATAAAATATCCGCAAGAGCGCAGCACCCACTCTATTTTGTAATATCTCCAACAGGGTGCAGCTCCTATTCCTTTGGGATTGTATATGTTATCTTCCCAATAATGTTTTGTAGAGGCTGAGTGTGCCCAACCGCCATTTTGTTTTATGGCGCCACCATGTTTGAAGCGTAAATATTTATATACACAATGATATAAAACTTCATTTTCGACCTATTACGGTCGGAAATTTATTTTTTATACATAATATTTTCAGCATTTACAATTGTTTTTGCGCCATCTCAGACGGTTATTTACCTGTCCGGACGATTACTTAATTTTAATCAACAACTATGGTCTACCCAGATCTGGATTACCCTCATACTCGGAAAGCTTTGGCCTTCCCCACTCCTTTTCATCCCAACATCGGTACACACCTCCTAATCCTTTAAGCCTTGGATTTTGAACAGATAATTCCTAAATTTTGTAAACAAAGGAGACTATAAATAGGGATGGTTTTCTAGGCCTCTTTCCCATTCTCTTTTACAGCCTCTTGAAAGATAATTTTAAACGTGTCAGTACTGTTTTATTGAACTGTTTTTCATTTTGGCTTTAAATTGTAGATCATTATAAGTTTTTCAACTATTTTCCATTTGTCTTTTACCCTTCGGATTTTCTAATTTATCTTTCTTATTTTTAGAAGAAATTTATTCATTTATTATTTGCTATTTGTTTTTTTTTTTTGTTTTTTTTTACGATTAATATTTTGATTAATTGTTTGTTTGTTATTGTACCAGGAAGAAGAGGAGCTAGCAGTGTACCTTAAAGTATCAGGATTTTGCAACATTAGAAGAACTAGTTTGCTAAAAGGATTGGAATAGATGACAGATAAATAAGATAGCTCCTGCCTGATCGAGGCTTCCTGTTCCGCCTGTGCAAGCATGCGACAGTGTCTCTGCCGTCCTCCGTGCAAGTACCATTTCACCACTCACTTTCCTCGTCATCCCAGTATCGTCGCGCAGTAATAATGACAAGGATTGTCAAACAGAAATTTAAATGGAGGTTACCCTTATCGTCTGGATGTGACATATAGAAAATTTCGTCTTTTAAGTGTTTAAAAAAAATATATATGTATCGAAAAACTATTTATTACAAAGTTGGTTTCGAATAACTCTATGCCTTTTCTAAAAAATCTGGTGCGGGCAACACACGACTTTCATTTACTTCCATTTTTTACTTTCACTTACTATATATAGTAAGGGAAAGTATTGCGATCGTGAAAATTTTCGAATTCCAGTTTTCAACGGAAATACACGTTTTAGGGTCCCCTGAGTCCAAATAACCAAGTCCCGCAAAAAGGTCTGTGTGTGTTAGTGTGTGTGTGTGTCTGTGTGTGTGTGTGTGTGTGTGTGTGTGTGTGTGTGTGTGTGTGTGTGTGTGTGTGTGTGTGTGTGTGTGGTAACTCCCGGGCGGAAACGGTAAGTCCTATGAAACTGAAATTTCATATTTAAGACAACTATACGCCCGAGACGTGACAAAACTTTTTTCATCAAAATGAGCCTACCAGAAGAGGCACTTTATACCATGCATTTTGCACCTTTTTTCGATTTTCTCAAAAACAGTTCCGACGATTTTGATTAAACTCGCTATATCGATGTAAAATTTAATTGACTTTAATATCATGTAGGTTTTATTTAGATAAAAATGGTCTGACAGGGCTTAAATAACGATATTTTAAATTTTCTTCCCCTAAAGTACCTTTAATTTTGTAGATTCAATAATAATAACTAAATTATCTTGTTAACGCTGATGAAAAACTGGTAAATATATAAATTGAATAAATTCGATACCCAACTAAAGGAGAAAACAGAAAAAATATTTTTTTTAATGCAATTTTAAGTTTTTGAACATAAGAGCAGTAATATACATGTATGATATACCGTTGGAAAGCTAAAGATTTTAGAAATATTATCATCTCATACACAAGCTTTTAAAAGTTAATAGAGAGTGATGAAATGAACATAACACTAACTGATTATTTTAGATAATAATATAATAGATTTTTGAATCAAACACATGTTTCTATAGAAATTTAATTTAATTAATTCCCTAATAATTTCACGTATTTTTATCACTAACTGTATATGAAAATTCTTTCATTGATTTTAAAAATGGAGGTAAGTGAAAGTCGTGTGTTGCCCGCACCAGATTTTTAAATCAAAGATTCAAATTTTCAAATACAATCAGACATAAAAATACGTGAAACTATTAGAGAATTAATGAAATGGGATTTTTATAGAAAAATGTGTTTTATTAAAAAATCTATTATATTATTATCTAAAATAATCAGTTAGTTTTATCTTCTTTTCATCACTCTCTATTAACTTTTAAAATCTTGTGTATGAGAAAACATTTTTTCTAAAATCTTTAGCTTTCCAACGGTATATCATACATGTATATCACTATTCTTATGTTCAAAAATAAACAATTGCATTAAATAAATATTTTTTCAGTTTTCTCATTAAGTTCCTTTTCAAATTCGCTCAACTTGCATATTTAGCTGTTTTTCATCAGTGGTAACAAGATAATATAGTTATTTTTATAGAATCAGCAAAATTAAAGGTAGTTTAGAGAAAGAAAATTTAAAATATCGTTATTTAAGCCGTGTCAGACCATTTTAATCCAAATGAAACCTACATGATATTAAAGACAATTAAATTTTACATCAATATAGAGAATTTAATCAAAATCGTCGGAACCGTTTTTGAGAAAATCGAAAAAAGGTGCAAAACGCTTGGTATAAAGTGGCTCTTCTGGTAAGCTCATTTTGATGAAAAAGGTTTTGTATCGTCTCGGGCGTATATTTGTCATAAATATGAAATTTTTTGAGTTACCACACACACACAGACCTTTTTGCGGGACTTGGTTATTTGGACTCAGGGGACCCTAAAATGTGTATTTCCGTTAAAAACAGGAATTCGAAAATTTTCACGATCGCAATACTTTCCCTTACTATATATAGTAAGTGAAAGTAAAAATTATAAGTTTTCATTTGAAAGATAAATAAATTTCTAATGAGGGGGACACCTATGGTATAGTGGCCAGCATAACAGTCTTCTATGCCCAAGGTCACGGGTTCAAACCTGCAGCAAAAAATATTTAGTTATGCTATCCACCGAAGGGGGCGTAATAAGGTGGTCTCGAGTCTGTGCGATCTCGTTAAAGATTCCTATCCTAATTAAATCTGGATTGGCAAAATTTAGGACTCCCACTGTAATATACTACTATTAGCCATAGCATCATAAAGTGGCGTTAAAATCAATAAACAAACAAATTTCCAATTACATGAAAGCAACTCTGACGATTATTAGCAAATATGCTGAATTTCTAACAAATAAATTTAAGTATTTTGAGCTTCATATCCATGCTTCGTGTGTAGGTTCCTATTCAAACATATTCAATTGTTATTAAATTTTTAAATGATTTTCGTTAACAATTCGTTATTTCTAGTGCGGACATTCGATATTTCTACTTTAACTTACCTCCACTGTTAAAATCAATGTTGGGATTTTTAAATACAGTCAGAAATGAAATAAGTGAAAATATTAATTACATTAAGTTTCGATAAGAACATGTGTTTCAATAAATAATCTATTATTTCTTTATTTAAATAACGTAACTTAATGTTACGGTGGCTAATTGAACGATAATACAGAAGGCTCGGGATTAGCTTATTACACCCATCCGAAGGACGGCATAAACATGGTGTTTTTTAAATCTTTAAAAAAATCATGGAGCCATATGCCGGATTTGAACCATTGGCTGTTATGCTACCTTGGGCAAGATGGCTGTTATGCTACCCATTGTTACCCCAAATGTACGACTATTACCTTCCGACTGAAGTAAGATGTATTTGAAAATTCTTTCATTGATTTTAAAAATGGAGGTAAGTGAAAGTCGTGTGTTGTCCGCACCAGATTTTTTTTTTAAATATAATTTAAAGAAGCATGGTTTAGTGTAAGTCGAGTTGCGAGCACAAGAACCGTCTCTTCAAATATAGGTAATTTTAAAATCAATGAAAGAATTTTCAAATACATCTTACTTCAGTCGGAAGGTAATAGTCGTACATTTGGGGTAACAATGGGTAGCATAACAGCCATCTTGCCCAAGGTAGCATAACAGCCAATGGTTCAAATCCGGCATATGGCTCCATGATTTTTTTAAAGATTTAAAAAACACCATGTTTATGCCGTCCTTCGGATGGGTGTAATAAGCTAATCCCGAGCCTTCTGTATTATCGTTCAATTAGCCACCGTAACATTAAGTTACGTTATTTAAATAAAGAAATAATAGATTATTTATTGAAACACATGTTCTTATCGAAACTTAATGTAATTAATATTTTCACTTATTTCATTTCTGACTGTATTTAAAAATCCCAACATTGATTTTAACAGTGGAGGTAAGTTAAAGTAGAAATATCGAATGTCCGCACTAGAAATAACGAATTGTTAACGAAAATCATTTAAAAATTTAATAACAATTGAATATGTTTGAATAGGAACCTACACACGAAGCATGGATATGAAGCTCAAAATACTTAAATTTATTTGTTAGAAATTCAGCATATTTGCTAATAATCGTCAGAGTTGCTTTCATGTAATTGGAAATTTGTTTGTTTATTGATTTTAACGCCACTTTATGATGCTATGGCTAATAGTAGTATATTACAGTGGGAGTCCTAAATTTTGCCAATCCAGATTTAATTAGGATAGGAATCTTTAACGAGATCGCACAGACTCGAGACCACCTTATTACGCCCCCTTCGGTGGATAGCATAACTAAATATTTTTTGCTGCAGGTTTGAACCCGTGACCTTGGGCATAGAAGACTGTTATGCTGGCCACTATACCATAGGTGTCCCCCTCATTAGAAATTTATTTATCTTTCAAATGAAAACTTATAATTTTTACTTTCACTTACTATATATAGTAAGGGAAAGTATTGCGATCGTGAAAATTTTCGAATTCCTGTTTTTAACGGAAATACACATTTTAGGGTCCCCTGAGTCCAAATAACCAAGTCCCGCAAAAAGGTCTGTGTGTGTGTGGTAACTCAAAAAATTTCATATTTATGACAAATATACGCCCGAGACGATACAAAACCTTTTTCATCAAAATGAGCTTACCAGAAGAGCCACTTTATACCAAGCGTTTTGCACCTTTTTTCGATTTTCTCAAAAACGGTTCCGACGATTTTGATTAAATTCTCTATATTGATGTAAAATTTAATTGTCTTTAATATCATGTAGGTTTCATTTGGATTAAAATGGTCTGACACGGCTTAAATAACGATATTTTAAATTTTCTTTCTCTAAACTACCTTTAATTTTGCTGATTCTATAAAAATAACTATATTATCTTGTTACCACTGATGAAAAACAGCTAAATATGCAAGTTGAGCGAATTTGAAAAGGAACTTAATGAGAAAACTGAAAAAATATTTATTTAATGCAATTGTTTATTTTTGAACATAAGAATAGTGATATACATGTATGATATACCGTTGGAAAGCTAAAGATTTTAGAAAAAATGTTTTCTCATACACAAGATTTTAAAAGTTAATAGAGAGTGATGAAAAGAAGATAAAACTAACTGATTATTTTAGATAATAATATAATAAGATTTTTTAATAAAACACATTTTTCTATAAAAATCCCATTTCATTAATTCTCTAATAGTTTCACGTATTTTTATGTCTGATTGTATTTGAAAATTTGAATCTTTGATTTAAAAATCTGGTGCGGGCAACACACGACTTTCACTTACCTCCATTTTTAAAATCAATGAAAGAATTTTCATATACAGTTAGTGATAAAAATACGTGAAATTATTAGGGAATTAATTAAATTAAATTTCTATAGAAACATGTGTTTGATTCAAAAATCTATTATATTATTATCTAAAATAATCAGTTAGTGTTATGTTCATTTCATCACTCTCTATTAACTTTTAAAAGCTTGTGTATGAGATGATAATATTTCTAAAATCTTTAGCTTTCCAACGGTATATCATACATGTATATTACTGCTCTTATGTTCAAAAACTTAAAATTGCATTAAAAAAAATATTTTTTTCTGTTTTCTCCTTTAGTTGGGTATCGAATTTATTCAATTTATATATTTACCAGTTTTTCATCAGCGTTAACAAGATAATTTAGTTATTATTATTGAATCTACAAAATTAAAGGTACTTTAGGGGAAGAAAATTTAAAATATCGTTATTTAAGCCCTGTCAGACCATTTTTATCTAAATAAAACCTACATGATATTAAAGTCAATTAAATTTTACATCGATATAGCGAGTTTAATCAAAATCGTCGGAACTGTTTTTGAGAAAATCGAAAAAAGGTGCAAAATGCATGGTATAAAGTGCCTCTTCTGGTAGGCTCATTTTGATGAAAAAAGTTTTGTCACGTCTCGGGCGTATAGTTGTCTTAAATATGAAATTTCAGTTTCATAGGACTTACCGTTTCCGCCCGGGAGTTACCACACACACACACACACACACACACACACACACACACACACACACACACACACACACACACACAGACACACACACACACTAACACACACAGACCTTTTTGCGGGACTTGGTTATTTGGACTCAGGGGACCCTAAAACGTGTATTTCCGTTGAAAACTGGAATTCGAAAATTTTCACGATCGCAATACTTTCCCTTACTATATATAGTAAGTGAAAGTAAAAAATGGAAGTAAATGAAAGTCGTGTGTTGCCCGCACCAGATTTTTTAGAAAAGGCATAGAGTTATTCGAAACCAACTTTGTAATAAATAGTTTTTCGATACATATATATTTTTTTTAAACACTTAAAAGACGAAATTTTCTATATGTCACATCCAGACGATAAGGGTAACCTCCATTTAAATTTCTGTTTGACAATCCTTGTCATTATTACTGCGCGACGATACTGGGATGACGAGGAAAGTGAGTGGTGAAATGGTACTTGCACGGAGGACGGCAGAGACACTGTCGCATGCTTGCACAGGCGGAACAGGAAGCCTCGATCAGGCAGGAGCTATCTTATTTATCTGTCATCTATTCCAATCCTTTTAGCAAACTAGTTCTTCTAATGTTGCAAAATCCTGATACTTTAAGGTACACTGCTAGCTCCTCTTCTTCCTGGTACAATAACAAACAGGATTCCAACAACAAATAACAAGCCCAAAATTATTAACATCATAGATAAACAATGATATTATTTTTCCAATTAAGATATTTGAGTTAAAAATGGACATTTTTGGTTTATTATTTTCAATAATAATGAACCTTTGTAATCGACCAAAAAAAAAAAAAAAATTACCCCCTGCTCAAAATTTGAGAGCTTACGTTTCAAGATGCATAGAAAACGAATAACGAGTACACAAGGGATCACTTGTGCGGTTAGCATAACAGCCTCCTATGCCAAAGGTCACGGGTTCAAACCCGCAGGTGGTCCTAGGATAAAAAATCAATCATATTATCATCTAAAATAATCACTTAGTTTTATCGGCTTTTCATCACTCTTTATTATCTTTTACAAACTTGTGTATTAGATAATATTTTTTCTAAAATCTTTAGTTTTCCAACGGTATATTACACATGTATATATTACTCTTCTTATGGTCAAAAACAAAAAATTGCATAAAAAAAATATTACTTCATTTTTTTCCTTTAGTTGGGTATCGAATTAATTAAATTTATATATTTACCTGTTTTCCATCAGTGGTAACAAGATAATATAGTTATTTTTATATAATCTACAAAATTAAAGGTACTTTAGAAAAAGAAAATTTAAAATATCTGCATTTAAGCCCTGTCAAACCATTTTAATCCGAATGAAACCTAAATGATATTAAAGCCCATTAAGTTTTACATCGATATAGCGAGTTTAATCAAAATCGTCAGAACCGTTTTCGAGAAATTCGAAAAAAGGTGCAAAATGCATGGTATAAAGTGGCTCTTCTGGTAAGCTCATTTTGATGAAAAAGGTTTTGTAACATCTCCTGAGTATATTTGTCTTAAATATGAAATTATAGTTTCATAGGACTTACCATTTCCGCCCGGGAGTTACCACACACACACAAATCCTTAGTTATGCCGTCCTTCGGAGGGGATGTTAAAAGGTGGTCCCCCTGGTGTTATGTCAGGTACTCGTTAAAGATCCTGGATAGGCAAAATTTAGAACTCCCACTTTAGCATCGTCCGATTAGCCATAGTAGCATTAAGTGACGTTAAATAAATAAACAAACAAACTAATACACATAAGCAATAAACTAGCGGCATTTCTACTGGACCATTTTTTTTTTTTAATTCGCCACAAACATACTAGGGCATATAACGAGGGTCCTAACATCTAGACGTTGATATGGACTAGTTATTGTATTTTTAAAGTGGCGGCCGATTAAAAGCGATTTATGTCAATAACTCAGTTATTTTTGAAGATAGGGAAAACAATTATTAGTTTTTATTTACCAATGAATAGTAAATAATTATAAGAAAAAAAATCCGTTTGTATTTTCTCACATTTCTCCGAAACTAGTGGACCAATTTTTTTTTAAATACGCCACAAAAATACTAGTCCGTTCAACGATGATCCTAACACCTAGACGTTGATATCAGCTGGTTAGTTTTAAAATGGCGGCCGATTAAAATGATTTAATTCAATAACTGAGTTATTTTCGAAGATAAAGAAAAAAATTGTTATTGTTTTTTAACTAAAAAAAACACGAATAATTATAAAACAGAGAAAAAAAAATTGATATTTTAACATAAATGAGTTAGAATCAGTAAAGGGCGATAAATAAATAAATAGAAAATAGAAATAAAATAAATCTACATGTATATTCAAGTAACAAGATGTAATTCCTCCAAAAATCAGTTAGTATTAAAGACAGAGACAAAGAGCAAAAAAAAAAAAAAAAAATCATTTTATATGGTCAAGCCACAACTTATTACAAAATGAAAAAAGAATCATTGTAATTGGTTAACAACTAGCTGAGGTATTGAGTTTTGAAATCAGCGGTAGTGATATGATATCATCCTTTGAATTATTCTTTTCATATTACTTAATTGCCTATCAAGAGCCATATAAACAGTTATACCCTAATATTATTATTTGGAAAAAATAAACCATCGTGTAATAATTTGCAGCTTTTTTTTTTTTTTAAATAGATATTTTCATCAACCAGAATAACATTCTACGTTCAAGTAGGCAGGTTCAAACACGGCAGATGGCCTTAAGATTGTTTAAAGGAGATAAATTATTCTTGGTTATACGGTCCTTCGGTTATATTATATGGTTACCATATGCCTGTGCCATGTCAGGTACTCGTTAAATTCCTATCCTAATTAAACCTGTATAGGCAAAATTTAGGACTCCCACGGCAGTATCGTCTGATAAGCCGTTAAATATATAAACAACCATACAACTAATAAATTTCGGGATCAGCTGTAGCAGACTGGCTAGCATAACAGCCTCCTATGTCAAAGGTCACGGGTTAAAACCCGCAGGTGGTCCTTGGATTTTTTACTGGGAGTAAAAAATCCTTATTTATGCCGTCCTTTGGAGGGGACTTTAAAAGGTGGTCTTGAGCCTGAGGGATGTAAGGTACTCGTTAAAGATCCCTATCCTAATAAAACCTGGATAGGCAAAATTTAGGACTCCCACTGTAGCATCGTCCGATTAGCCATATTTGCATAAAGTGACGTTTAATAAATAAACAAATAAATTTAATTTATAATTCGAGAATAGATATTATTTTTGGTGAAGGGATAAGATATCTATAAAAAACATGAAATGCTGCAATAATCCATTAAGAACAACACCCTACCGCGGTGACAGCGGAGTTATTGACCTATATTCAACAATTCGCCTTCTCCGTTCGCCTTATCAGCCACATAAATCAATTAATATTCTGATTACATTTCAAACAGGTTTTTTATTTATAACTCAAAAGCACGATTTTTTTGCACGATGTTATATTTCAGAGATTGTGTAAACTGGTATTTCAACCAAAATATCACACCGAAAATAGCATTTATAGCTGTACGAAATAGATTTTTATTTTTTTTGCAATCTTGTCATTTTTGTATTTTTTTTCCTATTCTCAACAAACAACCATATTTAGTGACTAATGAATAATCCCTCTCTTTTTTAAATTTTTGATTATATAGATTTTGAGGGGGAGTAATTTGTTTTTGGCCGATCACAATGGTTGATTATTTAAAATAATAAACCAAAAGCATTTATACTAGACTGCGTTACTTCCTATTATTTTCTTTCGATTTTCATTCAAATTTGTTCTATGAGAGGGTTGTAATGTCCCAGTAATTTGTTGTGAAATCGAGAGTAGTGAGTTTGTATGTATTCACTGACGGTAGGCATGTGTAAGTCTGTATGTAAAGTTGTGTTTGAAACATACAAAGGTGATTGCGTAATTCGTCTAAGTATTTTTGACTGAAAAGTTTGAAGTCTTTGTATATGAGTCTTTTTTGCAGCTCCGAAAATTTGAGAGGCATATGACCATATTGGTTTTAGTAAGTATGTGTAGGTGGCAAGTTTCTGTCTTAATTTTAGTTTTGATTGTCGTCTGAGTAGTGTGTGCAGCAGTCTACTTCTTTGGTTTAGTGTCTTTCGTTTTTTCTTAATGTGCGGGCCCCTCATTATTATTTTTTAAAAATTATTATCGCACTTACTGAAGCCTTGAGACAGCTGAACGTACCTGAAGGCCTAATAATACTGATCAAGATGACCATGACAGACCTCGAATGCGTTGTACAAATGCAAGGCGATCGCTCAGAAAGTTTTTCGACTAGAAAGGGAGTGCGCCTAGGTGATGCCCTAGCATGTCTACTGTTTAACGTGGCTCTATAGATAGCAATAAGAGATTCAGCGATTCAGACTACAGGGACTATTATAAATAGAATCGCACAGCTCCTAAGAAGTCAGTTGAAGAGGCATTCCGAACTCTCGCAGAAGCAGAAAAAAAAAAAAAATTGGACTAGATAGATGATAAGACCAAGTATATGATCGCTGAACAACGCCCAAGACATCCTGGGGAAAAGGTGGAATTTGGAAATTGTCTCTTCGAATGGGTCTCTGAGTTTACATATGTTGGCTCACAAGTCACATGCGACAATGGCATTGAAACAGAGATCAATGGAAGGTTGTTGGCCGCAGATGTTACTTTGGTTTGAGGCATCATCTGTCAAGCAGGTCAATGACCAGGAAAACAAAGGTCACTCTGTACAAAACATTGATTCGCCCAGTCCTTACGTATGGAGCGGAGACATGGACCATCGCAAAGGAGATGTACCAGAGGCTGGCCGCGTTTGAACGAAAGATACTCAGAAAGATTTTTGGACCGGTGTTGGTTGGTGGAGAGTGGAGGAGAAATAAAAATGAAGAGGTTTACAACCTCTTTGGAGAGTCTGACGTTGTTTGCGTCATCGGATGGAGGAACACAAAACTCCTAAAAGATTATTGACGGAGATAGTCCATGGCCGGAGGAGAGTTTAGGAGTCCACAACTAGATGGCTGCAGCACAGGACAGGAACTTCTAGAGGTTGCTGGTTGAGGAGGCCTAGACGCGTCAACTTGTTGTAGCGCCAAAATAATAATAATAATAATCGCACTTTACTGATTCTAAAACTCTAATAAACGTCTAGGTGTTAGGATCATCGTTGCATGGACTAATATTTTTTGGGCGAATAAAAAAAAAATTGGTCCAGTAGTTTTGGATAAATGACGTGTACGGTGGACGGCGGGGAAACGGATTATTTTTATCCGTTATTCGGATTCTACTCATCTTGAAATTACGGGATGTGTTTTTTTTTTTTTTTTAATTGTATTGAGGGTGTATAGTCGACTGTAGAAACTATTATAGGTGAAATAGTCAGGAATCAGTCATTTTTGAAAAGTTTTTAATTTTGCCAACGTTTCGGCTCAAGCTTGTGAGCCATCATCAGGGCATTACTGAGCCATGTCCAAGCATAAACTTCCGGAAGGATATATCTTATTCGCGTTAAAGTTTTCTTTAAGTTGTTTAAATTTATTTGCTAATATACTTTTTTTCTTTGATTTATGAGATATATAGATATTATTAATGCAAGAGTTTAGTGAGGCAATATCGTCAGTAGAGAGAATGGAATAAAAGGAGTTAAATAAATAATTAATTTTCTTTTTTACTGCTTGAATGAGGAAAATCGTTTCTTTGATATGTAGGTTAAGGAGTGATTTTTTAAGACGGAATTGGATGCTTTCAAGTTTTGAGAGAAATTTTTTGTTAACATTAAAGTTGTTAAAATTGTTGGAAATGAAGGGGGGGGATAAAGAATGAGAGCGGCATTTTAGAAGGAATATGAGCGACTCCTCTTTGTTGGCTAATTGTTTATAAAGATGGGAAATACGGTTAAGAAGAGGTTTTTTATCAGGATATTTTGATTTTAGAATTACAAAAGAGTTTACCTCAGTTCTAATGTTATTTTCTGATGTCGCTGTGATTGTTGATGGAGATGAAGTAACAGTAAGTAATGAATCGGCGTCCTGATGTGAAGGTGACACTGGTGATGAACATGTAGTGGTAGGTTTATAAGATGAAGAGTACATATCTCAGATGTGATGGTTTCTGAAGTTTGCGATGATGAAGTTGAGGTCCCAAGTAGAGTGAATTATATTGAGGGTGTATAGTCGACTGTAGAAACTATTATAGGTGAAATAGTCAGGAATCAGTCATTTTTGAAAAGTTTTTAATTTTATGCTTACATGCATACAGTTTATGCTTGGACATGGCTCAGTAATGCCCTGATGATGGCTCACAAGCTTGAGCCGAAACGTTGGCAAAATTAAAAACTTTTCAAAAATGACTGATTCCTGACTATTTCACCTATAATTTTTTTAATTGGTTTAACGGCTCTAACGATTTAGACGAAAGTCCCTATATCGATGTAAAATTTAATTGGCTTTAATATCATATCAGTTTCATTCTGATTGAAATAGTCTGACAGGGCTGAAATTTTGATTTTTAAAATTTTGTTGTTAATGTTTGTAAATAATAATTGAATAATGTATCGCAAAATGGAGTGTATAGGAACAGTGGGACGAATGGGAACAAAGCTTCAATATTATTTCAAAGTTGCGTGAAAGCTACTTACTTTAGCGTACAGGAATTTATATTGTTGTTATTGGTCGGCCACTCAATTATATTTCTTATCCTCTCGATCGATTGGTAAATTATTCGATTATATGGTTTTGTTTTGTTGGGCTTTTTTTGTTTCGTTTGGGCTTATCAGTTCACCCTGTGAAAGATTGTTTTATTGGGTTGTGTCACATGAAATGCCCGTTTTCAAGGTAACGGATTTTGAAACTGAAACTCTGAGCTTTGAAGTGAAACAAAATCTGAAGACGCACTTTTCACTTGATCATCATTTTCAAAAAGTTTTCCTTTGACGAAGTCGTCTAAATTCATGAACAGGTGGTAATCTATTGGAGACATGTCGGGAGAACTTATGGTGGGTGCGGAAGAACTTTTTAGCCCAGTTCTTTCAATTTTTGCACGGTATGTTTTGAAACATGGGGTCTTGCTGCCGCTCAGTGAGATCATGAGGTACCCATGTATCGAGCTTTTTTACTTGCCCAATACACTTTAAATGTCTGGAAACGGTAGATGCACTTGGATTAAGTTGTGCTGAGAGTCCTATGACTATTTGGTAGGGGTTTCCTTCTACTGTATGTTTGAGGACATCGTTGTCTATTACGGACGGAGGTCTTCCTCGGGGCAAGTTTTTCAAGTCGGTATCCCCAGCTGAAAACATAGCAAAGCAACGGCGAAAGGTCCGTTCATTAACACACCCTTCCCCAAACGCCTTGCAAATATTTCTAGCGGCCTCAGCTGCTGAATAGCCGAGTTTATACTCGTACAAAAATATTACTCGAAAATCGCGTTTTTCCATGTTCATATTTGGAGGTATACTAAAAAGTGGGTAATTGATTGGGAAGCTAATGTTTATAATACAAAGGTAGAGGATTAGTAACTGTTTACTTAAAATATGTAAACATTCGGAAGAAAACAACAGAGACCTACAAAATCCTTTATGTATTTCAAAATCTATAAAAACGGACATTTCATGTGAAACAACCCAATAGTTTCTACGTAATTTTTCTCTTTCACAAACTTTACCTGTAAGTATGAAACTGTTATCTATACAGCTTATATAGTATCTGTTTACAGTTCTTCAAGTTGTCTTCTTGCATAAAATTCCTTGCTCAATATATTATTTGCAACTGTTTCTTAGCAACAGATTTTTTAGGTTATGGCATCCACATTTTCAGGAGTGTGGGGAGAATGGGAACACACCTGTTTTCTGTCAGAAAACACATCTCATCAATATCCTTTGCAAGACAATGATGCTGAGTTGGTGTTGTCAAGCACATCTGAAGATCAACCTGGATTTGAATCATTATCCACAAATTATGACATTTCTATTGGCGACTTTTTACTATTAAAGTATTTGAAAAAAAACTCTGAGAATTTTCGATTTTATGTTTGTAAGGTATTAGAACCTGATGATGGAGGACACATGGTTTTGTTTTACAAAAGAATCAAGCAAAGTTATAGGCTTCTCTCAACTTAAGAGGAAGCTTATTTCAGCCTATGTTAGCTTATTTTAACAAATGTTTCCAACTAAACTAAATACCATTCCTTTAACCATTTCGAACTCTATTTATTATTTGTTCAATTGATTTTAAACACCTAGGTAAGTGTAAGTCGTGTGGGCTCGCACCAGATTTTTTACTTTCATTTACTATGTATAGTAACTTACTATATATATGTGTGTGTGGTAAATCCCGGGCAGAAACGGTAAGTTCTATGAAACTGAAATTTCATATTTAAGACAAATATACGCCCGAGATGTTACAAAACCTTTTTCATCAAAATGAGCTTACGAGAAGAGCCACTTTATACCATGCATTTTGCACCTTTTTTCGAATTTCTCGAAAACGGTTCTGACGATTTTGATTCAACTCGCAATATCGATGTAAAATTTAATGGGCTTTAATATCATTTAGGTTTTATTCGGATAAAAATGGTTTGACAGGGCTTAAATGCAGATATTTTAAATTTTCTTTCTCTAAAGTACCTTTAATTTTGTTGATTCTATAAAAATAACTATATTATCTTGTTACCACTGATGGAAAACAGGTAAATATATAAATTTAATTAATTCGATACCCAACTAAAGGAAAAAAATGAAGTAATATTTTTTTAATGCAATTTTTTGTTTTTGACCATAAGAAGAGTAATATATACATGTGTAATATACCGTTGGAAAACTAAAGATTTTAGAAAAAATATTATCTAATACACAAGTTTGTAAAAGATAATAAAGAGTGATGAAAAGCCGATAAAACTAAGTGATTATTTTAGATGATAATATGATTGATTTTTTATCACTAATACCACTGATGAAAAACCGGTAAATATATAAATTTAATTAATTCTATACCCAACTAAAGGAAAAAAATATTTTTTTAATGCAATTTTTTGTTTTTGAACATAATAACAGTAATATACCGTTGGAAAGCTAAAGATTTTAGGAAAAATATTAACTAACTGATTATTTTAGATGATAATATAATTGATTTTTTTAATAAAACACATGTTTCTATAGAAATTACATTTAATTAATTCTGTAATAGTTTCACTAATTTTTATCTCTAACTGTGTTTGAAAATTCTTTAATCGATTTTTAAAACAGAGGTAAGTGAAAGGCGTGTGTTGCTCGCACCAGGTTTTTAAAATATATTAAAATAAAATAAAAATCCTGGACTTTTTTCCTAACTCACTACTAGGTACTAATTAAATACCCTCGGCGAGTTAGTTCCATCATAAAAAAAATATTTTAAACCTCTAACAAACTAAGCAGACATACTTACCGTCTATCATGAGAGTATAGACTTTCGAACTACAAGAATTAATACAACTATATTGTTTCTTCAAAAACGTCATGTTGGTTGCTGTGAGCTGTGAGCACACTACATCCAGCCAGGAGCTGTTGGGATATGGGTTAGTTGAATAATGAGAGCAAAAAAAAACTTGGAGACCTGTTAGTCCCAATTAGTTTGCCTCTTTTCTGCTTTTAGCCATTTTCCTTTTTTAAATAATGACTGCGGTTTATTTAGTCAACACGAAAAAGTGAAAGTTTGTTTTAGAAGTCCTTCATGAAATTCAAACTAAAACAGCAAACCAGTAGATCATGTCCTTACTTGTTACAGTGTTTTCTATATCATTAAAAAAAAAAAAATCTGGTGCGGGCAACACATGACATTCACTAACCTCCGTTTTTAGAATCAAGTAAAGAATTTTCATATACATTTAGAGATAAAAATGAATGAAACCAGTAAAGAATTAATTAAATGGAATTTCTATAGAAACATGTGTTTTATTAAAAAATTCTATTATATTATTATCTAAAATAATCACTTAGTTTTGTCGGCTTTTCATCACTCTCTACTAACTTTTAAAAGCTTGTGTATGTGATAATATTTTTTCTAAAATCTCAAGCTTTCCAACGGCATATCATACATGTATATTACTGTTCTTATGTTCAAAAACAAAAAATTGCATAAAAAATATATTTTTTCAGTTTTCTCATTTAGTTGGGTATCGAATTCATTCAATTTACATATTTACCTGTTTTCCATCAGTGATAACAAGATAATATAGTTATTTTTATAGAATCAACAAAATTAAAGGTACTTTACAGAAAGAAAATTTAAAGAAAATTAGCATAACAGCCTCCTATGCCAAAGGTCACGGGTTCAAACCCGCAGGTGGTCCTAGGATAAAAAATCAATCATATTATCATCTAAAATAATCACTTAGTTTTATCGGCTTTTCATCACTCTTTATTATCTTTTACAAACTTGTGTATTAGATAATATTTTTTCTAAAATCTTTAGTTTTCCAACGGTATATTACACATGTATATATTACTCTTCTTATGGTCAAAAACAAAAAATTGCATTAAAAAAATATTACTTCATTTTTTTCCTTTAGTTGGGTATCGAATTAATTAAATTTATATATTTACCTGTTTTCCATCAGTGATAACAAGATAATATAGTTATTTTTATAGAATCAACAAAATTAAAGGTACTTTACAGAAAGAAAATTTAAAATATCGGCATTTAAGTCAGACCATTTTAATCCGAATGAAACCTAAATTATATAAAAGCCCATTCAAAAGTGCCTCTTCTGGTAAGCTGATTTTGATGAAATAGATTTTGTAACGTCTCGGGCGTATAGTTGTCTTAATTATGAAATTTCAGTTTCATGGAACTTTTCGTTTCCGCCCGGAAGTTACCACACACACACACACACAGACCTTTTTGCGGGACTTGGTTATTTTGACTCAGGAAACTCTAAAATGTGTATTTCCGTTGAAAACTGGAATTCGAAAATTTTCACGATAGTAATACTTTCCCTTACTATATATAGTAAGTGAAAGTAATTATAATTTATTAATAAAAAAATATAATAATTTGCAACATTATTATTAAAGATAGAGAAAAATCGAACAGATTTTCGATATCAAGACAACGCGTTGAACAAAGTGCAAAATAATCTTATATGATCAAGCTACAAATTATAAGAGATGTGATTCCCTGATAACTCGGTTATTATTGATGATAATGATAAGATGTAAGGTGTTCTGGAATCAGGAAATTTTATTTGAATGAAAAGAAAAGGAAATAGTAACTCAGTCCTGTATAAATGTATTTGGTTTATTTATTATTTTCAATAAGGAACCTTTGTAATCGAAAAAAAAAAAAAAAAAAAAAAAAAAAAAAGAAAATTGAGGGCTTACGTTTCAAGAAGCGTAGAATAATGAATAATAATCGAATAAAAATATTTCGAATTTCTCCTAATTTAAATAAATAAATACCAATTTGATAGATAATTTTCGACCAAATGAAAAAAGAATCATTGAAATTGGTTAAAACTAGATTAGATATTGCGTTTTGAAATTTAGAACGAAATTAAATTAGTTCGTGATGAAGTGACAATGGTTTACTGTGTGTATATAAGAGAGAAGTTGGTTCAGGGTGCAGTCAATCTATAATAGATTTATATAATAGATTATAGATATATTAATATATTATATATTATAGATTATATATAATAGATTTATAACTCTTATTCTCTTACTGTTAAAAGTATTTTTTTAACTTTTAATGTCTCACTATTATTATTATTTTTTATTTTATTTTTTCATACCTTAAAATCTTAACTAAAATTAATTAATTAATAGGAATTAATTAATTAAAAACCGTAAAAAATTAACACACCTTTTATTAGAATTTCTTTCCCCCCTTTTGTTTTCAGAAATTATTGTATTTATCAATTGAGACGTTGATTTCCAAAAGGTACTAAAGGACATTTTTTACGAAATTGATTTTTCACATATTTATATTCTCCTCATTTAGTTTTATTTAAATCTTAAATTTGATTGTATTTAATGAACACTCATGTCCTTTAATAACGTAATTTAGAAATGTTATTAATTTCTTAAGATACTTATTACACATTTAGTTTCATTCCAAATCATAACAGAACATTTCATTTCATAACTTTAATATGGTTTTATTAATATAGTAAAGAAATAATTCTAGATTTTAATGCGAAAAGAATCAAATTAGCTAGTTTAATAATATAGTAATGACAGATTTTCGCGCTTCCTGTAAAATTCCCCAGAATGGATATAGTACCTTTTGGAAATCAACGTCTCAATTGTCATTACTACTATTTCACTTTGTTTGTAATCTTCATTATAATTTATTTTTAGTATCATCTTTATATATTGTATTCTACTACTGTTTGTTATCTTTGTTTTTTCTTATAGCCCTGAAGTAGGCCTATAATTTAGGCCGAAACGTCGGCACCAATAAATTAAGTTTACGCTTAATTGTTTGTTATATTGACTGCACCATGAACTTCTACATATGAAGTACATTTTGGAAAGAACTGCAATTTTCAAACGCGCTTTCAAGGACTTTTTTGTTCTTAAGATGACGGAGTTTATGTATATATTCCATTATACATGTGTGTGTGCGTGTGTGTTGGAAACTATTGGTTTATTATATATTCACATTTACTTGATATATGTATTTTAATACAGTTGTCGATTTCGATAAATATATAATAAAAAAAAATCTTCAGACCCGAGTGTTGAATATTAATTTCTTTATTTAATCCTTAATACAGTAAATACTATAATTAATCAGCTAGAAGATGAAAGATCTAATTAAATAATAAAAAACGAGAAAGTATTGATAAATTATCGATCACCTTGAAAAAAAAAATTAGAAATCCAAGCAATTAAGGACAAAAAACTGAACCGCAGCGGGGCCGTTATGCGTTGCGACTATCTGGGACTTTATGAATGTCATTGTGACCTTAGTAATGTGATTACACGAGTCAATGAAACCTTAAACACAAATGAATTTCGCAGCTGGCTTAGGCAAGTCACAGGTTCGACAAATCTATTGTTTCCTTACAATTTTTTTTTTTATTGTTTATAAACTTTTAGGTTGCCTTTGACCCAAAAATGACTTGTATATTTAGAGAACTGAAGGGAAATTATGCGAGTCATTGTACAAGGAAGGTTTTCAATTGATTCAGTTGGATACGGAACCATTTGTTTGCTAACTTTGGCAAAAATAGCTCATGAAATTAAATTTGCAGCAACGGATCCTGTGAAGGTGGACAAAAGTTTCATCCTTGAAAAAAAAATATCTGTGTTCGAATTCACAAGACGATTTTGAAATGAGGAGACGGATGCATAATACATTAAAAACAGTAAAACTTCAAGTAAACATACCGGGGAAATTTATATATACATTTCCATGCATACATCTAATAATTATATGATTATGATTAATCATTGTCAAAAAGTCCAACAATCAGATAGACAGCAAAGTACAATTCTTATTTTTTTTTTCAATTTAAAAATCTGGTACTCACAACACTCGATTTTCACCTACCTTTATTGTTAAAATCAATTTATGAATTTTTAAATACAGTTAGAGATGAAAAAAGTCAATTTTCTTTTTATAGAAATTTACAACTGTATTCTACAATAAAATACATTAAGCAAATGTATTAATTGATCAAATGGGCTTGTGAAGAAATTAACCAGTGGTAGCACTTCGGTGTTTATTTAATGTAGTAGGTCCCGAGGCCATCGTCTTTTCAGCCGCCTCGGGGGATTATCAAGAATAGATGGTAATAAGAATTTGCGGACGATTGGGTTGGAGTGGACGGGTAATTTGGAATTAATGCGACTTATGGGACATTTAGGTCTTTATGGATTGTTTAACTGGTGACAATGTAAGGGGCATTTAGGATCTTTCGGAGGATTTTGGAATGCAAGAATGGAATGCGGGAAGAATTGGATAGTTTGGTGGATACCCAGGTCAAAGAATAAATTTCATTGAGTTTTTATAGAAACATGCATTTTATTAAATCTCTCTCTCTCTCTCTCTCTCTCTCTCTATTTATATATATATAAATCTCGTGTCAGAATGTTTGTTCGCGATAAACTCTGAAATTACTGAGCCCACTTTGACCAAACTTCGTAAGTATCTGTTATTTGGTCCAACTTAAATGATAGGATAGTTTTTATTACTATTCTAAATGATCGAAAAGTATATTATTCTAAAACGTAAAACAAAATTTGTTTAACTGTGGCAACACTGGTTCCGAGTAACCTTCCCATATCTTCACATATGTGATTCTTAATTCAAATATAAGTGTGTGTTGATTGTTTCTATGCGTTCTTATTTATAAAATATACATTCACATTATAGTTTCCAGTAATAATAAAATACATACGTTTCCAGAAAAATTATAAGTACTCATTTGAATGACTTGCAATGAGTTATGAGTTGCAAAGGAGTTATGATGATATATAACGGTTTTGTTTAAAAGATAAAACGATGTTATTGAATAATTTTGATGTGGCTACTTGGTACTGGTATGTAATTGTAACATTGAGTAAATAAAATTGATATCTGACATGGAATGATAAACTTTTATTTATTATGCATAGACTAGCTAATAGCTATTCACCTGTATTTCTTTTATATTACCTCATCCAACATAGTCACTATCAACATCTTTCGTAATTTGTAGCAATTTTAATTTAAATTATTTTATTTATCAAATTCAATTCACCAAACCGCAAACAAAGATGCAGAAGTTTATTTTTATTTTATTTTTTTCAATGTGTATATTAGATTAATTATATTAGTTATATTAATTAGTTATATTAGATTAATTATAGTAATAGGTTAAGTTGTTTTTAAATCATTTTCCTCATCAACCATAATTCAAACTTAAGTCTTTATTCTGTTAAATATACATACAATAGCGACCCAGTAGAAGTAGGCATGCCCAAAATTACTCAATATATTTTAGCTGTAACGTAATCGTGGTATATAGTCACATTTGCAACATAAATGTGATTGATATACATTAATCCAACGAATGGGGATATTTTCAATTGAAAACAACTTTGATAAATTTGATTGTTAAAAATAAAATATTTATATATCTTGAAAATGTATACTTATAGTAATGGAGTTGTTGTTGACCGTTTCGACTATATGGTGCAGAAGTTGGTTGAGGGTGAAGCCACCAAGAAAAACACACCAGAACAAAGTAATAAAATAAGTGTGTTTTAATGGTAGTTTCATTCTTACCACATTCCTAAACAACTGCTCCATCATATGCTTTTTATAGTTACTACTTATAAAC
Source organism: Piezodorus guildinii (assembly GCA_023052935.1). Lineage (NCBI taxonomy): Eukaryota > Metazoa > Arthropoda > Insecta > Hemiptera > Pentatomidae > Piezodorus > Piezodorus guildinii. Next base: position 15,201,767 of record CM041292.1, read on the forward strand.
GCATTTATGTAAATTTAAATAAAGACAAAATAAAATATTCGCGAACAAAGCCGCGGGTTACAGCTAGTAATCTATTATTTTATTATTTAAAATAATCAGTTAGTTTTATCTGTCTTTCATCACTCTCCATTATCTTTTACAAGTTTGTGGATAACTGTTACAATAATCATGATTAATGTCCGACAGATCATGCCGCGTTTGCTTAGATTCTCCGAGTTTTCGCCGCTTTGAATACAATGCCAATTGGCTGAATAGAAAATGTTATTTAACATGTTAGCCAAGCCAAATAGAAATGTTACAAGAGAAGAGAACAGATAGCAGTTACACAGGTTGATTTCACGGCTGATGCAGCAACATTCTGGAACCTTTCATACGGCACTCTGGACTCACTTCTGAGAACCGCGACCCGTTGAATGGACCACGTTACAAAGTGCACCATGCGGTATCCAAGGATATGTCTTATTCAATATCACCTGCACTCCAAGCTTGGGAAATCACTTTCTTGGAAAGCGTAACCCTCGAAGGATTATCAGTGAGATTGTGTTTATGTACATATAAAATAATAACGCCATTATTGGTTTCCGCTTAAAATGCGCGCGATCTTAGTATTATGTGATTCCACAAGTTTTAAAAAATAATTATATACCCCTATAATAAATATATCTGAAGAGTCTAAAATAATCGATACTGGAGCGCGCGATATGAAAATCGATAATACCATGTGATTCTACGTGTAAAAAAACATATAAATAGTCCTTGATTTTAAATATATCTAAAGAGTTTAAAATAATCGATTTTGAAAACGATAACATAAAAAAATGATGGCCTAAATAAATTATTAATAGACTTCACAATGCACGAAACCCTTTCTTTAAATTTATTAGTGTTTTTTAAAAGAAAAAAAACGCGAATAATTAGAAAAATAGAAATAGAAAAAAAAAATCTGGTGAGGGCTACACACGACTTTCACTTACCTCCGTTTTTAAAATCGATTCAAGAATTTTCAAGTATAGTAAGAGATAAAAATGAGTGAAACCATTAATAATAAACCAAGAATTAATTAAATGGAATATCTATAGAAACATGTGTTTTATTAAAAAATCTATTATACTGTTATCTAAAATAATCAGTTACTTTTATCGGCTTTTCATCACTCTTAATTAACTTTTAAGAACTTGTGTATAAGATATTTTTTCTAAAATCTTTAGCGTTCCAACGGTTTATTATACATGCATATTACTGTTCTTATGAACGAAAACAAAAAATTGCATTAAACAAATATATTTTCAGTTTTCTCCTTTAGTTGTTTTTCAAATTCTTACAATTTTATAGTTATACATATTACATATTTAGCTGTTATTTATCAATGCTAACAACGTATTAGGGTTATTTTTATAGAATCTACAAAATTTAAGGTACTTTAGGGGAAGAAAATGTAAATTATCGGCATTTAAGCCCTGACAGACTATTTTTATCAGAATGAAACCTACATGATGTTAAAGCCTATTAAATTTTACATCGATATAGCGAGTTTAATCAAAATAGTCGGAACCGTTTTTGAAAAAATCGAAAAAAAGGTGCAAAATGCATGGTATAAAGTGGCTCTTCCGGTCAGCTGATTTTGACGAAAAAGGTTTTGTAACGTCTCGCCTTACTATATATAGTAAGTGAAAGTAAAAATCTTATATGCTTAAGCCACGTCTCATAAGAGATGCGATTCTCTGATAGCTTAGTTATTATTAATGATAGAGAAAAAGTTTAAGGTTTTATGGTATCAGGAAATTTTATTTGAATTATTTGGATGATAATCGAAATAAAATAAAATAACAGGAAAGAGTAACACAGTCTATTTTAAATACTTTTATTTTATTACTCTCAATAATAAATCTTTGTAATCGATAAAAAAAAAATATATCTCCCTTCAAAATTTGAGGGCTTAAGTTTCAAGATGCTTAGAACCCGAATAGCGAACAATTAAAAATCAGTTTATCCTAATTAATAAATAAATAAAAACAAACAATGCAGAGAAAATTTAATGTTCTACAAAATAAAAAAAGAATCATTGGAATTAGTAAATTACTAGCAGAAATATAGCGTTTTGAAATTAGCAGTGGTGATAGATCATTTTCCTTTGAATTATTTATAGCTTTTCAGATTACCTAATTGCCTATCAACAGCTTTATAAAAAGTTGTACCCTAATATTTGTTATTTTGAAATAATAAACCATTCTGTAATAATTTGCAGCGTTTTTCATTTCTATATTTTTTTAATCGAGTTAGTTGAATGCCCTGCAAAAAGAAGCAGCGCTCCGAAATGAAATACTTTACCTAGAAGTCAAGGCCAGGACAATCTTCTCATTAGCCGCAGTTCATGGCTAACCACGGTCCTTCAACTCTCGGCGGCGTTCCTCATCAGAATCTTCCGGTAGTATACATTAATATATATCTTCCGGATATATAAAGCAATTAATTAATTAATTATGTTGAAACAGATCATATAAATTAAGAATTCAATTATGAGACCACTTATGTTAATCAAATTGAATTGACAGCGGCAACAGAAATTGATTCTGAACACCACTGTCGTCTTCTATGATAATCATTTTGTGTCACCAAACATCAGCTGGCACAGTTATTAACCTAATCACCACTATCAAAACTTACCAGGGCCACTGTAATGGCTGGTATAACAACCTTCTTTGTCCAAGATCACTGGTTCAAACACGGCAGACCGTCCTACGATTTTTTTTATGAGAAAAAAACTATATAAGCTATCAACTTATATTTCGACATTAATTTTTCATAACTAGAGGAGAGAAATAGAAAATAATTATGCATCTTAATTTAATATTAATGAAATGGTTGGGTTCTCACTCCTACTATCGCCCAGATGATGACCCACAGTGTGGACATACAAACGTTGTTTCATTTACACAACGTCACGCGGACTAATTCCTTAATATTTAATATCCTTCTTAAAAAAAAAGAAAAAAAATATAATGTAAAAAAATATTGCTTTTTTTTTCGAGAACTTAAAATTTAGTCCGACGTACCTTTGTGAGGTTCTAAGCAGGTTTGAACACCGAGGGACATTTTTTTTAGAAATCCGATGGTCACATTATACATTAAATGATTAAAAATATACATTAATGTAAAAATCGACATGCTTGTGCAAAGATAGTAAAACAATTTAATAATAATAATAGGCTTAGCGAACCCCAAGGTTCGATGCCGATACCACCAAATTCCACCTACACAGACTCGTCCAATGTTCACCGTTCAAGCCCAAGCCCCCGAGATCAGCCTTAACGCAATCCTCCCATCTACCTTTCGGACGCCTACCAGGCGGTTCAGCGAATACCCACTTTCTCGGAATACGCTCTTCATCGAGCCCAACAACTTTAATCGCCCATTTGAGTCTCCGCGATGCTATCAAATCAATTATTGGGTTGATGCAAAATTAATGCAGGTTTCCTCTATTGCAATATCTTAATTCCAATTGTGTAAACAAAGCTAATCCTAACATTGATCATTATTATACCAAAACAAACCTTATCTAATACCCTCTCTTTGACCATGAATTTGTTTAGTAAAATCGTTTTGTTCAGTGTGTTCAAAGGTCTTGAATCGAAAATGTCAAAGTGCGATTTTCGTCAAATTTATTTTTACGAATTTAAATTAGGGCGCAGCGCTGCGCAAACGGCTCGTAATATTAATGAAGTGTGGGGTCAGGGGGCTATTAATGAGTGCACGGTGCAGCGTTGGTTCCAGAAGTTTCGCAGAGGAGATTTCGACCTCGAAGACAAGGAAGGTCGGGGCCGTCATCTTGCTCTGGACAACGACCAGCTGAGGTCAAAAGTGGAAGAAGACCCAACCAAAACCACACGAGAAATGGCGGCGGAACTCGGAACTCAAAAATTGCAACGTCTTTGCCCAGCATTGATGAATCGGAAGGGGCCGATCCTGCTCCACGATAACGCCAGACCACACGTTGCACAACCAACGCTTCGACGACTGCACGAGTTGGGCTACGAAGTTCTCCAACATCCGCCTTATTCACCTGACCTCTCTCCTACAGACTTCCACTTTTTCAGGCATCTGGACAACTTTTTGAGGGAGAAAAATTTTCAAAACCAGGACGACATTGAAAATTCTTTTCGTGATTTCATTGAGTCCAGGGATTCGGATTTTTTTTCTGGTGGAATAAGAAAGCTTGTTGAACGTTGGCAAAAGTGCATTGATTCAGATGGAAATTATTATGATTAAATATATATGGTTAAAGTAAAGATATGGCGTATTTACAATACCTACTAAAAACCTGCATTAATTTTGCATCAACCCAATATATTCACAGGATACAAGTCCCGCAATTCCGCGTTGTGCAACCTTCTAAACTCCCCAATGGCCTCATCTCTCTTTGGACCAAATATTTTATAGTACCTTATTTTCGAAAACCTAAAGCCGTTGCTCATCCTTCAAAGTAAGTGGCCACGTTTTACATCCGTAAAGAACAGTCGGAAGAATAATAGTTTTATAAATTCTAACCTTTAAGTTTTTAGATAGAAGCCGTGAGCTAAGTAACTTAGCAACTGAATAATAACACGCATTTCCCACCTTTAACCGGGACTTTATTTCTTCCTGGATTTCATTTTTTCTTGTTATCATTGAACCTAAATACTTGAATTTCTCAACGTTTTCAAAACCATGCCCTGATACATTAATATCATCAAGATCGCCACCGTTTCTGCTACTAATCATATATTTCGTCTTATCGGTATTTAATTCGAGTCCTATATCTTTACCGGTTTTTATTAACACACTTGTATTTAGTTGTATGGTTTCCGTGTCTTCACCTAGCAGTACCAGATCATCGAAAACAATTTAACAATAAATTTTTAATTATCAATTAATAATATAGTTTGCTTGGAATATAAGATGTTATGACCGATAACTCGCCATTGAACCTGGCGTTGATCTTGTTTTCACAGCTACTGACCGCCTTGGGAAAATCCTGGTTCCATTTATTCAATCACTTTCTATGTAATACGATGGTACGTTTTTTCCTTTATAGCGAAATATACGACGATTCATTTTATTACGGTTGTTAATATTTTAAATATATTTTTTACTTACTGATATTGGTAAGGATGAGGCAAATCAGGCGGAGTTTACTACTTCGTATAAAAATTTTAAACGCTACAATTCAACTATTGTTCAATTTTAATAAATTCATAAAAATCATGAGTATATAATTGTGTGTTCTGGTTATTATTTATGGACTCCGAAGATGAATCTAATGAAATGATTATACAATTAATTTGAAGATGGCAGATTTATAATTAGTTACCTTTTTCGGTTTTATTCGAAAGTAGAACATTCAATGCTGAGTATTTAATATCCATTTTAACATCAGATTTCGGTCTTAATCGGATTTCAAAAGTTTAAAAGCGATCTATTTTAAAAGTTTAACATCATTTATTGAAATTTACAACTTCATAATACACCAAGTAAATATGGTAAAAGATAAATGGCATGAAACAGACTGGAAGAAGAACTAGAAGCACTCCTGGATTTTAAAAGTTAAAATCAATAACACCACGTAATTCCACAAGTCCAATATTTTGAGAGACGACGAGACAGCAATAGCAATGGTTATAAATTTTTTGAAAGCGCACCAGCTCTTGTCGCAACTATTGGTCTTATAACTGATTTTTTTTTTTTTTTTATCTATTTTATTTATTTATTTATTATTTATCTATTTATTATTTATCTATTTATTACTTAATTATTTTTATTTATTTTTGTTATAAAGTTATAATCAGTACTTTCCTTGTGATTATTTTCTTTAACTCAAAATAGAACTCTCACACAAATTTCTTTAACTTAAGTGAATTTATAGGCGTTGATGACCTCGGAGTTTTACGCCTTTAAGCATCAACAAACTAGTCTTAGGATTGATGTTGATTCTTGTTTAGAAAAATGTTATAGCATCTACTGGTTGCTGGTTTGGGAAGTAGGCAGTAAAGTCGCAACATATTGCTTCGGTACAAGATGTAAGGGAGAGAAAGTAATCTTAGAGCGTCCTTTGAAGTCGGAGGATTAAGTAAGGAAGCCTTTGCTGAGCGTGAAATCGGAACTATCGTAAGGATAGGTCCTTTCCTAGCGTTTGCCAAGTCGATGGTTGTCTAAGTCCGTCCTAGCCTCTTGTGGTCAAAGAAAGTAAAGGTATGGAGGGAAAGAAAAAATTATGAATTCATATAGAGGTTTATATTACCGAAAAGTAGTGAACAGTAAACAAGATTTTTAATATCACTACTTTAGCAATGTTATTCCGAAGACTTAAAATATATTTTCTTAATATTTAGAAGACGATATAAAATATTTATAGGACGGTGTAAGTTCAGGCGTTTTTATATGCAGACTATATCGTGCTGGGCACAGACTCTGAGGAAAAAATGCAACAGGCTTCTATAGAATGGCAAGAAGAACTCATTCTCAAAGGAATGAGTATTGACAACCGCTATAACTGTGACTGTCATTGGGAAATGTAAGAATAGAGTTCAACGAAGACGTGATAAAAAAATTGGATTCCAATATCTACCTTGGAACAATTTTCAATAAATCTGGTAAAATAGACTAAGAAGTGTCAAATAGTATTAGTAAATCAAATAATATTTACTACCAGATATGCAATACTATTGTTGGAAAGGGAGGCGTAGTTAAGGACAGCGAACTCCATATCTTTAAAGCGATATATCTTCCATCATTATTATATGGTAGTAAAGTTGCACAAGACAATCACTTAAGCAGGACTACGGCTGCTCCGATGGAATTTCTGCGAAGAATTTAGAATATGAATAGGGCATGGAAGATTGTTTGGGGAAATCCTAAGTCTCAAAAGACACAAAAAGGCAGTATATATGGCAATATTTTGGCCTAACCTAACTTATTCTAGCGAGTAACCCCTAACCAGTAAACATGCGAGTCTGCTCCAGGCCATGGGGATGAGATTCCTTCGGAAAAACATGTGGACATGTCTCGTGGATGCCAGATAGAAGAATAGCCAGGCTGATGTATGCTTTGAGAGAGATTGGAAGAACGAGCCGAGGACGCCCAAGGAAAACTTGGGAAGAAGGTGTTAGGGAGGCGTTTGCGGCCAGAGATCTGGATTGGAGAAGGAGAAGAGACCTGGTAGAGGACCGAGCACATTGGACCAAGCTCTACAGAAAGGACCATCAGACTGCACCATTCGGTAGGCGAGGAGAAGAAGATATCGGGCAAAACTATGAGAGACGGGATGAGGGATGAAATAATAAGAGATCTTCAGATTCCCTCAGTGAAATCAGTAGACGACCGAGTATGACATGTATGGGATGGTATGGACATGTATGTAGAATGGAGGAAGACAGAATGCCAAGAAAATGTATGGAAGTGAGGCCGACTGGTATAGGATATTTACAACTGCCTGATGTAAATACAATAAGTAAAGGTGATAAATTATTATCATGCCTATTATCATAAATTATAATCGTCTCAGAGAGTTATCTGGGATACGTGGGAGTGATTGGTTGCGAACTAGGGGATTTGTGTTGGTTCGGAGTTTAGAATTAAAAGAGATATATCTATTTCGGGCTAAGTCTGCGACTAGTCTGATATCAATATGTTGGTTCTCTATGGATGATTTTATTTCTAACAAATTAAGAGCATGTTTGCGAAGGATTCATCGATTAGAGTAGTTTATTAGAAGCTTGATTATATATGTCCGGAAAGATCTGATAAAGGTAACATAAATGATATTTTTGTAATGGACTGGAAGTTTTGAACGTTTGTCAAAGAGTTTAAGTAACAGGTACGATACGAGCAGTTTATCGTCGCTCGTATGAGGATTCCAACTAAGATCTACAAAAATGAGTGAGCTATTATTAAAGGATAAAGTGGGCGAGGAAGGAATCATATGAGACATTTATTTTGGAAGTGGCGTAAGTCCATTTATTTTATTCTTGAAGTGAACTATTTTTTGTTTAAATTATTTTTTTTTAATTATTAAACGTACTTATTATTTAACCATTGCAATTGTCAACAAAGTGAGGGTGACTTGTTAAATACAAATAAATCAAAATTACCTTTATCACTGCGTTGGGACATTTTAAATAATCATGTAATAATTACAATAATCATGTACTTTATTTATGTATAATAATTATGTATTTTATTTTATTATGTATTATGTATTTTGTGACTATTATATTTGTATGTATTATTTTCGTATTGTATGTATTATTTCGTATAATGTTTGTATTGTATTTTATTATTTATCATATATGTATGTATTGTTATTAGTATATATCTATGTATTATTATATTGTATCTGTATTATTAGTTTAGGGCTAAAATAACCTTTATGGTTGAAAAGCCTTTATGTTACAAAATAAATAAATAATCAACATCTTTATCAAGTATAAATTAAGGCACCTATTGGCTGAGTGGGTCGCGCTATTGTCTCCCACGCCAAAGGTTGTGAGTGAGAATACACTCGCGTTTCCGGATGAAATTTTATAGGGTAGGGTCATCACTCCCTACGTCTATTTTTGTGAGTAGACATCAGTTGGCTGAAGGATCTTACATACCATGGGGAAAGACTGTGAGTGAATCTGTATTAGTTAAATGCTTAAAAAGTCCCTCTGGGACTGAGATTCGAACTCACAACCTTTGGCGTGGGAGGCAATAGCGCGACCCACTCAGCCAATGGGTGCCTTAATTTATACTGGTTAAAGATGTTGATTATTTATTTATTTTGTATCATAAAGGCTTTTCAACCATAAAGGTTATTTTAGCCCTAAACTAATAATACAGACACAAAATAATAATACATGAATATATACTAATAATAATACATACATACATGATAAATAATAAAATACAATACAAACATTATATATAATATACAAAATAATACATACAATACGAAAATAATACATACAAATATACTAGTCACAAAATACATAATATATGTATATAGAGTGTATATATAGAGTGTATTCTCACAGAAGATTACAAGGCGCGGACAAGGGCCTACACTGCGCCATCGGAAAAAAATTAAGATTAAATGGAGTTAAGCCACTTTAAAAATCAACGGGCCATGTAAGTAAAATTAAAGATTGCAAAACATGTTTATACCGATTTTATAGTCCACCCCATTAGATAATTTGGAATCAAATATTCAGGAATAGTCTCTTATTATTAACATCATTTATTTATTCATCAATATAACGATTTATGTTTCGAGGCTTATACTCCTCGTCTTCACAATTTTTGGTCAGCTAATAAATCATATCTTTCAATATTGTCAAATTCTTTAAATATCCTTATTTATGTTTAATAATGGTCATTTGTTCAACTTAATTAGCTATTACAATATTACAGTTTTCTAATATATCCATAATCCGTTAAAACTTAAAGTAAGGAGTAGAATGAAGATTTTAATCTTCTGAAGAAATTTTCTGTATATTTTATTTAAATTTATATACTCCTCATAATTAGGTGAATTAAGAAAAAAAAATTGTAAATTTTAATAATCCCTACAGCTCGAAGCGCAACAGTATCAATTTCAAAGCAGAACTCGAATATGGCGCTATAAAAAAGAATCACAGATTATCAATAGGATCCGTTTCTTTTGCTACGTTATTTATGGCCAATAAAATATATCGTTCGCAGCACGCCTATTCTTTTAATGTGAGCTATAAAATGATTTGATATGTCATTTTAAAACGTATACGTCGTTTTTATTTATTTAGTTTGGAATAAAAGAGTGCATGAAAGTTACAATACTAGTTTTTACCCCCAGCTTGAAATGCCTTCTTGCAATTCCTGATAAATTGGTTAATTGGTATCGGCTTCTCAGTACTTTCTGGATGAATTATTTAGCAGGAGTAGTGACAAGTAGGGTGGGAATTAAAAAACTAGTGGTGCTGCATTCTTTAATGTTCCGATAAAGAATTAAAATTCCCTCGCAATAAGCAAATATATAAACTGATGAAGCAGCCACTCACCTCAGAAGAGTTAAGTGGCAGGATATCTCTTGGGTCTGCGTTGTCGCCGCACTGTGGTTCTAAACGCACTTTTTCGGAACTAAAGTCTGCATTGGTCTTTTTATTTAAGATATATCAGTCACTTTATCGTCATTTTGTTTCTCAGTAAATTCACTTTCAATGGTATAATTGGCCTAATTTTAGCTCATTTTCATGTCATGAAAATATACAGGTTTTGTCGATAATTTCAGAGAAATGTCTTTATAACTAATTATTCTTAGTTAACTTATTATTAAATTACTTTAAGTAAGCTTTTGGTTTTATATAACGACGGTGATTTTTAATAATTTGCAAAAAATGTCAAAAAAATTAAAATTATTTTAAATATATTAATATATACAAAACATAATGAAGTGCAAGTTGTATTGAAAATTATAGTTTTGTTTATAATTTTTACGGACGAAATTTCATAACAGTAAATTGATTTCTACGCTTTTCTTCTTCTTCCAGTGGCGCGATAGGCCGTGTAGACTCCTGCAAGTTTGCACTCACGTTTCATGATGCAGTTTTTAGTGTAGGGTCATCACTCCCTACGCCTAATTTTGTGAGTGGCCACCCTTTGGCTGACGGGTCTCACATACCCGGGGGAGAAAGCCCCGCCGGGACTGGGATTTGAATTCAGAACCTGTAGCGCGCTAGCCACCCAGCAACGGGCTCCTCACAACTCGCTTCGGCGGTACATATACTAAAAAGTTCTACGCTTTTAGTTAAGAATAATACATTGCAAAAATTGACATATAAAATTATTTTGATGCCTGACTTAATTTTTCCAAATGATAAACCATAGTACTGCCCCGAAGCGAGATACAATATATTTTTTTTTTTTTTTTTTGTAGGGTATTTTTGTTATTTATTTTCCTTAAATTTAATATATGGAATTTACCTATTAAACAATTTAAATGATAAACTAGTATTTAAGATTAGATAAAATCTATATAAATAATAAAGACAGAGAAATTCTGCTCGGAAACACAATGCAAAGTCGAGAAATGAATATGATGTGTAATACCATGTTAAAATGGCCGATATATCTTAAATAGAATGAACAGTGTAGACTTTTGTCCCGAAAAAGCGCGTTTGTAAGCACTGTGTATGTCAGGATTGCTTGGACATTTTGATGAGTCTGTTAGTAGGTTAGTGTTGTATGTTAGTCTTTGGCGGAAGTTGGAATGTTTTCTATAGTAGTAGCTGAGATCGTTGGAGTCGTTACCGATAACGTCATTTGTCACATAGAACGGTGTCTGCATCAAGTCTTTCTCGGAATGTTTTGCTAGTTATACTCAACAAGCTAATGAATAACTGGGTCAAAAAGAACATCTTCCGTATGTGCTAACGAAAAGATACTATTATTATCATAGATATTAAAATCAACAGTCTGAAAACCGTCTTAATAGTACACTAGAGGTGATTTCATAGTCAAATTGTTTTATTTGGATGTATAAAAAAAAATATTTTCTTGCGGTTTGGTTTGAATTTATTGACGTTCAATAAATTTATAATGTTTAAGAAAACATCTGTCAACAGCCTATACCAAATTCGAAAGTATCTTTAGTGTAGAATAAAAACGAAACTTAATCTTTAAAATTAATCAAAAAGCAATTATAAATCGCATAAAATCGAGAAACCATGTTTTTCACAGCGTCTGGAAAAGCTAAGAGTAATTAATTATGTTATTTAATAGTGAGATTTTATGATTTTGTTGAATTAAGTCATTTTTTATTTTATAACATATCATCAATAAATACAAATCCTTTTTTTTTTTTTTCACATTTTCCAAGAAAAATGATATAATTGCTGGTACAGCATTTTATATATAAATGTATCTCATGTTTTAAATATTTGTTTTATTGATATTATTCTTATTATTATTATTTATTTATTTTTAGTAAAAAGGCTAGCTGTCTTGATTACTGACTTGTATTTATTTATTTCATAAAAAACATATTAAAACCGATGAATACTTTGTACATTTAATGGTTGTAAAACATTCATAAAACCTAAAAAAATATTTTCTAATATACATTTTTCAGATTTAAAGTTTTCTGGATCGGAGATTACTCTTCACCTACGGTGATTAAACTTGACAATATTTTATTTCTACCAAAATGGCATCAGAAAAAAAGAATTTAAATGAAGATAAAACCTGTTTTTATTAAAATTGTTAGTTACTGTAAAAAACAATGCTGCAAAAAGTTTATTTATAACATTTATTAGAACAAAAAATTATCGTTTGTTCGACAGGCTCGTAAATCAAATATAATTGATTACTTCATCAAATTAATTAGTAGGTTAATAAGATTTTTAGGACCACAAAAATTCATTTTCGTGATACATTTGCTCCAAACTAATTTTTTAGCTTTTATGAATTTTAGTTTTTAGAACCATTAAATATAAAAAGTTTTCATTTGTCTTTTATAAACGAAAAAAAGTCCTAAAATCAAGACAGCTATTAAAATAAAAAAAAATAATATAATTTTTTTACTGACGAGTTACAACTTAGTTGCTTCCAGTTCCTAAATTTTCTTGCCACTTCATTCGGCGGAGCCCAGCCTGCTTCTCGAAGACCTGCGGGTGCCATCCCTTCCTCCACATCCTGGAATCATCTCTTCCTCTTTTTCGCCTTTGATGGAGAAAAGTCCACTCCCGATCACTAAAGGGCTCAAACAAGGATGTTCTCTATCTTTACTGCTAATCAATCTCTATGTTGAAGAGGTTATAAAAATATGGAATATAATAATAATAATAAGAGTAATATCAATAAAACAAATATTTGAAACAGATATATTTATATATAAAATACTGTATCAGATCCCTTTATCAAATTAATTAGTTGGTTAATAAGATTTTTAGGTTCACAACAAATGCATTTTCGTGATAAATGTGGTACAAATAATTCTTTTAAATATTTCTGGATGTATTTTCAGTAGTCCACCATGCATCTTGCTCCTGGCCTAGCAATTGTATCCCGTTTGTTCAGATTTGTTTCCAGTAAAACTTTATAAATAGTTAGTTTGTTGGTTAATGATAATTTAGAACGTCTTTCAAGTATTCGAGACAAAATACCGTATCGTCTAATAAGTACTTTACGTTTGTGACTAACTGAATACCTAAATATCGAATTTGAAAGAAGAGATTTTTAAATTTGAAACAGGAGAGATTTGATAGAGGATAGGGATGGAGCATGACGGATGTTTGACGGAAGAGTATTCTTGTTTCCAGGAAATAGATTCATGATTTGCAATTCAGGAGCTTGTAGATGTAGAAGGGGTGGTGTTATGATAAAGTTGTATGATTAACAATCAACCATTTTTCAACCTACATATTTCTACTTCTATGAACACAACAGGAATATGGACTACCTTCTTTATGAATGAATGAATGAAAAAAGAACTTTATTCTGGGACTAAGTCCCTTGAGAATAATACACATGTACAAAAAAAAATAATGATGGAGTTATTGTTGACCGTTGAGAAATTAGATGAGGAAGATGGTTGGGGGTGCGGTCATAAATTAGAAACACACATTTAAAACAAGTGCTATTTGAATTATGTGCCGACGTTGGCTTAGCCCTGATGAAGGCCCACATTGTAGGCCCAAACGTCGGCACATAATTAAAATAGCACTTGTTTTAAATGTGTGTTTCTAATTTATGACCGCACCCCCAACCATCTTCCTCATCTAAAAAAAATAATGATTACAACTGGCCAAAAAACACATAAAAAAACTAATAATATTAATGTTTGCAAAAATTATTTTAATTGATGAAAAGAGAAAGAAATGAGAGAGAAATTATCTATAAATAATATGAGTTTCTCATACACAAAAAAAAAAAAAAAAAAAAAAACTTTAGAAAAAAATCATCACACACCTATAATAATTAATCTATTATTATTATATATAATAATAAGCCTTTTTTTACTTTCACTAACCTATATATATGAAATGTATAGTAAGGGAAAGTATTGCGTTCGTGAAAATTTTTGAATCCTTTTGATGGTAAACGTTTTACGGTCTCCTGAGTCCAAATGACCAAGTCTCGAAAAAAGGTCTGTGTGACCGTGTTTGTTTGGTAACTCTAGCGCAAAAACCATAAGTCGTACGAAACTGAAATTTCACATTTAAGACAACTAAACGCCCGAGATGTTACATCAACTTTTTCATCAATATCAACTAACAAGAAGAGCGACTTTATACCATGCATTTTGCACCTTTTTATGATTTTCTCAAAAAAAGGCTCTAACGATTTTGATAAAACTTCATATATCGATGCGAAATTTAATGGACTTTAATATCATGTAGGTTTCATTCTGATTGAAATAGTATAACAGGGCTTAAATGCCGATATTTTGAATTTTCTTCCTCTAAAGGACCTTTAATTTTGTAGATTTAAAAAAAAAATAGGCACATCATCTTATTAGCATTGATAAATAACAGCTAAATATTTAAATTGAGGGAATTTGATAAACAAATAAATGAGAAAAGTGCAAACATATTTTTGTATGCAGTTTTTGTGTTTTTGATAATAATAACAGTAACATAGACTATAATATTCCGTTGGAAGAGAAATATTTTAAAATATGTTTCTAACGAAAATGACTTATTATTATTATATTAAAATCGACTTCAAATATTTTTTAAATTGAAGTTTTTAAATTGCTTTTAACAGTCGAGGTAAGTGAAAGTCGTGTGTCGATCGCACCAGATTGTGTTTTTATTACTCATAACGTATTCTATAATCTTTATATAGCAAATTATTAAATGCTTTCTAAAAATTATAAATCTCAGATATTTTAAGTTATTTAGAATTACATCTCAAAATTGAAAATAAAACCGTTATATTCTATATCTCCATAACCTTAAACCATCGGTATATTACTGACCAGACACCTTTCCGAAAAAAATCCCGTCCACCGTAAAATTGGTTATTACAGCCCATGTAAAAAACTATGTAGGAACCATGAAGGGGGAATGGGCAACATGAAGGATTTTTTATCGAAATCGGGACAACTTTTTGACAGTCATTGACACTTGTCTCGACATGGTCATTTTAGCGGCAGATACGTGTTATTTTATAAATTTCCATATTTATGAACTGGATTTTTATTTGTAAAGATTTTTTTTTGTTTTTTGTTATACTCTAATCCATTAGTTTCAATTCTCATTTACTCTCCATCCCTGTTTATCCTCAAAGGCGTGAAAAGAAGTTGGTCGAGACCTTTTGGTATGTAGAATATTTATTGTAATACCCTTTTCAATATTTCTAGAAAAAAATTAATCCATAAAAGATATTCATTTTCTTTTCTTATTTTTATTTTTTTGCACGAATTGGCCATCAAGGACCACATGAATATCATTCTGTCTTTGTGGATATAATTAGTTGACCGTTGAGAATTACTGAAAGGAATTAGTCCGGGTGGCGGTCATTAAATGAAACAGCTAAATAGTTTCAACTATTTATTGTTTGCCAACGTTTCGACCCCCTCGTTGTCTTAAAACAGTTCCAATGTCCATTCTCCCACCATGCGCCCTGATGATGACCCACAAAGAGGGTCGAAACGTTGGCAAACAATAAATAGTTGAAACTATTTAGCTGTTTCATTTAATGACCGCCACCCGGACTAATTCCTTCGAGCAATCATTCTGCCTTCTTCACATCTTTCATCTTCCTATTTCTCCAATATTCTTTCATCTTCCTGGACTGTTCCTCCCGTTCTTTCTTTGTCCATTTTCTCCTCTGTTTCTTTGTTTTTCCTGTAAGAACCCATACTTCTTTTATTTTCTTCCCGAAAAGCTCTCTATATAAGCAGTCTATTTTCTTGATTTTTAACCTATCGAGCTCCTCTTTTATTTGCTTTGCATAACTACCCATATTCTCATAGCCTAGAACTTTGTCAAAAATCTGTATGTTCAGCCTCTGATTATTCGTTCTTACATGATTATAATATGTATGATTTTACATTTTTTTTTTTTTTTTTAGTATCAACGAAAAGAGATAAGCTATGCCGCAGAAACATGGACTCTAAGCTCAGTACTCAACTCCAAAATACAAGCGGCGGAGATGGATTTCTGGAGAAGGTGCCTTAGGATTACCCGCCTAGATAAAATCAGAAATGAGGAGATTAGAAGCAGGCTAGGGATGACTGGAGGAGTTTCGGAGAGGATCGGAAAGAGCAGGCTGCGGTTTTATGGGCACTGCCAACGGATGCCAGAACGTAGGTGGCCGAAGAGGCTTCTGCTATGGGAACAGTCAGGAAGAAGGAGGAGAGGAAGACTGCGGACCCGGTGGAAGGACTACGTGGATGAGGACATGGCCGGCAGGGGACTTGAGGAGGAAGATTGATCAGATCGAAAGAAGTGGAGGAACGCTCTGACCTAATCAGGCAACCCAGTGAGTTATCAAGCCTGCAAAAGTAAGCAAGTAAGTAAAAGAGGTTGTTTAATGTGCTTAATATGGTGTATCAATTTAAATAAATTTAAGAACTATTAAAAAAAAAAATTAAAGAGTTGAAAACAGTTTGAATTTATATTCAGTTTGATTAGAAACATATGATTTAAATTAAATAATATAAAATATAAATTTTTTATGCTCAATAATTACTTGAGTTTATACCCTATTTATCACTTCACATTACCTTCCACAACTTTGTATATAAGATGCAATTTTTTTCTAAAACCTTTAGCTTTCCAACGGTATATTATACCTCGTAGTATATTATATATTATATTATAGTATATTATAACATAGTGATATAATGTTTATGTTCAGGAAAACAAATATTTTTGCTCTTTTCTCCTTTAGTTGGTAATCAAATTAGTTCAATTTGTATCTTCAGCCGTTTTTTATCAATGCCAAAATAATGATATGTTTTATTTTGTTTTCAAATCTACCAAATAAAAGATACTTTAGAGGAAGAAAATTTAAAATACTGAAGTGAGGATGGTTGACTGTGTGTATATATATGGGAGAAGTTGGTTGAGGGTGCAGTCAATAGATCACACAATTAAGTATTTTTATTTATTTATTTGACAAGTCATATACAAATGCCTTTAGGCAAATATTGTAACATTGATGACCATTACGAAAAACCTCCTTCAGGATTCTTCTGAATTCTTGAGCGAAGGAACCTCCCCGTGAAAGGAATGAATATAACATTTTAACATTATTTTATTAACATTTTATTATTTATTTTACAGCACTTCTTATAAAGGAATATTCCTGGAGAGGGGGAGATTAACTCCAACCACTTCAGGTGCTTTTAGTGAAATAATACTATTGTATGTTAAGGATCTCCTAACAATTCTAGCTGTGTTCAGCAGTACAGCTTTCTGGGCTTCATTCATGACAGCTGTAGATAGGCCCAACCGCTCAGTGGCTTCCACAGTGGACTTTGGTATCAGACCATTGGTAGATATCACAATATAGTTCTCACAGTGACACTATCCAGCCTGTACAATTCCTTTAGCTCAGCTGCTAGAGCTTGATACTTGCGAATTTTTTCAGCACAGACTGAACTTGTGTTGCCATCATTCGGGACAGCTACATCAATTAGCTCAGCATTTTTCTTCTTGGAGTCAATCAAAACCATGTCAGGCCGGTTGTGAATAACTGTGTGATCAGTTATGAATGACTGGTTCCAATACAATTTTATTCCTTCATTTTGAATGAGGTCTTTAGGTTTGTATTGATAATACGGTATAGAGTCGTTTAACAGCTTTCTTTTTAAACCAATCGCCTGGTGATAGACCTTTGCAACGTCATCATGCCTCTTAAGGTATTCCGTCCCGGCCAGTGCGCCGCATCCTCCAGTGATGTGCTGGATTGATTCATAAGTGCTTGCACAGAGCCTACATTTGTCTGATGTATTTTGTAGCTTCAAGACGTGACGACAGTAAGACCTTGTGGCTACCACCTGATCCTGAATAGCCATCAAGAAGCCTTCCGTTTCAGGAAAGAGATCTCCCCTGACCAGCCAGTGGGTAGAAAAAGTCTTATCGATTTCAGCTTGCTGAAGCTGATGGAAAAATCTACCATGTAGTGTTTTAGTTTTCCACTCTTCCAGACGATCGCTGTCTGTGACAATGGTGGGCGCAGCACTTAGAGAGTTCAATTTAAGAGCAGTATGACTGTGGTCAAGATTGCAAATCATTTTATGCAGGGGCACTTCGCTTTGCCTGAAATATTTTCCAAGCATCATTTCTTGCTTTCGGCACGCCTCTTCAATGTTTTTTAAACCTCTACCTCCTTCTTTTCTCGACAAGTAAAGTCTTGCTGTGGATGAAGTAGGGTGATGCATTCTAGATCTTGTCATGCTCAGCCGAATATTTTATTAGCATTTTATTATTAATACTATTATTATTATTATTATTAAAATTTTAAAATTACCGATTTTAAACATTTTTACAGTATGAAAAATGTAAAATATCCCTTTGTAAAACATTACAAAGTAAAAAAAAAAAATTTAACAGTAAGAGAAAAAGAGTTACAAATCTATGACGTACAAAATGTTCATACTTTCATAAAATGTGAAACTTCATAAAATATAGTGAATACGATTATGTGAGAATACTGAAATTTAAGTCCTGTCAGACTATTTCAATCAGAATGAAACCTACATCATATTAATGTCCATTAAATTTTACATCTACATAGGGAGTCTAATCAAAGTCGTTAGAGCCGTTTTTTAAATAAAATATTATAATAAATAGAAGGGTGCAAAATGCATGGTTTAAAGTAGTCAGTCAGCCAATTACGGTGAAAAAGTTACTGTAACATCTCGGACGCATCGTTGTCTTAAATATGAAATTTCAGTTTCGTACGACTTGGTTATTTGGTCAAGGGGGACCCAATAAACGTGTATCTCGGTGTGAAAGTAAGATTTGAAAATGCTCACGAACGCAATACTTTCCCTTACTATATATTTTATATGTATGTAACTGACAGTAATATTAATTACAGTAATAAAGAACTATGGTCAAAAAAACTATAGAAGAAGAAATTTTGAAACGCGATATTTTTGCTATTATTTATATTATTTTTTTATTATGTTCTCAATTTAAATTAATTTACAGACATTCTTCCAGTGCAAACAGAAGTCACTATCCCACTAAGGCAAGCCCATGTAGAGAAAGGAGTTCATCCGCGGCAATTTACAATTACAAATAGTAACACAGTACATAGTAAGAAACACTAATTGACTAAACCAAAAAGCAATAAAGAATACATACACACACACATATATATGTATATTTATAATATGTAGACTTGTAATAGACTACCGGAAGCTAAATGATAACACGGTGGAAGAACGGTATCCCCTTCCTAGGCTCGAGGATATGTTGGATCGCTTAGCGGGTGCCCGAGTATTTTCTACACTCGATCTTAAATCCGGGTATCATCAGGTGCGCATGCGCGAGGAAGACATTGGGAAGACGGCATTTAGTTTTGGGAGGGGACATTACGAGTTCACTAGAATGCCTTTTGGTCTAAAAAACGCGCCTCTCACTTTCCAACGATTAATGGACGAGTTCCTCCGTGGGTTAGGAGAAGATTATTGCCAAATTTATATGGACGATCTCATCGTTTTTAGTCCTTCTCCCTCGCGCCATATGGTTCACCTGAGATTGGTGTTCGACCGCATTAGGGAATTTGGCTTAAAACTGTCTAAAGAGAAATCCCATTTTTGTCAATCAGAAATAAAATTCTTGGGTCATCTTATTAGTGAACAAGGGGTCAAACCAGATCCTTCTAGGGTCGAAGCCATAGTCCGGGTGTTACCACCAACTACTCTGAAAGAGCTCAAAAGTTTCTTAGGAATGGTAAATTACTACCGTAAGTTTCTACCAAACGTAGCAGACACCATTTCGCCATTGACCGATCTCTTAAAGAAAGGTAGGCCCTTCATTTTTACTGACGAGCACGTGACAGCATTTCGGCGGTGTAAGGATGCCCTGATTGCAGAGCCGGTTCTGGCGTTCCCCAATTTCCAAATTGATTTTACCGTCACAACGGATGCAAGCGAAAAGGCACTTGGGGCGGTTTTGTCACAAGAATCGGGAGCTGGGGATAGACCAATAGCATTTGCCAGTAGACAGCTGTCTGAAGCTGAGTCCAGATATAGTGCTCTGGAGCGAGAATTGCTAGCTATTGTCTGGGCGGTCGATCATTTTAGGCCATATGTGTTCGGAAGACGATTTACACTCCGTACGGATCATAAGCCGTTACTGTGGACGGATGGGCTTAAAGAGTCTTCGGCAAGGGTTGGGCGGTGGAAAGAAAAATTAAGATCGTACAATTTTCAAATTGTTCACCAGAAGGGCACCCAAAATGTAGTAGCGGATTGGCTATCTCGGGCACTGTATGCGAATCCTCTCCACGAGGCGGGTCCCTCTACTAGTCGTGTTAGGGATGATTTTCCTCTCGGTGAGGAAGAAAGGGCAAATTCTGATGACTTTCCTGAGCAACAGGTTCGCCTTCCAGAGATGGATACGGTTGTTAACCACCACTCGCGACAAATTGTCTGGAAAACTCACACTGAGGGCACTTCGCGGACGAAACATACAAAGTACGGGCGTCACAGTATTATGACCGTGTGGACTTCTCCATCCGTGTCACCGATGGAAATCGTTCGCATACTCCACGATATTACCAAGAGGGGTAAAACATACTACCTGTACGTGGGGAATAAAACTGTTCGCGATCGAATTGAGCATTTGTGGGAAACGGAGCGAATAGGGGCTGATAGAAACATAATATTTTGCACAAAAATCGTGGAGACAATAACGGATTCGGAGAAGCCAAACAAGGGAATTGGTTAAAGCATACCATGAAGGGAAAACCAATCACCGTGGGGTCCCCGAAACATTAGCCGCGCTGCGTCGCAGGTATTACTGGCACCATATGCGCCGTTCAATTCGTGCAGTCCTGCAAACATGTACGACTTGTAATCGTGCTAAATATGACCGTCATCCTATTACTGTCCATCCAGAAGTTTCACATACCCCGAATTCGTCATTATTAGATGTCCAGGTCGATATTTTCACATGGGAAGGTTCTCGCTGGCTCACGGTGATAGATAATTTTAGTAAGTTAGCAATGGCACATCCCCTGCATAACAAAACGGCAGACGCTGTTTGGGATGGTATGTTCAGCTGGATGTCTTGCTATGGAGTACCTCATAGGGTAACATCTGATTGTGGAAGGGAATTCCAGAACGCCCGTACTGCAACGGAATGTTCAGAACTCGATATAAAGTGGCATTTTAACTCACCGGGTAACCCACAGGGGCGCGGTGCTATTGAGCGCCTCCACAATACTTTAGGAGAACATCTTCGGCTGTTCGAACTACACAGGGGGCTAGGAGCGTCAGCGGCAATGCCTCGGGTGGTGTTGGCCTACAACAACACTATTCATTCTGCTACAGGCTTCACGCCGGTGGAAGTGGTTTTCGGACATCCTTTACGGAATAGGGGAGATTTACTTACGACTGCATTTACACACCTACGAGAGGCGGTACTTCACAAACGTAAGCAGCTTGCTGATATCTCGCAGAAAGTTTACACCAAACTTCTTAAGGAAAAAATTTCTCGGGCGAATCGGCTGGGTTTAGCAATAGCGGACGAGTCGCATAAGGTCAGACTAGGTATGATAGTGTATTGCCGCCCGTCGTCTAGCCGCCGTAAAGGAGATCAACGATACGAAAGACCCTTCAAAGTGGTAGCGCTGCGAGAACACAACATAGTTTCAATCCAGGAGCTATCTGGTGCCCAGAGAGTGAGGCATACCCATATTCGGCACCTTCGCATCCCTCTTGATCCAGGTGTATCTTCTCTTTGATTGTAAATTTGTCACTTATTTTTTCATTCAGTCTAATTTTTATCATCTGTTAATTGTTATTACAATACTTACAACTTTAGATTAAGGTTTTCCTGTAATTGTCTCGTTGGTTCTAATGTTTTGTTAATTTTTGTATTAAGTACTATTTTAAGTTTTCTTTGTCTTACGCTATATTGTGATGTTTTATTTTAATGTTTAACGTCTTGCTAACTGCTATTTTTTGAACTCTGAGTTCACGTTGTGAACTAAGGAGGGGGTGTTAAGTATCGATGCAAACGATATAATGTTAAATCTAATTAATTGTAATCGATTAAATCGATTCATTCATGTAAATGATAAAATAAAGTCAGTATTAACAGTGCAGATGGAGTGATAACATTTAATCTAAATTTAATGAAATTCTTTTAATTATAATTTACATTATAACTTAACTTATATATATATATATATATATATATATTTCGGGGACCCCACGGTGATTGGTTTTCCCTTCATGGTATGCTTTAACCAATTCCCTTTGCTTCTCCGAATCCGTTATTGTCTCCACGATTTTTGTGCAAAATATTATGTTTCTATCAGCCCCTATTCGCTCCGTTTCCCACAAATGCTCAATTCGATCGCGAACAGTTTTATTCCCCACGTACAGGTAGTATGTTTTACCCCTCTTGGTAATATCGTGGAGTATGCGAACGATTTCCATCGGTGACACGGATGGAGAAGTCCACACGGTCATAATATTGTGACGCCCGTACTTTGTATGTTTCGTCCGCGAAGTGCCCTCAGTGTGAGTTTTCCAGACAATTTGTCGCGAGTGGTGGTTAACAACCGTATCCATCTCTGGAAGGCGAACCTGTTGCTCAGGAAAGTCATCAGAATTTGCCCTTTCTTCCTCACCGAGAGGAAAATCATCCCTAACACGACTAGTAGAGGGACCCGCCTCGTGGAGAGGATTCGCATACAGTGCCCGAGATAGCCAATCCGCTACTACATTTTGGGTGCCCTTCTGGTGAACAATTTGAAAATTGTACGATCTTAATTTTTCTTTCCACCGCCCAACCCTTGCCGAAGACTCTTTAAGCCCATCCGTCCACAGTAACGGCTTATGATCCGTACGGAGTGTAAATCGTCTTCCGAACACATATGGCCTAAAATGATCGACCGCCCAGACAATAGCTAGCAATTCTCGCTCCAGAGCACTATATCTGGACTCAGCTTCAGACAGCTGTCTACTGGCAAATGCTATTGGTCTATCCCCAGCTCCCGATTCTTGTGACAAAACCGCCCCAAGTGCCTTTTCGCTTGCATCCGTTGTGACGGTAAAATCAATTTGGAAATTGGGGAACGCCAGAACCGGCTCTGCAATCAGGGCATCCTTACACCGCCGAAATGCTGTCACGTGCTCGTCAGTAAAAATGAAGGGCCTACCTTTCTTTAAGAGATCGGTCAATGGCGAAATGGTGTCTGCTACGTTTGGTAGAAACTTACGGTAGTAATTGACCATTCCTAAGAAACTTTTGAGC
The DNA here is from genome assembly GCA_023052935.1 of Piezodorus guildinii. Taxonomy (NCBI): domain Eukaryota; kingdom Metazoa; phylum Arthropoda; class Insecta; order Hemiptera; family Pentatomidae; genus Piezodorus; species Piezodorus guildinii. The sequence goes on from CM041292.1 coordinate 15,225,208, forward strand.
TCTTTCAGAGTAGTTGGTGGTAACACCCGGACTATGGCTTCGACCCTAGAAGGATCTGGTTTGACCCCTTGTTCACTAATAAGATGACCCAAGAATTTTATTTCTGATTGATAAAAATGGGATTTCTCTTTAGACAGTTTTAAGGCAAATTCCCTAATGCGGTCGAACACCAATCTCAGGTGAACCATATGGCGCGAGGGAGAAGGACTAAAAACGATGAGATCGTCCATATAAATTTGGCAATAATCTTCTCCTAACCCACGGAGGAACTCGTCCATTAATCGTTGGAAAGTGAGAGGCGCGTTTTTTAGACCAAAAGGCATTCTAGTGATCTCGTAATGTCCCCTCCCAAAACTAAATGCCGTCTTCCCAATATCTTCCTCGCGCATGCGCACCTGATGATACCCGGATTTAAGATCGAGTGTAGAAAATACTCGGGCACCCGCTAAGCGATCCAACATATCCTCGAGCCTAGGAAGGGGATACCGTTCTTCCACCGTGTTATCATTTAGCTTCCGGTAGTCTATTACAAGTCGAAACGATGGATCCACTTGGTTATCCTGCTTCTTCTTTTCTACGACCCATAATGGACTACTAAACGGTGACGAACTGTGCCGAATAATCCCTTGAGATAACAGATCTCGGATTTTCTCGTTTATAACCTTCACCATTGCTTGCGGATATCTTCGACCTTTCGTATAGGAGACTTTGTTTTCCTTTAATATTATTTCGTGTGCAGTCTTCCCAGTCGCGGGCAACGCACAACCCTCCTTGTAAAAAATATCGGTAAACTCGGACAAGAGCAATTCTACCCCAGATACTTCCGTACGCACTACCTCTACACGATGATCGCCATCTTTGGTTTTTAATTTTCCGAGATACGATTTCGTTCCCATGGTAATTTTCCAGCTCCCGCTCCTACCATGCATACGAAAACCCACCTTATCTAGTACATCGCACCCGATTAAAATATCATATTGATCGGTAAGTTCTTCCAACACGTGAACTAATGCGCTAACCTTTTTTCCTGTAAAATCCTCTAGATCCCATACATATTCCCCCAATACATTACACCGACCACTTAAAGTGATAACAGAACACTTACATACCTTGAGCTCATACTCCTTATCCAACCTCTTCAACACCCCTCTACTTACCAAGGTACTGGTACTCCCTGTGTCAATGAGCGCCCTCAAACCATCACCACGCCCCTCCACTATGGGCAACCTCTCCCACACTCTGCATACGCTGTTTACTAACTCTTGCGGGTTGCCCTCGCCTCCTCAGATGGTAGATTCGCTCCGCGTATTGGTTACATTTGGCTTGTTTTTCCTGTTCATATGTTCGCTTGATCTTCCAGCCGCGTTGTTCCAACAGGACTTCTTGTCGTCTTCTTCAGTTGAACTCCTGTCAGAATATTCATCCGAACTTGAACTCGAAACGACTCTTGAACGTCTCGTTTGGTGTGTGTTCACATTCATTGGTTCTGGGGCTGGATTACGTCTGTAAATCCAGTGGCAGGCCCTGGCGATGTGGCCTTTTTCTCCGCATTCAAAGCACTTAACCGAAGGACAGTTAGCGGCTATGTGCCCTGAACGGTTACATTCGTAACATCTACGGGACTCTTCTCTTCTAAATCCCCGAGCTTGCTTTGGTGTTTCCTTGACGTCTCGAAGATTTTTTTTAGGTTCAAATTTAGTGAATCTTGGAGCCTCCGACCTAGATTTAAAGTTTTCCCTGTAGTTTTTCTTATTTCTATAAGATACCTTTCTCCATGGCTGAAAATCATTTTCTTCCTCTTCTCTGGCACCTTTATCCATTATGTCCCTGACGCACTCAACAAAAGACTTATCTGTAGGTAGCTTCTCTTTCAAAGATAATTTTTTTCCTAATTGTACCTTTAGCACCTTTTCAAATATTTCCAGCTGATGGGCAGCCTCTATCTGTCCTACCGTCTCGACTAACTTCTCAGATATGGCTGTGTATTGCGTAAGCATTTTCTCTGCAAAATCAAAGTCCGTTTGGCCAAATTTCCTAACTTCAGTGAAGAGTCTGTATACGTCTTCCTCTGGTGTCCAACGTCCTCCCCCATAAGCCTTTTTCAGTCGTTTGGTAACTTCCTCCCACGAGGTCATTTCGTCTGATTGAATGTGGTTTAGAACGTTTCTTCTAACCCTACCAATTAATGATGCTCTAAGTTCAGTAGCATCCAACGGATCTACCAACCCTGCGGAAATTCTCGCTTCAATCAGTTCGTGGATCTGGTTTCCTCTTTTTATAAAATGGCTGAGGTGTCCTAACTCACCACCGAATCTTTCCAGTTCCACGATTGAATTTTTTAGGTATGTAGCCGTCGCAGTTCTAACCCTTACCCATTCTAGTTGCACAAGCTCCGAGTTTGAGTTTAGGTCGTTATTTTCGTCCATTGGTTTACCTTGAACCTCTATAGTTTGATCTTGGTTTGTAGGCATTTCACTTTTCAGCTTACTTAAATTTAGAATAGTAACTTACGTACGAAAATGCTGACGATGTTCTACAATACTACGGGTTTCGGCACCAGTTAAGTTATAATGTAAATTATAATTAAAAGAATTTCATGAAATTTAGGTTAAATGTTATCACTCCAGCTGTACTGTTAATACTGACTTAATTTTATCATTTACATGAATGAATCGATTTAATCGATTACAATTAATTAGATTTAACATTATATCGTTTGCATAGATACTTAACATATATATATATATATATATATATATATATATATATATATATATATATATATATATATATACGTATTGTGTAAAAGAGATCTACCGACGTTCGTTCAAGATGAGTCAGCTTCACCTTGCGAACTTTCGGGATAGCAACAAGACTAACATATTTGTCCACAAGTCGCTCGAAAGCTGCTTAATTGACATTGATTTGTGTATGAGCTCTTAATTGTAAGTCAATAATCAGTTTTATGTTTAGTTTTATCTATCAGTTAGCCTTTAATTAACCCTAAATTTGTAAAATTCTTTTTTTGTTAATTTTTATATCAGTTTTGTTTGTATTTATTAATTTTGATTAAATTGTTATGATTAAAATCGGAGCAACTATTGTTTTTACATTCATCCTTGCACTACGAGGCTGAATATATATATATATATATATATATATATATATATATATATACGTATCGTGTAAAAGAGATCTACCGACGTTTGTACAAGATGAGTCAGCTTCACCTTGCGAACTTTCGGGATAGCAACAAGACTAACATATTTGTCCACAAGTCGCTCGAAAGCTGCTTAATTGACATTGATTTGTGTATGAGCTCTTAATTGTAAGTCAATAATCAGTTTTATGTTTAGTTTTATCTATCAGTTAGCCTTTAATTAACCCTAAATTTGTAAAATTCTTTTTTTGTTAATTTTTATATCAGTTTTGTTTGTATTTATTAATTTTTATTAAATTGTTATGATTAAAATCGGAGCAACTATTGTTTTTACATTCATCCTTGCACAACGAAGCTAAATATATATATAGAAAATTTTCACGATCGCAATACTTTCCCTTACTATATATTGTATGTATGTATATATATATATATATATATATATATATATATATATATATATATATATATATATATAAGACTTTTTAGCGAAAAAGTTGAGACATATACCTCTAATAAATATTTAATTTCAGTTAAATAATTTTTTATACATAGTAGATATGCATTCCTTTTAGGAAGAATTGATCACTCTGACTCAGGGGATCTTCAAACTTTCAAAAGTGGATTCAAAAATCCTCCCTTTACTCTCTTATACTTTCACTCAAAACCCTTTTCATATAAAGGTGAACGAAAGTAATTATATGTATGAAATTAATTATAGTGTTTTTACATTTATGTTCTGTGAAATGAATTAACTGCGAGTATTGAAAAAATTGGAAAGGGACAAAAGTTACGTAGGACATTCTCAAGGAGTTGGAAATCGTAACAAATCCGTGCATAACCGGCCACAAAATTAGTGAGGTACAGTGCGTTAGTGGCTAAGAGAATGCAAATCTTTTCCTTCCTAAATCTTGCGTACAGATCTATAGAGAAAGTGTCTATGATGAGGACGATTAATTATTCAACAATGGTGTTGAGCGGTTCAATGTTTATATAATAAAAATTAAGGAAGAAAAAATACTATGAATAAACTTAATTTAATTGAGAACCTACGAGAACGACGCAACTAATTGAAGTTTTTTTAAAACGAACCAAAAGCTTGTTTTCAATTTTTATCTGGTTAAAACCATTGATCAAAATAATTTCATCGTTTCAGTCTAGTATTAGGATTCCATGTTGGACGTTTGTCAAGATGGAGTCCTAAGTACCAGATCTGTTCAACAGGAGTAAGTAGGATATTGTTAAAGGATACGGTGGGGCGGGAAGTCGTAGTTTTACAACGTAGAGTGAAGGCTGATATCAATGAATTAGTATCAATGGGATCTGTAGGATTTTGAAATTGTAAAAATTCAAAAGAAAACAGAGCGGTGGAGAGTATATTTCTATGCGAATACGCAGTTCCGTTTTAGTGACGTAACAAGTGGCGTGCGCATTCTAATGACATCCTGAAACGCTAGACCGATTCTGAAAGGCCGGGAACTATGATGTCGAAAACCTATCATTACTATCCGGAGCAATAGCGTCTAGTGTACCGTGGTAGTGTAGTTACTGAGATCTAATTGTCAGTGAGGGAAACGGAGAAAGCACATGCGAGTGCCTGTCCTGGTGTCCTTATGCAACCAATTTTTAATTTAATTTAAATGTATTTATCTAATAAAGTTTTTTTTTCCATTACAATAGAGGAAACGAGTGCATTCGATCAAAATGTAAAAATCTGGTGCGGGCAACACACGACTTTCACTTACCTACATTTTTAAAATCAATGAAAGAATTTTCAGATACAGTTAGAGATAAAAATACGTGAAACTATCAAAGAATTAATTTAATTGAATTTATATAGAAACATGCGTTTTATTAAAAAATCTATTATATTAGTATCTAAAATAATCAGTTAGTTTTATCTTCTTTTCATCACTCTCTATAATCTTTAGCTTTCCAACGGTATATCATACATGTATATTACTGCTCTTATGTTCAAAAACAAAAAATTGCATTAAAAAAATATTTTTTCTGTTTTCTCCTTAAGTTGGTTATCGAATTCATTCAATTTATATATTTACCTGTTTTTCATCAGTGGTAACAAGATAATATTGTTATTTTTATAGAATCAACAAAATTAAAGGTACTTTAGAGAAAGAAACTTTAAAATATCGGCATTTAAGCCCTGTCAGACCATTTTAATCCGAATGAAACCTGCATGGTATTAAAGCCCTTTAAATTTTACATCGATATAGCGAGTTTAATCAAAATCGTCGTAACTGTTTTCGAGAAAATCGGAAAACGGTTCAGAATGCATTGTATTAAGTGGCTCTTCTTGTAAGGTTTTGATGAAATTTTGATGAAAAAAGTTTTGTAGCGTCTCGGGTACATATTTGTCTTAAACATGAAATTTGAGTTTCATAGGACTTTCCGTTTCCGCCCGGGAACACACACAGAGACATTTTTGCGGGACTTGGTTATTTGGACTCAGGGGACCTTAAAATATGTATTTCCGTTGAAAACTGGAATTCGAAAATTTTCACGATTGCAATACTTCCCCTTACTATATATAGTAAGTCAAAGTAAAATGAAACGCTTGTAAAGAAGTTACGTAACTTCGATGGTCAATATTTGGAGGTCTTATGGCCATTTTTTCAGACTTCTCGAAGGGTTATCGTTAAAAATGAATTCGAATGATTGAAACAATCGAATGATCTGGTAATCGTCATTCGATTATGCCCACCCCTAATTCAGATGTTTCGAATTCAAAGAACTATAGTTATTTTGAGACGAATCTGCTACAAATATTAAGATCATTATGTATAATTTCGTTAGTGACGATTAGGAAACATTAAGGATTTTTTTTCTAGCTGCCCAAGACTTCCATTTAAGTCCTGTACAACCATTTTTGTGATTCACTACCACTTGGTTGACGACACACACATCACCAAAGAGAGACTATATCCTACGATCGAATATCCTTTGAGTTGGTAGGATAGCGTGTTTGCCACACTCCTATGGGCTCCACTTCAAAGGATTTTGGAATTACTCCGGAGGAATTTCAAGGTGTAGTGGAATCTCCAATTAGTCTGGATTTTTTTTTTCTGTTAATCGTTATGTATAATTTTTGATTTTACTTTTTATTTTTTATTTATTCCTTTTTCTGTAACCTCAATACATTTTCAGGAATTGTGGAGAAATTAAATTATCAGATTCTGGCTGTTTGGTATCCTTAAAATTATGACTTAAGGCTATCTTAATCTATTTTTTATCTAATCAGATGAAACAGCATTTTCCTACTGTTTGGAGCTTTTGAAGGTATTAAAGTAGTTAGGTGGGATCTAATAACTTGGTAAAGGAAGGATGTCAGGAAATACTTCAGTAGGTAAGGTCACTTCTCTATCCACAAACCAGAATATGTAGATCCAAAATCAATCGAATAACTGTTTCACACATTTGTTTAGATTTGCATTTTTCGAAAACATCAAAGAATTATATTTCATATTCGAATACAAAAATTGATTCTACTCTTCTCGTTTCAATATACAGTAGTAAGAGAATGAATAAATGAAACATCGGAAGCTAAACTAGGTCAAACATTTATATAACATAATATAATTTTAAGTGCCATCAAAGATGATAATACTGACCGTAAGAAGACTAAAAACTCCAACTTCCTTCATCGTTACGAAATCAAAATCAGCATAAATAAAGCCAGTATCAGCCGTGAAGCTACACTACAGATAGCTAACTGGAACACTAGATTATTATTCAAAGTATTATTCAACATTCTATTCCTCAAACCTCAAATCCGTAGAGTGTATTCTTCGAGGAGTTTGAAACTATGTGTCTCTTGTCAGTAGGTCCCAACGATGTGGTATGATTATAATAGAGTCGACAGAGGGAACATGAAGAGCGGATTCAAAGATAGTTTTTAGATTCAAGAAAACCAAAAATTTGGAATGTTTATAGACCAAATTGTTATTACTTTCACTTACTTATATATGAAATATATAGTAAGGGAAATTATTACTATCGTGAAAATTTTCGAATTCCAGTTATCAACGGAAATACAGGTTTTAGGGTCTCCTGAGTCCAGATAACCAAGTTCCGCAAACAGTTCTGTCTGTCCGTGTGTTTGAGGTAAGCCCAGCACTAAAAGGTGTACGGTGTACGGGTAACTTAAAATAAATACAATAATTCAATGGGCTAATTTACACTTATGGGCGTGAAAATATCTTGTGAAGAAACTACCCAGTGGTAGAACTTCAATGCCAATTTAATTTAGTAGGTCTGGATACCATCGACTTTTCGTAAAATTTATATTTGGCAATAGAATAGATTTTATTTGTCTTTGGGGTATTCCCCTTACAAATAGAGCATGGCTTGGCTATTCACAATAAATTTTTTTAAGTTATATACATATTTTAATAAAGATAAATAAAGTTTTTTGTTTTTTTTTTCCTTTCAATATAGTTGAGATGAAATTTTAAAAAAAGATACATATGTTTTTGAAGTAATAATACATCTGTTTGAAAAAAAAAATACATATGGTTTTAAAATCATAATACATCTGTTTAAAAAATTGAATAAATAAACATATTAATAATGATAAATTAAAAATTTTTTTTTCATTATAGTAGAGATAAAATAATAATAAAATGCACATGTTTTCAATAATAATACATCTTAAAAAAAAAAAGAAAAGAGGGAAAACAAATAATTAGTATATTGATATAGATAAATTAACAGTCTTTCTTTTTTTCTCCTTTTTTTCCAATATAGTTGAGATTAAAATAAAAATATATATGTTTTTAAAATAATAAAACATCTCTTTAAAAAAATAAAATAGACACTGTAAATAAATTTAAAAAAAACAAACATCTGTTTAAGGCTTTTTAGATTAAAATTTGACATTACATTGATAAAGTTCGGTTAGACTGCTGGTTACATCAGTTACAATTTATATTAAGCTAATATTTACTTTAGGTATAATAGAATTGTTTATTAATATATCATCGATTTATTTACGTCAAAAAAGTCATTGGGTATATCGTATTGTTGACATATTATTGTTTTTGTTAACTGCATTATTTATATTTCGTATGCAAGCATATTGTTTTTATTCGTTGATAATAAACGATCCCAGTTTTAGACAATTAATTATATAATAATATATTTGGTTTCATTTTTTATGGTCTTCTACTATGAATATTGTCGGGAACTGATTTTCAGGAATATTTTTTACGTATTTGGCAATATAGAAAAATAAAAATACTATATAACGTTATAAGAGTTGATATTTGCGGATAAAGAGGTAAAGCAGCTTGGGATTATAGAGGAGATTAGATATTGCAAGTTGGGAGATGTGAGTATGGAGGTTCCTGACCTAGCTCTAACCGAATAATTGCTAGTTTTCAAACCAACGCTTAATAACAGCGGGTAGGATAATGATGGGTTTGGTTCCTAAAATAGTTCCAAATTGATGATAACTCTTTCAGCAACAGGAACCATTTTATCATTAATTAAAAACAGTTAAAACTAGTTAATTAATTAGTTGTGGCACTTCTAATGATGCAATCAATTTTAATTAACTTTATATTTAGGATTATACAATAAGTTTTTACATCTGGTGCGGGCAACACACGACTTTCACTTACCTCAATTTTTAAAATCAATGAAAGAATTTTCAAATACAGTTAGAGATAAAAATATCTGTACATTATGTACATACATGTATATTACTGTTCTTATGTTAAAAACGAAAAATTGCATTTAAAAAAAATATGTTTTCTGTTTTCTCCATTAGTTGGGTATCAAATTCAATCAATTTATATATTTACCTGTTTTCCATCAGTGGTAACAAGATTATATAGTTATTTTTATAAAATCAACAAAATTGAAGGTACTTTAGAGAAAGAAAATTTAAAATATCGGCATTTAAGCCCTGTCAGATCATTTCAATCCGAATGAAACCTAAATGATATTAAAGCCCATTAAATTTTACATCGATATAGCGAGCTTAATTAAAATCGTCGGAACCGTATTCGAGAAAATCGAAAAAAGGTGCATAATGCATGGCATAAAGTGGCTCTTCTGGTAGGCCGATTTCGATGAAAAGGTTTCTGTAACATCTCGGGCGTATAGCTGTCTTAAATATGATATTTCAGTTTCATAGGACTTAATGTTTCCGCCCGGGAGTTACCACACACACACACACAAAGTCCTTTTTGCGGGACTTGGTTATTTAGACTCAGGGGACGCAAAAATGCGTATTTCTGTTGAAAACTGGAATTTGAAAATTTTAACGATCGCAATACTTTCCCTTACTATATATAGTAAGTGAAAGTAAAAATGGTATTTATTTAAAAAATAATTTGCGATTTCTTGGTCAGAAAACTCTAATTACATTTTTCTTTATCATAAAAAACAACTTAGTTATGGAATCATTTTTAGCTGATCGCTATTTTAAAACTAATCGGCTAACATTAACGTCTAGGTTTTATGATTATCGATGCATGCACTAGTATTTTCGAGCCGAATTAAAAAAAAAAAAAAGTTCGGCGAAAAATAACGGCATTATCTTGAAATGTAAATCCTCAAATTTTTAGGGGGTCATATATATATATATATATATATATATATATATATATATATATATATATATATATATATATATATATTTTTTTTTTTTTTTTTTTTTTTTTTTTCGATTACAAAGGTTTATGATTGAAAATAATAAATCGAAAGTTTTTAAAAATTATTTAGCGAATTAACCTTTTTTAGCTACATAAAAAGAATAACTAATCGACTGTTTACATATCTGTTAGTCCGTATGCATTTATTACTGATTTCTTTCTAACTAAACCAAAGAGATCCTTAATAAATCAATGACGATGAGGCATTTATCGGCTAAGTAAGTAATCAATAAGATAAAAAGGAGACGAAGAAAACGATTTGGTGAGGCCTGGACGTGCGATGGAGTGTTGCGCTCCTTCAGACCAGCGGAGCGGAACACTCACTGAGTAGGAGAAGTTTTTATCTCTTTGACTTGCCGATTACTTCAGTCAATAGGATCAGATCGCTCATTCCATTGGGCTTATATACTTACCAAAGAAGTCTCTGCACATCCCCAAGCTATTTCTTTCTTATGAGCTTATGAGCAAGTTACTGGCAATGAAACTCATATATTGTCTTAAATAATCTACTTTGATTCACAATAATTATATTGAAAATAATTTGTTTAACTTACAATTTACTAGGCAAAATACGTAAAATTTCATAAAATTTGGCATCAATCGATAAGGGTTAAGTCTAGAGGAATGAAGTGAGTAGAGAATTTTGTTGCTTCTGAAATTATCTTATTTTCGTTAATTGGCTAAACATATGCATTTATCATTCAATTAAATAACTTAATAATAATAATTATATATTATTCTATAATAAATTGTATTCAAAATGATATGAATTTTATGTCTAGTAACCTAAACCAAAACATTTTTCAGTAAAAATAAATAAAGTTGTAGAGGGATTGGAAGTCAGAACACAAAAACTTAGGATTCGCCAAGCCTATTAGTGTTATTATAAAATCCAAAATCCTCAATGTTTCTTACTTTATCACGAATATACTGATCCTTAATAACCTTAATGTTTTATATTTTTATTTGACCTGAATTAGCTACCATTCCTACCTTCACAAACTCCATTCCCACTCAAACCCATTAATTTCAATCGTTGCTTCCTCTTCAATTCTTGATAATCCTCCAAGGTCTCGAAAAGATTATGACAAAAGATACCTGATTTATTAAATATATTTATAATAAATTTTTATAATAAACTTTCACTTACCTATATATAAAGGGTTCACTTGTAGCTGGGTGGCTAGCATAACAACCTCCTATGCCAATGATCATGGGTTCAATCCCGCAGGTGGTCCTAGGATTTTTTAATAGGAGTAAGAAATCCTTAATTATACCGTCCTTCGGAGGGAACGTTAAAAGTTGGTTCCGAGCCTGTGCGATGTCAGGTACTCGTTAATGATCCCTATCCTAATTAAACCTGGATAGGCAAAATTTAGGACTCCCACACATCGTCCGATTAGCCACAGTAGCATAAAGTGACGTTAAATAAATAAACAAACAAACAAACTTATATATGAAATATACAGTAAGAGAAATTATCGCAATCGTGAAAGACACGTTTTAGGATTCCTCCGAGTTCAAATGACCAAGTCCCGCAAAAAGGTCTCTATGTGTGTCCGTGTGTAGTAACTTCAGCCCCAATACGAAAAGTTCTATGGAACTGAAATATCATATTTGAGACAACTATTTGCCCGGTATAGTTTTTCATTAAACTCAGTTAACCAGGAGAGAGAGTCACTTTATACCGTGCATTTTGCACCTTTTTACCATTTTCTCAAAAACGACTCTAACGATTCCGATTAAACTCGCTATATCGATGTAAAATTTAGTGTGATTTATGATATTAGTAGGTTTCATTCTGATTGAAAAAGTCTAACAGGGCTTAAATGCAGATATTTTAAATTTTCTTTCTCTAAAGTACCTTTAATTTTGTACATTCTATAAAAATAACCATATAATCTTTAATAAAAAACAAGTAAATATATAACGAACGAATTCGACACCCAATTGAAGAAGAAAACTGCAAAAATATTTTTTTTAAATTTATTTTTTTGTTTTTGAACATAATAACAGTAATATACATGTATAATATACCGTTGGAAAGCTAAAGATTTTAGAAAAAATATTAGCTCATACACAAGCTTGTAAAAGTTTATAAAAAGTGATAAAAAGCCGATAAAACTAACTGATTATTTTAGATAATAATATAATAGATATTTTATTAAAACGCATGTTTCTATGTAAATTCAATTTAATTAATTCCTTAATAGTTTCACTTATTTTTTATCTCTAACTGTTTTTTGAAAATTCTTTAATTGGTTATAACAACGGCGGTAATGAAAGTCATGTGTTGCCAAAACTATCCATTTGCCATATTTCTGCCAATTACTAAGAAGCTACCCTTAACATGTGCTTCATGAAGTTTATTTTTTCCTGAATTTTATCAGATTGTATTGTCTTTTTTATATAAATATAAAACAAGTATTAACAATATATAATAATAATAATAGGCTTACCGAACCCGAAGGTTCGATGCCGATACCACCAAATTCTGTCTAAACAGATTCGTCCAATGTTCGCCGGTAAAGCCCAATCTCCCGAGATCAGCCTAACCGCAATCCTCCCATCGATGCTTCGGCTCCCATCGGACGCCTACCAGTCGGATCAGCGAATACCAACTTTTTCGGAATCCGTTACTTATACTTATTATACTCACAGGACACAAGGTCCGCAATTCCACGTTGTACAACCTTCTAAACTCCCCAGTGGCCTCATCTCTCTTCGGACCAAATATTTTACGCAGTACCTTATTTTCGAAAACCTTAAGCCGTTGTTCATCCTTCAAAGTAAGCGGTCACGTTTCACATCCGTAAAGAACCGTCGGAAGAATAATAGTTTTATAAATTCTAACCTTTAAGTTTTTAGATAGAAGCCGCGTTTAAAGTAACTTAGCAACTGAATAATAACACGCATTTCCCACCTTTGACCGGGACTTTATTTCTTCCTGGAATTAACAATATATTACCGAAATAAAATACGCAGTTTTGTCATAGTATATAACCATCCTTGAAAGCTTACCTAGGAGTGCCTCCTGACAAAAAAACTCGTGAAGTGCTTGACATGATATCAATCCTGCCCGGACATAATGATTGGCACCCATCTCTTGTCAGCTCTAACGGCCTAAGTCATTGAAGGAAGGCAGTTATTTCTTTTTATCTAGTTTTACTTTCTCACTTTAAAAAAAAGTTGTTTTCTCTTCTTTCACACAAGGTTGGGATTGTTTACTCTTTGTCAAATCAGTAAGGAAAAGGAAACGACAAAGAGGTCATTGAAAATTTCTTGTCGTAGTTTATTCAGTCAAAATCACTTTACGCTACTGTGTTGTGGCTAATCCCACGATTCTACCGGAAGTCACCACCAAGGACGGCATAAATTGATAGCTTTCAAAAAATCGTGGGGCGATCTGCCGGGTATGAACTCGAGACCTTAGTCATAGAAGGCTGTTATACGAGACATTACATCACATCATATGAGTTCTAGTTCGAAACACAGAAATAGGGATTTGTAGCCATTTAAAGAAATAAAACGAATTTAGATTGTATAAGCCACACTATCAGACAATTTCAGTTAATTTGATTGATAAGTAAGATTTATTTATTTGATTTTATTATTATTTTTTTAAATTTTTTGTTAGGTATAGTATGCATTAGTATACTGTTCTCCGGGTTCTAAGTTCGAAGCCCAGATGTTGCAGAATATTATTACCCTGGGGTATGGAGACCGTCCTGGGGGCAGACCCAGCCTCTATAAAGTAGGTACCCAAAGAATGAGGGAAAACACTTAGGTATAGATATAGTTTCGTTTATCACCATCGAAAAGTTGAACTCATTTTCACTTCTTCATATTCCCAGATTATCGGGCTCAATAAGTTTGGAAAAATATTTCGATCGCCTAGGAAGTTGACCTCATCGAAGACAGAGTCTTACACACTGTCGTAATTGTTTTTGACAGATCAGACATCTTTGTAGCCCTCATCGCATGATATTATATAAAAAAAATTTGGGGACAGCCTCAAGAAGTAAATATTCGTTAGGACGAATCTGAAAAATCGTCGTTATCTCTTGATTTTCCGCCTCAATCCAAGTGGTGTATTAAAGATAATGTTCGACTGCTAACGGTTAAAGATGAAATTTCTGTTTTTGAGCAAATCTTACCACATTTACACGTACACACACAGAGACCAATTTGCGAGACACGTTTAGACGGATGGTGCTCTAAAAAATTGCCTTGAAAATTCAAAATCGCAAATTGTCTATATTTGTATAGATATATGGAAACACGTTTCATTTTAGACAAGAGATAGATAGATTTAAATCAAAGAATCATGAGAGGAATGAAGCTGCAAGCAGCTTTTAGATTCCCCTTGTCTTATTAAGCGTCAATCTGCTTCAAGTGATGTATCCGTCGAGCGACTGCTCCGCTAGGGGAGTGCTGGAGATAAAATAAATAATGACGTTTAATTTAGAGACATGTTTACTCAGTACTTATATTATTAAATAAAAAGAAAATCTGATGGGAGCGCAAAATTGTCAGCTATCACTCAAGCAATAAAAAAAGTTTTTGAGAAATTTTCCATTTTAAACCGATGGTGAATTGTGGCATCCATAGATTGCTTTACAGAATCCGTAAAATCCTCCTTCCTACGAATACTATCTTATTAACTGTTTACCTTATTTATAGAACCTTCACAGTGAACCATAATCACAACTGTGACGAAGAACAATCCGTTACAACAATTAGCTCTAAGATGCAGATAAATCTGCACCCGAGGCTTTTTTGACTCAAACTTAGGGGATCAAATCGGTGTCTTCTTCTTCTTCATCTTTCCTCTCTCCCGCTACAGCAGTGTGAGGGGGTCGCTTGTAGAGGCTGATCCAGGCATTCCTATCATCGCCATTTCCCCTGCTGATCTCCAATCTATATCTCTTTTTCTGCAGGCCTTCCTGATCCCATCCTCCCAAGTCTTCCTATGTCTTCCTCTTGGTCTCCTTCCCTCTACTTTCAGCTCATATGTTGCTTTTGCCACGCGATCCTCCGACATTCTTGAGACATGGCCGTACCATCTTAGCTGAATTTCTTCAACAATCAATTCGGTGTCGAATAAAAATAATTCACCCCATTTTTTAGCTTTTTAATTCAAATATTTTTCGAGATTTTTCAAAAAAACTCTTTTTTTGATTTTAATTTTTTTTTTATAGTAAAATTTGAAATTAATTAATGATGATTTTTTCTCTAATTATTAGGAGTCAAGGGCATGAAAAAATTATATGGTCATGATCCTTAAAATAAAAGCCAATTTTTAGAGGAAGAAATAAAACAAAAATATGTATTTTTTTAACATTTTTGAAAAGAAATGTCTTTTATACTCCTCTATTCACGGGAATTTTATCGAATTTTTGAAGTGGTGGAACGATATGGAAAATAAATAAAAACTTATTTTTTTTCTGAAATCTTGCATTTAACTTATATTTCTTATTATTATTGAACAATGTGTAAACAATTATTTCTCAACAAAAATTCAGAATTATATTACATATAAAACATTTTTAATCATTTTTCTACAAAATGATTGGATTAAGGCTATGTTTTTCAAAACGCGCGCCTGGCTTGCGCTCTGTAACGTCGTCTGTTGCTCCTATCTCTTACTTTCACTTACTGTATATAGTAAGGGGAAGTATTGCGATCGTGAAAATTTTTGAATTCCAGTTTTCAACGGAAATACACGTTTTAGGGTCCCCTGAGTCCAAATAACCAAGTCCCGCAAAAAGGTCTGTGTGTGTGTGTGTGGGGCAACTCCCGGGCGGAAACGGTAAGTCCTGTGAAACTGAAATTTCATATTTAGGACAACTATACGTCCGAGACGTGACAAAACTTTTTTCATCAAAATGAGCTTACCAGAAGAGGCACTTTATACCATGAATTTTGCACCTTTTTTCGATTTTCTCGAAAACAATTCCGACGATTTTGATTAAACTCGCTATATCGATGTAAAATTTAATGGGATTTCATATAATGTAGGTTTTATTTGGATAAAAATGGTCTGACAGGGCTTTAATGCCGATATTTTAAATTTTCTTCCCCTAAAGTACCTTTAATTTTGTAGATTCAATAATAATAACTATATTATCTTGTTAAAGCTGATGAAAAAACAGGTAAATATATAAATTGAATAAATTAGATACCCAACTAAAGGAGAAAACAGAAAAAATATTTTTTTAATGCAATTTTTCGTTTTTGAACATAAGAGCAGTAATATACATGTATGATATACCGTTGGAAAGCTAAATATTTTAGAAAAAAATATTATCTAATACACAAGAGCTTGTAAAGTTAATAAAGAGTGATGAAAAGCCGATAAAACTAATTGATTATTTTAGATAATAATATAATAGATTTTTTAATAAAACACATGTTTCTATAGAAAATCCATTTAATTAATTCTTTAATAGTTTCACTCATTTTTTTAATCTCTTACTGTACTCGAAAATTCTTTAATAGATTTTAAAAACGGAGGTAAGTGAAAGTCGTGTGTTGCCCGCACCAGATTTTTTTTTTGTATTATTTACATATTTATTGATATTTTTACAATCGTACTCAGAAATACAATAAATAATAAATGTGATAGAAATTACATGAAAAAATATGTAGAAACATTACCCATTAGCAGTACTCCAATACCTATTTTGGAATAATTTTATTTTTTCAAAGAGCAAGACAGCCCAACTAGATAATGAAAGAAAATAACATAAATTGCTAGATTTGTAGCATAATTGTAAGATATAAAGGAGTAGAAAATAATATTGAAACTACGACTACAGAGCAGTGTTATCTCCCTAGATAATTTTTTTTTAAATAATTTTTTATTGAGTATTATTACAATCTGTCACAGTTTGGACATTAATAATAGTGGTGAGAGATACATACTACATTCATAAAATATTTAACATAAATAAAATCACAATAAGATATACTGTTTACAAAGTATAAAAATCACTCATACCTTTTTACACGTCATACATACAGCACATTGAGTGGAGAATCTAGCCAGTGCTAGAACTCCAATATACATATACATATTCACAAGAGGTCGCGGGACCACCGCCGTTTCAACCTTCTAGGTGGGTTGTATGGATGAGTGGAGCTGGACAGGGTTGAGCTAGAGGATTAGGATGATGAATGAGGTTCTGGTGGAATTCGGAAAATTTGGGTGGAATTAAGTCTGAAATAAATGGGACATTAAGGTCGTAGTGCAAGGTATAGTTGGAGACATGGAGGAGCATTTACTATTGTTCGGAGGACTTTGGATTGAAAGGATTGAATGCGTTTGATGTTAGAACGTTTAGCTGTCCTCCACAGTTCAAGTCCGTAGGTCCAGATAGGCTTCAGTATTGTCTTATAGATTAATAATTTGTTGTCAACTGTAAGTTCAGATTTTCTGTTGAGTAGTCGGTATAACATTCCGAATCGTCGGTTGAGTTCTTGTCTTTTAAGTCTTGTATGTGGGTTCCAAGTCAATCTTTTGTCTAACAGTAAGCCAAGATACCGGACTGTATCTGAGGTAGGAATTGGTAATGAGTTGAAATAAACTGGCGGACAGGATTTTCGTCTAAGAGTGAATGTTACATGTTTACATTTGGCTTCGTTCACCTTTACATGCCAGTTATTACACCAGTGTTCGATAAGGAAGAGGTTTCTCTGCAGGTTTAAGGATGTTTCAGGATTGGAACTGGATGATAGGATGGCGGTGTCGTCTGCAAAGATAATTAATATGGCAGCGAAAGCTGGTTCACGCAAAACAAACATTTAAGCAGAAGTAAGGCTGCGAGATAATTTTTCTTTTTTTTGGAAATAAGATGAGTGATAGATTAAGAAAGGAACTCCTGGTATCCTTATTTATTGGCTGAAAACTTATGGACGCATCTGTAAAATGGCGGACGCAGACTACCAAAGAAGTCTGAGAAGGTGCCAGTAATTGGTAAGAGACTACGGGGCAGGGCGTGGCCTAGGAGAACGTACTTGTCCAGCGGCTAGGTCAGGAACGAGGGAAAACCCCAAGCACGGTTGAAGGGACTTGCGAGAGACTGAAGTGTGAGGCAGAAGAGGCTAGCGGCTCCTCCACTATCACAGGCACATAACGAGGAAGGAAAAGTTTGTCGCAGGGACAACTAAGACCTTACCACTTTGATAATTAAGTGTTCTTACTTGTTGAACTAGAAAAAAAAAGTGTATTCAGGATGTCTACTTAAGTAGTTATTTCGGCGGTTTACCGTATAAAATGCATTAGGGACCTAACAGACCAAATATTGAAGAGATACGAAGACAATGGGAGGAAATAAGTGTGGAGTAGAATCTGAATTAGATGGGCTTTCGGAAAGTCCTTTCTTCTGTCTTGCGGGGGATTTCATTCTGAACATTTAATGATCAAAAGAATCATTAACCAATAGCAGAGATTTTTTTAAAACTTTTTTATGACTTTTTTTTAAGTCACAACTTGCATGTATGTTTAAATAAATTTTCATATTTGCACTGTTATTCACGATGCAAATTAGATTCATAATACGATAATTTTTTGTTTAAACTAACTTAATTATAATGATGTAGACCAATACTTTCAAACAATTTTTTTTTTTTTTTTTTGATCCTCTCTTGTAATCAGTACAATGGCAAGGACAGATATATATATTTATGTATATAAAGCACGGTATTTATGAAACGTTAGAAAATGATCAATTTATAGGTTGTGATTGGGCATTTGTAGGCACCTGTTTGTATACACGACCAATTGTATCTCTTAGAATGTTAAATTGTAATTTAATTTAAAAAAAATCTGGTGCGGGCAACACACGACTTTCACTTACCTAGATTTTTAAAATCAATGAAAGGATTTTCTAATTCAGTTAGAGATTAAAATACCTGAAACCATTAAAGAATTAATCAAATTGAATTTATATAGAAACATGTGTTTCATTAAAAATCTATTATACTATTATCTAAAATAATCAGTTAGTTTTATCTTCTTTTCATCACTCTCTATTAACTTTTAAAAGCTTGTGCATCAGATAATATTTTTTCTAAAATCTTTATCTTTCCAACGGTTTATCATACATGTATATTACTGATCTTATGTTCAAAAACGTAAAATTGCATTAAAAAAATATTTTTTCTGTTTTATCCTTTAGTTGGGTATGGAATTCGCTTAACTTGCATATTTAGCTGTTTTTCATCAGTGGTAACAAGATAATATAGTTATTTTTATAGAATCAACAAAATTAAAAGTACTTTAGAAAAAGAAAATTTAAAATATCGCCATTTAAGCCCTGTCAGACCATTTTAATCAGAATGAAACCTACATGATATTAAAGCCCATTAAATTTTACATCGATATAGCGAGTGTAATCATGTCTGTAAATGACCACCTGTCATTGCTGGGCTATCTTTATAAATAAAAAAAACGACTTTGGTCATTGAGGTGATGCCACAGTGAGAGTCCTTAGTTTTTCTATCCTGATTTAATTAGGAATCTTAAGCGATTACCTGACATCGCACAAACTCTGGACCTCCGTACGCATACAACAAAGGATTTTAGGCTAAAAAAAACCTTAGAGCCATTAGCCAGACCTAGAAGAGTTTTAAGACTATACCACAGGTGACACTAAGATAATCAGATATCTATACGTTGTCATTAGCGACAATATGAAATGGAAGAGCTGACATTGCATAGGATCAAGAAGTCGTTTCCCCCTCAGCCTAGTTAGGGACTTCACAGTCGGCTTGAGATTCCTTCTTGCCATCGGGCTTATCCAACCGCCGCATCTCATTCACCACCTCATTTGTGAAATTCATCTCCCATTTCGACATTGCATTCAGCAGTCAACCAGTGTTGATTCGTTTCAAAATTTCAAAACTGCCCTAAGGTTGCGTTCAAAGATTCATTTTTTAGTTTCTTCTTTCAACTATTAATGCAACTGTACTCTGTAGAATGGAGTGCGGCGCACAGTGGTGCCGAATGGCCAAAAAGCGGAAAACAATTCAATATCTCGAAAACGGATTAACATAGAAACCTGGGGCTGGTCTCATTCGACTCAGAATAGAAAAATACACCAAGTTCAACGGTTTATATTGAAATTTAAAACTTAAGAAAATTAAATAACTAATTTGAAAATTAAAGCCTATTGGTTAGATAGCGATGAGTAATTTGGATTCAATAATTCAGCAAGTTTTTCTTCACTGATAGATTTCGCCAATATTGAAACATTGTTGTAATAATTTGAAAACTTTAGAGGAATTGTGTGAAAAAATTGAAATTGTAAACAATAATACAGTACATATTGAGATTTGTGCTTATTATAGGCCAACAGTGATGTGTAAAGATGTGATTAGACCGAAATGTGGCACATCCGTCACTTTCAATCTTTTCATTAGGTTTTGGATTCTCAAATTATAGTGGCTGATATGGGCTTAAGTGAAGACAGGAAAGAAGAGAAAAATAATTATCTGCTACAGCCAGATTCGAACCCTTGATCTAGAGAATAGTAATCCGGTGCCTTATCCACTAGACCACGCCGGACAGTGGAGCAAGTGCGGAAAAATTCGATTTTTCAAAATTTTTTATTTTGATCATCTGGCTCGTGTTTCGGTTGTACATTAGCCACTGCATCTAGATATAGCACAAATTTTATCCAGATTAATGTTTAGCTCCATTTACTTAACTTGGTTAATGGCCGCAACTGCAGTTCTATTCTTTCGTAGCTCTGTGTTTGTTACATTTTCACCATGGTTCTATCAACATGCCAGCTATAAAACTTTGTGAACAGTGAGTTTACTATCAACTAAACACTTTAATATTCACGTATAGTGAGGTGAGTGACTATTTGTACCGATACGCGATATCTTATAAACTGATAGCTATCTGGTTGATATAGCAACGTGGCCCTAATCCTTAACAGTTATCTTTATTTTTCAAGGGCTAGGCCAAGTTTACTAACACAGTCATCTCTGTTTTCGTCTAGGACTTTATTTTGTTTTTAGTTTCATTCATTTCTTTTAAATTTTTAAAGACCATTTAAATTTTTTCCTATTTGTTATAATTGTTTCTTAGATATGTTTTCTTTATTAATTGTATATAATCATGTAAATAGTTTAGTTTTTTAAGTATTTATTGTATGAAATTTATTTTTTATTTTAATACGCAAGTGTATACAGATTTTTTTTTTTTTTTTTTTTTTTTTTTTTTTTTTGTTTTTTTCTTTCTTTCATTTTAATAATGGACTTAGATAGAAATACGTCCGGTGAGGACTCAGAGGAGACCCCTTTCTCTGAAATTAGTGAAACGGACTCTCAATATTTGACTCGCCGTATGAAGCGGCATCGGAACTCCCTTCCTCCCGGATCTGGGGGTAATTCACCAAATAAAAAAAAAAAATAAATCAAATAAAACTAAGCAGGCGTCTGAGCAAAATATGTCACCGCCAAAAACCCGCAGTAAACTCACTGCAGCCAACACAATAGAACCAGTTCCATCATCATCAGCCACTCCGTCTGTCTTCACAGCGCCATCTACCTCTGCCAGTACGTCAGGTACAGCCAACATAATTTCAGAGACTCAAGGGTTTTGTGATCCCGAACCCCCACCAATATTTGTCAACAACATACAAAATTTTATATCGTTTGGTCAAGAAATTGCAGATTTGATCGGACAGCCCAACTTTCGTTGTTACTCGAGAATAAATGATATTAAGATCAACACAACAAATAAAGACAGTTACAAAAAGCTAGTCAACCATTTGAATTCCAAAAACTACGACTTCCATTGTTACCAATTGAAACAAGAAAAGTCATATCGTGTCGTTCTTAGAGGGCTCCACTCATCAACACCCACAGATGCTATCAAAAGAGGGATAGAAGAAATAGGCTACAATGTCAGAAAGGTCTCTCCCGTCTTCCATCCAAAGGGAAAATATCCACTGCCTCTATTTTTCGTGGATCTAGAACCTGCCACAAATAACCCAGAAATATTCAATATAACACGACTGGTATACTCCATTGTGCGATTTGAACAGCCTAGGCCGACATCTACAATAGTACAGTGTACTAAATGTCAAAATTTGGGACACACTAAATCCTACTGTTACCACCAGGCCCGGTGCGTCAAATGTGCCGGCCCTCATGCTACAGAGACCTGCCCGAAATCTCGTGATGAACCAGCAAAATGTGCTCTCTGTGGTGAAGCACATCCAGCGATCTACAGAGGCTGTTCGGTCTACAAAAATCTGCTCAGACAGAGATCACAAAACCCTCTACCCAAAAGTCTGGAGCAGAAAAGTAATAGACCTGCACCACCTCCTGTACTGGATAACCTGGTAAATTTTCCAGAAATACAGAAACCTTCTGTTAACATGACTCCACAGCCAACTACTCCAAGACCTGGAAATCAGGATCGACAGAACATTAAGAAGCCCTCCTCCGTTATCAACTCGCAGCCTCAACAACCTAGGCGGCAGGCGCCTCCGAACTCCCAACCCATGACCCAGATTTCCCATCCCCAGCTTGAAGCTCCACACCAACCAACCCCTCCTCATCAGATACCTGTTAGGGTTAAATTACCTCCAGAAAAACCTCACCCAATCCCACCCCGTTCTTCTGTACAGCCAAATCAACCCAATCCTCAACCCCAAACATCCCAAAATGCATATCATTGTACCCCTCGACGGGTGCAGACTCCAGCCAATGTACCAGCTCAACTAAATTATCCTTCCCAACCCTATAATATACCCCCACCTGACTTTTACTCCATCCTTAATTCCTTCCTATTAGATCTCAAAGAAACCATCCAGCCACTTATCTCCCTTCTCACTCGTATCCTTTCCGAAATCCCATTTAATTTCCCACGATGAGTGTAAAGCCCCTAGCTATCCTCTTGTGGAACGCTAATGGCCTACTCAACCACCGAGACGAACTCGACATACTCCTACATGACAATCACATACATATTGCATTAATAACTGAAACTCATTTCACTCAACGATCAAAATTTTACATACGTGACTACATCACTTATAGAACAGACCACCCAGACAACACTGCCCATGCCGGATCATGCGTTCTTATCCATAAATCCCTTCCACATTCCCTTATTCCTACTACTCCATCTGACGCTATACAATCCTCTTCTGTAATCATTTTAACTCGTCCTTTCCATCTCACACTCTCAGCTGTATACTGTCCTCCTGGTAACACCATTTCCTATAGCCTTCTTAATTCCTTATTCCGATCTCTTGGGCCGCGCTTCATTGCTGGAGGTGATTACAACGCTAAACACCAACGATGGGGTTGTCGAGCATCCAACTCCCGTGGTAGTATCCTTTCTAACGTCACAAACTCCAATTGTTATTCTATCCTTGCTCCTACGAATCCCACATATGGCCTACATCTCTAAAAAAAAAAACCTGATATCCTGGATATATTTGTTACCTCTCAAATCCCTACTTCCCAAGCTGAAATCAAATCCCTGAATGACCTTTCATCTGACCACAGTCCTGTTCTGCTTTCTTTGCATTCAAACTTTGTTCCTAAACCCTCTCCTCCTACATTAATTACAGGACGTGTAAACTGGGACCAATTTCGGTATGACATAGAAAATAAACTAGACTTAAAACTTCCACTAAAGACAAAACAAGATATTGACCTAGACATAGTAAAACTTACTGACTCAATAAGTAGCACCATAACAGACAACACAACTAACACCAAACCTAATAAACCTCAGAAAAGTAACCTACCACAGCACATTCAGATCTTATTGAGAGAAAAGCGCACAGCAAGATCGAAGTGGCACAGGACCAGATACCCAACAGACAAAACTTATTACACCCGACTGACTAACAAACTAAAATCAGAACTCAAAAAATACAAAATACAAAATTTACAAAAC
Source organism: Piezodorus guildinii (assembly GCA_023052935.1). Lineage (NCBI taxonomy): Eukaryota > Metazoa > Arthropoda > Insecta > Hemiptera > Pentatomidae > Piezodorus > Piezodorus guildinii. The sequence continues at coordinate 15,248,978 of CM041292.1, forward strand.
TTGACGGAAAATCTTACGATTACTGACAAATCACTATGGATGACTACTAAAAAAATCCTGAAGTTTAAAGATTTCAACCATCCACTCCTTAATGAAACCCGATCCTGGACACGATCTGACGAAGAAAAATCCCAGATATTTGCTCAGCACCTCTCTAAAATATACAATCCTCATCCTGAAATACTCAATTCAAACCATGTTGAATGTATCGAAACAGAACTCGATATTCCTCTCAAATGACCCTACCACCTAAAGCATTTCATCCTTCAGAAATAGCAAATATCATTCACAGATTACCTTCCCGCAAAGCTCCTGGACATGACCTAGTTACTTCCCATATAATGAAACAACTTCCTCGCAAATCCATCTGTTTTCTTACCTACATATATAATGCTATCCTCCGGACCACATATTTTCCTGACTCCTGGAAACTATCCATTGTTAAGATGATTCCCAAACCCCAAAAGCCGCTCGAACATCCATCCTCTTACCGTCCAATTTCTCTATTACCTATTATGGGTAAAATCTTTGAAAAACTCCTTCTGAAACGAATATATCCCATCCTTGATTCTAATCATATCATCCCTGATCATCAGTTCGGCTTCCGATCATCCCACTCCACTATCCAGCAATGTCATCGTGTGGTGGACGTTGTCTCTTCTGCTTTGGAGCGCGGGTTGTACTGCACGGGAGCCTTTCTCGATGTAGAACAGGCCTTTGATAGAGTCTGGCACCCAGGACTGTTGTACAAACTCCGTAAATTCCTTCCTCCCACATATTTCCTGATTCTTCAATCCTACCTCTCTGATAGATCCTTCAAAATTAATCACAATAGTTCCTATTCATCCCTTTTTACACAGACTGCTGGTGTTCCTCAAGGCAGTATTCTAGGACCCATTCTATACACAGTATATACAGCTGATATTCCAACCCATCCTAACACTTTCCTTTCTACCTATGCTGACGACACCTGCGTGTTATCAGTTCATAAAGATCCATTTGTTGCTTCAAATACCCTTCAAGCCCACATCAAAGACCTAGAAGTATGGTGTCAGAACTGGAGAATAAAAATAAATTCCAACAAATCCCATCAAATAACCTTTACCCTTCGCCGTAAACCTTTGACTTCCTGCCCTAAAGTATCCTTTAATAACACTCAACTAGTTCCTGTTGAACAGATCCGATACCTAGGACTACTTCTTGACAAACGCCTAACTTGGAATCCACATACACGACTAAAACGACAAGAAACTGCTCGCCGCTTTAGGCTACTTCAACACTTACTAGACAAACGATCAAACCTTCCTCTTAACTACAAACGGCTCATCTACATGACTATTATAAGACCAATCTGGACTTACGGAGTAGAGCTTTGGGGCTCTACTAAACCATCAAATTCTTCCCGCATCCAATCCTTACAATCCAAAATCCTTCGTAAAATCCTCAACGCTCCTTACTTTGTCACGAATAAACTTATCCATAAAGACCTTAATGTTCCCTATGTTACTGATTTGGCCCGGACCAGGTATCAATCCTTTCATGACAAACTCCATTCTCACCCTAACCCACTAGTTTCAATCCTTTCTTCCTCTACAATTCCGGATAATCCTCCGAGGCGCCTGAAAAGGAAATGGCCCCGGGACCTTCTAGTTTAAAATATTTTAAGAGTGCTGCCACTGGGTAGTGTCTCTACATGTTTTTCATGACAGTTTTGTATATTACCATCACATTTACTAGATGTATTTTATTTAATACAGTTGTAAATATCAATAAATATGTTTAAAAAAAAAATCTCCATTTACTTAGGCTGAAAGACAAGATAGTAGAAGTTTTGCTTAAATTACACCTGACTTTTAGAGTTTGCTATATAACTGGAAAAAGTAGTAAAATGATTCTAATGTTTTATTCCTGTTCTAGGATGTTAAAATATGCTACATATAAGACGAATTGGTCAAAAAAATATTTTTGATCACGTAACCAGACCAAAGTTAGGAACTACCGTAAACATTTTGAAAAGGTAGTGCAACAAAAAAGCTCCACCTTCCTCCGGGATGGGGAAGATATTTTCTCAATATAGACATGTTAGTATTAAGATTAAAACAAAAATCATCTGCCTTTATCTGCCTATCCGATCATAACACCGCAAGGAAAAGAATAAAATAGAGTACCCCTTTGATTGTTTTATTCATTTATTTGGTTGTTTTATATTTTGTTTACCAAATTGGTTCAGATAATGCATGTCCCCCCACGTCAAAAAACTTTTAATTCCAGATCAATCTAGTTGCTAAAGTTGTCTAGCCATGAACTCTATCAAAATTAAATACCGCGATTTGTGTGAGAACATTTCTACAATGGTGACAGCTCTAAGTAAGAGTTTTTGCCTCATTTTAATAAAAAAAAAACAAACAAGGCAGATCGAGCTTGGGCGAGGCTCAGAAAAATATTCAGCGAGTGGATGGAAAATGAATGTGTTGTCCACACACCTAACGACGAATCCAGCTACTGGAGACTTCAGATCCTTTTATTACGAACATGAGACCCGAACCAAATAAAAAGCACCTGGAAATCAGTGATGCAGCTAAGCAACTGTTAATATAATTTCGTTGAATTTGAAATCGTGAGTTCTTTTATATTTGAGCAAGGTTTGATTTTGAATATCTAGTTTAATTATTCACGAAATTCTCCAGTCGTTCAAACTTCCTTGAATTTTTATTTGTAAGTATTATTTAATTACAATATACACTTAAAATACTTGTTTGAACTGATTTTCATAAGTGCAACCTATTACAAAAATTTCGGAAATTTTCGTTTCACGTATTTTTATCTCTAACTGTATTTGAAAATTCATTCATTGATTTAAAAAATGGAGGTAAGTGAAAGTCGTGTGTTGCCCGCACCAGATTTTTTTTGTATTAATTAGGTATCATATAATTGAATTTTGTATTTGTATGCCTTAATTTTATATCTTGTATAATTGTATAGGTATTCTTTATAGCTTAGTCAATTACTGCTTCATACTGTATATTGTGTTACTGTTTCTTTATAATTGTATTTTTATATTTTTTAAGTATTATATATTGTTTCTTATTGTGTAGTGTGTTACTGTTTCTTTATAAAAAAAATTGTGTTATGTTTTGTAATATTAGTAATAAGTATTGTATTGTTTCTGTGAATTGTGTTACTGTTTGTCATTGTACTTTTATTGAATCCCAGGTGAACTCCTTTCCCACATAAAGGCTCGATAGTGACTTCTACTTGCACTGTAAAATGTCTGTGTTTTGATTTAAATAAAGAAGTTATTAAAAAAATAAATGAATAAAAAAAAATACTGAGCCCAAGACCCTTCATGCGTTATAGATATAGAGATTCAATTTTTTTCCTCTTCCTTATAGGTTAGTATCACGTTAGTAAAATGAAAATACGTACTGGTAGTTAAAATAATAACGTTGCTCAATATTGCTTGATAAGAACCTTTTTTAATATTTATCTCTACGATGGTAGGAAAGCGTTGCAGTCGCCCAGGATCAGAAAAAAAATGATGTTACGTTTCAGACAGGAGGGAACAAATTTAGTCTCGTGTCTGTCTCTAGTCAAATCGATATGACAGGCATAACGCCTACTACATCGAAAATTGGACCTGAAGAGAGATATCGCATTTTGAACTTTTTGGTTAGTGTTCATAGATTCTTCACATGCTGTTGAAGTTGTTGGTCACTAATTTCCTTGAAAACGTTATATTGGGTTGTGTCACATGAAATGTCCGTTTTCAAGGTAAAGGATTTTAATTAGAAGGAAACCCCTACCAAACAGTTAAAGGACTCTCAGCACAACTAAATACAAGTGCATCTACCGTTTCCACACATTTAAAGTGTATTGGGAAAGTAAAAAAGCTCGATACATGGGTACCTCATGATCTCACTGAGCGGCATGTTTGAAAACATACCGTGCAAAAATTGAAAGAACTGGGCTACGAAGTTCTTCCGCCCCCACCATATTCTCCCGACTTGCTCCAACAGATTATCACCTGTTCAGGAATTTAGAAAACTTCGTCAAAGGAAACCTTTTTGAAAATTATGATCAAGTGAAAAGTGCGTTTTCACATTTTGTTTTACTTCAAAGCCCAGAGTTTTTCAGTTCGGGGATAAAAAAGTTGGTGTCACGTTGAGAAAAATGTGTAGAAAAAGAAGGTAAATACTTCGAATAAGATTATCGTGTTTTCATATCGCATTTTTATTTAAAAATCCTTTACCTTGAAAACGGACATTTCATGTGACACAACCCATATATATATATATATATATATATATATATATATTTAATACTATTATATTAAGTAAAACGTAGTGTAACATGAATGAAGGGGAAATTTTTGTTTTAATTTCAAAACCAGAATTGTACCTCACCAAAAGAAAAGGCTTATTGTTCTGTAAAAAATTAATAAAGCTATGATTAAGAGTTAAGACAATGTTACTTTTTGGATGACAATATATAAAAACAACACATGGTAACTAAAACAACAATAAAAATAAAATTATCATAGCTTGATTAAGTTTAACACTTTGATCGGTGTATATCACTGTTTAAGAAATCAAGAATTCTACATGGTGACACTAAAAACATCCCGAATTTAATATATTTTAGTAATATACACTGCTGGTCAAACGTTTGAGACCAGATATGGTTTACATCAATAACCTCAATGAATACCTAAATATAATATAGGTTTCTTATCATTATTTGTATTTATAAAAAAAATTAATAATTAGGTGTAAGGAAAGTTTGTGACTATCATAAATAACAATTAAATAATTTAATCAAATTATTACTGAGACTATTAACTTGGTAAAAATAAATAAGAATAAACAATGTGATGTTTGTGTCTGGGAATTTATTTACAATCTAGTAATCCCCTAAGGAGAATTAAGGGGATAAATTATATTCTTAGTTTGATTTATTGATTTCTCGTTTGCCAGAGTTGTAAGAAGTCCACAGCATAGGTAATTTTCGTTTTTTTCATTAAAGAACTGTTAAAAAGAATAAACTTTCTGTTGTATTGAAGTGCCGCACAACAAAAAAATTCAACACAGATGTAAACCATAGGTGGTCTTAAATTTTTGACCGCCAGTGTACATACAAAAACTAGAGACGCTTATTCTCACTTGATTGGCAGACTTTAAATAAATATTTTTATTAAATAAACACTTTAACCAAAAAGCAGTTATCGGTCTAAAATCCTTGAATAATATCAGGTAACAATTTAAGGGTTGAATAATCTCAAGACCTTCTGTAAAACCTTGGTTTTGACCCATTTTCTTTCAAGGTAATATTTTTTATGTCATTACACGTGCAGAGTTGTCCAATAGTAAACCAAAGATATTTATGGAATTAGATGCGGACACGTTATAGTTCTAATGTTTGAAATTGTACCATGCCTTTATAAATAAGAAAATTCGGGATATCATTGAATTGGATAATTAAATTTGAACTACCCTCACACAAGACTGAAACGACAGGAAACTGCACGACGTTTTCGACTTCTTCAACACTTACTAGACAAACGTTCTAATCTTCCACTTAACTACAAAAGACTCATCTACATGACTATCATAAGGCCGATATGGACTTACGGAGTGGAGCTTTGGGGCTCTACTAAACCATCGAATTCTTCCCGTATCCAATCCCTACAATCCAAAATCCTTCGTAAAATCCTAAATGCTCCTTATTTTGTCACGAACAAACTTATCCATAAAGACCTCAACGTTCCGTATGTTGCTGATTTGGCCCGATCTAGATACCATTCCTTCCATGAAAAACTCCATTCCCACCCTAGTCCTCTTGTTTCAATACTTTCTTCCTCCTCAATTCCTGACAATCCTCCGAGGCGTCTGAAAAGAAGATGGCCTCGAGACCTTCTAGTGTAGAAAAGTTACAGGAGTGCTGCCATTGGGTAGTTCTTCTTCAAGTTTGTATCACGCCATTTAACTTTTGTCACATTTACTTGTTGTACCTTGAAGTACAGTTGTAAATTTCAATAAATGATGTTAAAAAAACAAAAAAAAAAAAAAAAAATTGAACTAATACAAAAAACAATTCCTGATTCCCGAAAACTTTACATCCCAACCCTAAATTTTGTCTAGCTAGGTTTAATTATGTTTGGTATCTCTAACGAGTACCTATGATCGGACAGGCACGAGATTACTATTTTACGTCCTCTCGGCAGGATGGCATTACCAAATATTGTTTAATCTACTTTTAAAACTCCCTGAGATATATATATATATACCGTTACCGTTAACCATACATATATCCTTATCATGGATACTCTATTCCTTGCCCGAAGATAACGTTCCATACCAATACCTTACATAAGATCCAGCCACCACCACATGTACTACACTTCCTCGCCACCCGACACTATACCCTTGGTAGCCCATACCGTCATGCCAGGGGCCGGCTGCTTGAGGCCCAAATAGCTCCACTTTCTTATTGATTCTTTGAAAGCCTTCGTTGCGTAAAGTATTTCTCAATGCTACGGCTACAATAGTCAGTGTGAGATACCATTATCCAGGCTACGATCCATAATTAATCAGGATAAATAAAGAAAAAAGAAAATATTATTTTATATAATAGGATATCCCTTTTTTTGGGGAGAGGGGGGGGAGAGGAGGTTATTATGTTTAATAATGAATCTTTTTAATCCACCGAATCCCTCCCTCCCTCAAAATTTGAGGTCTTACGTTTCAATATACGTAGAACCCGAATAACGAAAAAAAAAAAAAAATCGCCTGTGCAAGTTACAAATTAATAGTATGCCATACTATTGAATAGTTTTGAACTAATGAAATTGTTGAAAAAAAAATCTTGTGCGCGTTTTTGGATAAAGTTTTCGTGTACCGAATGCTTACGCCACAAAAGTGGTTGTTCTAATAGTATTTTTTTTTTTTAAACTTCTTTATTCGAATCAAAACACAGACATATTACAGAGCAAGTAGAAGTCACTATCCCACTAAGGCGAGCCCGTGTGTGGGAAAGGAGTTCACCTGCGGCAATTCAATAAAAGTACAATAACAAACTGTAACACAGTACACAGCAAAAAACAATATAATACATAAGAAATATAAAATACAATTATAAAGAAAAAGTAACACAGTATGAAGTAGTAACTGACTAAGCTTAAAAGCTATAAGAAATACATATACATATATACAAGATATAAAATTAAGGCATGCAAATATAAAATTGAATTACATAATCCCTAATTAATACAAAAAACAATTATAAGAAACAGTTAAACAGAAATTGACAAAATCAAAAGTCAATAAAGAATACATATACTTGTATACAGGATAAATATCAGAATGAGTGACGCAGGCTGGCATTGGCGACATGTCTGTAGCGATGAGTAATTGGGTTCAATAATTAGTAATTTTTTCTCACTGAGGGATTTCGCCCACATTTTAACATTTTAGTAATAATTTGAATACTTTGGAGGATTTGTGTGATAAAATTTGAAAATTTGGAAGGAATATATACAAGTCTGGTGTGTCGTCCAGGTATGTTTTGGTCTTGGCACGACTAAGCTAAAGTAATTTTTCATTCTTGTATAAAAAACGGTGGTCAATCTTCCCGACTAGCTCATCCCGTCTAAAATACAGCTTCATCATAATTGAGACCATGTATAATTTTCTTGCAGACATTACATTAAGGTCCGAGAATATATTAATTGATGGGATCCTTTATTGACACCCAAAATTACCTTATACTCTTTCTCTGCACAATCTCAAATTAACACAAAAATCATATACTCTTATTACCGAACATCAATATTAGATTGAAAAAAAAAAAAAATCGAATGTAGAAACAAATAAGTGGTTAGAATTGATAATATTGAAACTCATCTTCTTAGCAAAAACCTTACCACATCCGAAGAGAGACTGATGATAAAACTTCATTCCTGGACACCTTATCATCAATGCTGACTTGATCATGGTAAGAATCTATCGGAAAAACTGCGGCTTTGGTTTGGTCCAATTTTCGTATTAATAGGTGGAATGAACATGTGTCAGTAATTGGGTTAGCGTCAGCAATTCGTGCCTTTACCCCCTTTATTGTATTGTCATATGCTGAGATGGGATACAGTGGAAATGTATTTGAAATAATTATATTCAAACTGAGATTTTAAGGCCAAGTATGAAGGTGAAAAACGCAACGCCAAACGGAGTTGCACTCTATGACAAAATAAGCGAAAAAACTTGAAGCTAGTACAAAAGACCATATCCACCACGGACAAACCCGTTAAGTTGTAACGTTGTAAATTCGTACCAAAATGAGGGCGTACATTGCAGTACATATGTAGCAACACCCTCACTAAAATAAACCTTTCACCAACTTTCCCTTAATACAATATTTTTTTCCTGCATTTTTTCCTCTAATGACTTCTGTGTATTGAAATATTTTTTTACCGTCCAATTATTTCCGTCAGCTTATATGTAGTAAACTTTCTTGTTATAAACTGTTTAGAAACCGACATTGGTATATCTATAAGATAGTTATACTCGAGAACCTTGGGAGCAATAAGGATTTTTTTAATGGGAGTAAAGAATTCTTAGTTATGTCGTCCTTGTTGGTCCCGAGCCTATGTGTGTTTATTTATTAAACGTCCCTTAATGCTGCTGTGGCTTATCGGACGATGCTACAGTGGGAGTCCTATATCTTTAACGAGTACTCTTAAAAGTAGTGAGTATAAAAGTGTCAGCCTTTCGTTTAGCGTTATCTGTCTGTTCTTGATTTGTGGTATCCATGTAATTCTTCTGTCGAATATCAAGGCGAGATATATGATTGTGTTTGTCTTTGTAATCGGAATGTTGTCAAGTATACAGCAGGGCAGGTACATTTCACCTCTTAACACAACTTCGCGATTGCTGTAAACCTTAAAAAAATCGACTTAATCATTTACGTCACTTTATGCTACTGTGGCTATACTACAGTGGGACGATACTACAGTGGGAGTCCTAAATTTTGTCTATACAGATTTAATTATGATAGTGATTTTTAACGAATCCCTGACTTCACATTGGCTCGTTTAAAAATCCTTAGTTATACCGTCCTTCGGAGGGGACGTTTAAAAGTGGTCCCGAGCCTGTGCGATATCAGGTACTCGTTAAAGATCCCTATTTTAATAAAACCTGGATAGGCCAAATTTAGGACTCCCTCTGTAGCATCGTCCGATTAGCCATAGCAGCATAAAGTGACATTAAAATAAATAAACAAAAAATATACAGGAAAGCAAAAAAAAGACACACTAACGTGAAATTCAAATTTTTCCAACAAAAACATTCAGAACTATATAAAAGTTTTTCCATTTTACGTTAGTAACAGTACTTTTCACAAGTTATACGAGCATTTTAACACATTAATACAAACCATGGCCACTGCCGACATGCCTCACAATATCCGTTGAAGGCTAAAAAGAAGTTGGATGAAAGACCTCCTGACTTAAATATGAAATAGGAATCAAGCCAAGAAGATATGTCACTGGACTATCACCCTATTCCTCATGAATAAAAACATTAAAGTTATTAAAATAATAAATAAATTAATAAACAAACAAAACTAATGGAAGATAGAGTTAGTTTAGCTATATTAAATATCTATTCATTCCCGCAAGTTGTTGCTGATAATAGTTTTAAAATATTGCGATATTTTATATTTTTTAACACAAATTATTAGGATCACAATCTATTTTTTGGTGAGTTTAAAACCAGATTATTTTTTTTTTTTTTTATATGAAATTATATATCCATAAGGATCATATCCTTCATCTGCCATTAGTTTTTATATAACTTTGATTTTAATACCCTATACAACAAATGCATTTAAAATTCATAAATAAGGATCACATGCGGAAAAAAAGCAGTAGGAATGCTCAACTCATTACTCTGGAGCAGCAATATAATGATAAAAACGAAGAAGCTCATATACAAAGCTTTGGTGGAGAGCATAATGTTGTATGGTTCGGAGACATGGTCCCTCAGCATAGCCCAGGGTAAAAAATTCTTTCTTTAGAGATGGATTTTTGGAGGAGAGCGGCAAGGATATCGAGAATCGAAAGGGTGAAAAATGTCACTATAAGAGAAGCACTTGAAATAAAGCACAACATTCTTAAAGTGATGGAAGAAAGGAGGCTTAGGTGGTATGGCCATGTGAAACGAATGGGGGACAATCGCTTACCTAAAATAATAATGGATTGGGAGGCAGATGGTAGAAGAAGGAGGGAAGACCCCTAGTTAGATGGAAGGATAGAGTGGTGGAGAGTATGGCTGGTAGGGGGCTGTCGGGGGAGGACGCGATGGACCGGCAGAGATGGAAAGACCTGCTGGAGCAGGAGTTTGGTTGAGGAAACCTGCAAATTGAAGAAATTCCTGACGAAAAAAAAAATAAATCAAGAGATAGTTCCTGAGGTAGTCTATAACCAATAAAAAAAAATAATAATAAATAAAATAATAATATGTATATAATCAAAAAGTATATTTTAGTTTTATTCCCTTTTTTGTGTTATTTATTTATTTTTATTTCATTATTTAAGTTATTTTTTTCTTGATGATGAACTAAAACTTAAAATGAACGTAGGACTAAAATAAAATACTGTAATATCAATTATATGAAATGTGATTTATGCAATCATTTAGCATTAAACTATTTTTTATTTATTACAAATATTAAAAATTCCACAAACATCGATGTTTTACCGAATGTGAAAATAATATAAGTATAGATCATTTTAAAATAAACATATTTGTTTATTTATTTTGTAAAAAATAATATAAATAAATAAAAATAAACATAGTATAATTAACACGTTTACGCCGGCGCCGGTTTTCAATCTCTGCTCTGTGACGCGGCGCTCGGATTTATGCCACGTTTTATCAATTATTGCCTGTATACGAGTTGTACGTTCCCCAACAGTCTAGTTAGTGCTTATATTGAAATGTGTGTAATTCGTGCGATTTTTTCATCCCAAGCTCAGATCTCTGCCAGCAAGTATAACTCGAAAGGCAGTTAAAATGTTTTATTATTTTTCCCTTATACGATACGAGCCATCCGATAAGACAGGCTAGCGCGGGCCACCGGTGCTACGTGCCGCCCCATGGGACAAACTAGTGCTGGCCACCAATGCTATGCGCCGGCGTGAACATGTTAATGTTAATTTACTAAACTGAAAACATTTATTGTAAGAGGAGGAAAATATATCATGGGAAAATTTCAGCAAATCTCTCCAAACAACCTTTATCCACCGTCGTGAACCTATGACATCCTGCCCTACAGTATACTTTAATAATATAACCGCTTGTCCTAGTTGCACTGATATGCTACCAAGGACTCCTACATGACAAACGTCTAACATGGAATCCGCACACAAGACTGAAGCAACAAGAAAGTGTCCGTCACTTTCGGTCACTTCAACACTTACTAGACAGACGCTTTAATCTTCCACTTAACCATAAAAGGCTCATCTACATAAGAGCTTTGTGGCTCTACTAAACCATCAAACTTCCCGTCTTCAATCCTTACAATCCAAAATCCTTCGAATAATCCTCAACGCTCCTTACTTTGTCACGAATAAACTCATCCATAAAGACGTTAATGTTCCATTTGTTGGTGATTTAACCAGGTATCAATCCTTCTATGACAAACTCCACTCCCACTCTAACCCTCTAGTTTCAATCCTTGCTTTCTCTTCCATTCTAGACAATCCTCCGAGGCGTCTGAAAATAAGTTGGCCTCGAGACCTTAGTTTAGATTACTAATGGGCAGTTTTTCTTCATGTATTGTATTTTTTATGTAATTTATTTTATAGCTTATTTACTTGATGTATTAACCAATATAGTTGTAAATATCAATAAATTAATAATAATAAAGAAAAAATATCATGGAACTATTAATTCCCCAGGTATAATAAAATATTACAGTTACAGAAATATTTTTCTACTATTAGATTACGATGGTTCCTTATTGAAAATAATAAAATATAATACTAAAATGGTAAAAAACGATTGTTTATGGTATATTTTAGCAAATTCATAAAAGTTTACTTAGACCTAATGATAAATATTTATGACCATCATAAACTAACAATGAATGTTTAAAATAATAAAAAATAACTTTCAAGACGTGAGTACTACATTTAGCTTTGTTGTCATCAGAAGCACGGCGAGATCAACGACTGTATCACTCTTATCGCTGTCAGTGGAAGAGTAGCCTCGCTAAAGGTCATCAATGACTAAACCAGATATGAATGAATCATACAGTCATTTTTCATTGCTTTCTCTTAAACCTTTAGTCTTTTCGGCTATATTCTCATCTATGTGTAACGTATTTATTTACTAAAGCTTTATATATATACATATGAGATACGGTTTTTACAATCGTTTAAACTGACCTAAAGAGGTCCCAACTAGTGGTCCGCAGACACCCGAGAGCCCGCAGACTATGTCCAGTGGTTCCGCGAGATGTCATCGAGAAATCATTTTATATAACCTAGACGTAAAATACTTGTGAAACGTTGGCTTGTAATAATAATAACTAGAGACCGGATTTTCGTGCAGTAAAGAACCAAAAAACGCGCGGTAGAAACTTAAAATCGTTGTTAGTTTAATATTACATTATTTTATAATTTAAAATTATTTTTTTATTCATACTGTTTCTCTTTTTTAATGACTATGTTCTTTTTATATATTACCTATACTCTTAACCATGTTTTTAATATATTACCGTCATATATCACTTCAAAATTGTTCATATTTAAAATTTTAATTGTTCACATATTTTTCCTTAGTCATTTTTTCATTAGCTTAGTCTCTCTATATATATTCTTATTGCAATATTATCATCTCAATTCTGTTTACTTCCATACTTTATAACTATCATCTTAATTTTGTTTATTTCCATACTTTATAACTGTCATTTTATTATCATTTTACATTTAATTTTATTTATGTTCCCATATTATATTACTGTCATATTATTATTATATACCTAACGCATTATTAAGTCTATAATTACATTGGTTGTTATCTTGTTTCTTTTAGCCCTGACGAAGGCCCACGTTGTAGGCCGAAACGTCGGGACATAATTAAAATAGCACTTTGTTTAAATGTGTTTTTCTAATTTATGACCGCACCTCCAACCATCTTCCTCATCTAAAATTGTTCGAAATCGCGATTAAAAATCTCGGAATAGTGCAGAAAAACCCCAAAATATAAATTATACAAGCCTTAAATATCCAAAAGCATTGTTATGGTTTTTATTTATAACATCAATACGTAAAAACACATATGGTTTTAGAGTGGCAACCAAAATTAATATGTTTCGTTTGGTAACTTTTAGTAACTCGGCCAATAAAAGTTGTTTTCATTAAAAATTACTGACTCATAATTAAAAATAAAATAACGATTACACGAATCGCGTGAATAAAGCATCTTTATTAGATATATTTTAACTACACAAAATTGTCTAAATCATTGAATTTGTTCAACTAATTGATCGACAATTACAATTTTTAAAACGCTGCAAATTATTACACAGTGGTTTATTATTTCCAAATAACTATATTAGGGTATAACTGTTCATAGAAGCTAATCTTTTGATTTTATACTATCTTCAATTATAAACTAGTTTTATTGGAATTAATTATAATTTGTGAATTTATATAGATCATTTTTTTTTTCTGTTTGTCGCGCTGTATTGTACCTAAAACTTTTTAGATTATATTTTTTTCTGTCTTCAAAAAGCACTGAGTTAAGGAAGTAACAATGGGTCAAATTCTAATTTCCAAATCAAATTAAAAAAAAATAAAAATAAAATAGAGCCAATTATTTTCTCTTATTTTAATTATTCGCTTTTTTTATTTATTAAAAAACATTATTAAATTGTATCTGTATATCAAAAAATAACTGAGTTATTGAATTCAATCACTTTTAATCAACCGCCGTTTTAAAAATAACCAGCACATATCAACGCCTAGATATTTGGATTTTAGGATCACCGTTATTTTTTGTGGCGAGTTTAAAAAAAAAAAAAACGGTGGACGGCGGACAAACGAATTTGTTTCTATTCGTTTGTTGTTTGTTTATTTGTTTTACGTCACTTTATGCTACTATGGCTAATCGGACGATGCTACAGTGGGAGTCCTAAATTTTGCCTTTCCAGGTTTTATTAGGATAGGGATATTTAAAGAGTACCTGACATCGCATAGGCTCAGAACCACCCTTTGACGTCACCTCCGAAGAACGGCATAATCCTTATTTATGTTAAATTACAAAATCCTAGAGCCACCCGCAGGTTTTCTTTAGATGGGGAAATTAAATTTCCCGTTATCTGTTCTTCACATTAAAATGACAAACACATAAAAGTATCCAATTTTGATTTATGTCCTTCATTTCTGCCGATATATAAATATACTAATGAATAGACGTTATAAAAAAATCATATTTTCATCAAACAATTATTCCTTAAGTATGAGTACCAATAAAGATATATAATATGGAATCACTCGGAGCTGGGTGGTTAGCATAACAGCCTCCCATACCAAAGGTCACGGGTTCATACCCGCAGGTGGTCCTAGGATTTTTTAATGGGAGTAAAAAATTCTTAGTTATGTCGTTCTTCGGAAGGGACGTTAAAAGGTGGTCCCGAGCCTGTGCGATGTCAGGTAATCATTAAAGATCCCTATTCTAATAAAACCTGGATAGGCAAAATTTAGGACTCCCACCTTAGCATCGTCCGATTAGCCTTAGTAGCATAAAGTGACATTAAATAAATAAACAGATATATAATATAACGTTAAAAAGCGTAAGGTTATATAAAAGTTAATATAAAACAAAATAAGTCTTACAAGTTAATAGAAAGTACATCAAATTATCAGCATTAGCTAGTTGTAATGTTGTTATAATTGTAAGTGTTGCCTAGTAATAATATCATACAAGTGATATTCTTCCATAAATCACGCATGATTTTAGAAAAAAATATTACGTATAAAATCGTACGTTAATTGTTTTAAATCCATAAACTAACATTGTTAATATTTATTGCTACTTATAGATCATTTCGTGAAAAGTAATGTTAAATGGGATAACCAGGAAAGCTTAATTAAAATTTTATTCTTATTTACTGTGGCTAATTGGACGAAGCTACAGTGGGAGTCCTAAATTTTGCCTATCCAGGTTTAATTAGGATAGGAATCTTCAATGACCATCTTTTTACGTCCCCTTCGAAGTACGGAATAACTAAGGCTCTTTTACCATTAAAAAATCCTAGGGCCCCGTGGTTTTGAACCAGTGGTCTTGGGCATAAAAAGTTGTTCTACAATGTTATGTGACCCCAACTAAACTTTTAAATTGTATTTGAAATAGTTCATTTCTGTTTTTGAAAACATACGTTGCAACCAAGTTATCTTTAGATTTTATTTGTCATTATAGGAAAGTGCACTCATTGGGTAGTAAGTGCACTATGTCTTTTATCATCAGGTTCAAGCCCAGCTTATTTTTAATTTATCTTCTTAATCAGCCTTAAATAAATACTAAGTTCAGATCTTCCCGAGACTCACCCAGCCTAAAACATAAAAACAATAATTAAAACAAAGCTATTTTAAAGATTAAAAAAATAAATAAAATAATAGTACATAATGTGGATTTTATATTTCTATATGAATGTTATGTACATACAAGTGGCGAAGATGAACTGACAGCAGACTCTATGACAAACAGAGATTCCATTTAATAAACATGGTAACAAACTATGATTGATCCAACGTACCCTGAAGTAGGTGAACAGAAAAAGCGCCAAAAAAAAAAAAATAACATGGTAATTGGTTTGAATCAGAATACTTACTCTTTACCTAATTTAAGACAAACATATAAAAGCTTATTAGATAAATTGACTTAGAACGACTGATAGACTATAGAAGGGCGACCTAAATTCCTCTTGTACATTTGTTGTGCTTGTTAATTTTTTTTTATATGTATTTTCTTATTTAAAAAAAGTTATTTTAATTTTTTTTTCTTTTGCAATCCAAAGTTTTCAGATTTTCTTTTCTTTTCAATATGTAAACTCTATATATATTAATCATAACACGTCTCTATGTAACACAAAAAATATGTGTAGTATTATATTGAAACGCATGGGACATGTACATATTATAAATAAACTATCTTTTAATGATAATAATAATAATAATATCCTTACCGAACCCGAAGGTTCGATGCCGATACCACCAAATTCCGCCTACACAGACTCATTTAATGCTCACCGTTCAAGCCCAACCCCCCGAGATCAACGCAATCCTCCCATCAACGCTTCAGTCTACCTTTCGGATGCCTACCAGTCGGATCGGCGAATACCAACTTTCTCGAAATCCGTTCCTCATCGAGCCCTACAACTTTACGCGCCCATTTGAGTCTCCGCAATGCTATCAACTCGATTATATTCACAGGATACAAGCTCCGCAATTCTGCGTTGTGCAACTTTCTTAACTCCCCAGAGGCCTCATCACTCTTCGGACCAGATATTTTACGCAGTACCTTATTTTCGAAAACCTTAAGCCTTTGTTCATCCTTCAAAGTAAGCGGCCACGTTTCACATCCGTGAAGAACCGTAGGAAGAATAATAGTTTCTTAAATTCAAACCTTTAAGTTTTTAAACAGAAACCGCGAGCTAAGTAATTTAGCAACTGAATAATAACACGCATTTTCTACCTTTAACCGGGACCTTATTTCTTCCTGGATTTCATTTTTTCTCCATGTTATCATTGAACCAAAATATTTGAATTTCTCAATGTATTCAAAAATATGCCCTGATATATCAATATCACCAAGATCGTCACCGTTTCTGGTACTAATCATATATTTCGTCTTATCGGTATTTATTTCGAGTCCTATTTCTTTATCAGCTTTAATTAACACACTTGTATTTAGTTATATGGGTTTCCGTGTCTTCATCTAGCAGTACCAAATCATCGGCATACCCCAAAACCGGAATCTTATCACCCGTAATTAAACCTTTCTCGGTACACATCACCTTTTCTATGACATATTATAAAGCTATATTAAACAAAACAGGTGAAAGGGAGTCACCCTGTTTCAAACCCGGTGCGATCGGAGTAATTATGACCGATTCTAACTTTATGGAATGTTTCCGACAAACACATCTCTACTAGGTTTACTAACTTTCTAGGTATTCCCTGTTCAATCATGATGTCATATAGCTTCTGACGGTCTATGGAATCATAAGCCTTTTTAAAATCGATATAGAGTTGATGGACTACTCCGTTGTATTCCAGCTTCTTCTCTAATATTTGACATAAGGAAAATATTTGATCAATAGTCGAGCGATTCCGCCTAAAAGTTTCTAGGTATTCAGAAGCTGTTTAACATCATGATTGAACAGATGATGTTACACAGCTTCTGACGGTCTTTGGAATCATAAGCCGCTTTAATGTTTAAATTAAAGGAGAAAGAAAGAGAGTATATATATATATATATATATATATATATATATATGTATATTAAAAAAGTAAAATAGTTAGGAAGTTATTCACGGTTGAAAAACGTTTATACATTAAATGGATAACATTTAATAGAAGATTTAAAGCCGACTGCAAAAGTCCCCCTCCCCTATATATATATATATACTATATATATATATATATATATATATATATATAGAGAGAGAGAGAGAGAGAGAGAGATAGATCCTAGATATAAAATAATTATTATTCTGGGACTGGGTCCCTTTAGAATAACAGCTTTGTACAGTTTAAATATAGAATATGTCTGGCCAACAGACAAGATGAACATGATTAACTACTGTTTACAATAATCGATTAATTTGTATACAACACAAAACAAATAAAATAAAAACAATCTTCAGAAGCTAATTATGTTGGAAAAAAATGAGAAATATATGAGTTGATAACAGAATTCAAATAAAAAAGAAACAAAAAAAAAAAATAAAACAAAAATAATTAGTAACATTGTACTAGTACTTAGTATTCTTAAAATAATATTAACTCAGATATACATATTTATATATATTATAGATTTGATATTCAAAAATGTGATATACATATTTCAGTGTTTAGTGATTGTAAAATAAACAGCTAACTCCCTAAAAAAATTCCATGAATAAATTATAAAAAGCAAAAAAAAATAAATAAAATTTTGAAGGAAACGATTTAAACCGGGAGGACTGTTCCGCGAACTTTCATGCCACGATATGAGGTGACAGTCCGCACCTCAGCCTATATTTATACCTTTCAGTCTAGGGAGGAGGGAGTCAGGGGATTGTACGATCTTCAGGGCAACAGTGACTTTAGTACACGTTTACCTATTGGTAATTATTTATGTTCTCTACTAATTAAATAACGTTTACTATTAATTGTCAGGATTAAAAAAATAAATAATATTTTAGAAGAGAAAATTTCCCAGAATCAATCACTCAAAATAAGAAAGTAAGTCTCACACAGCGTCATGGAGAAAATTAAGTTTTAATATTTCTTAGAATATCCGGACAATTCAAGGAGCTATTACTTTTTAGATTTTCCGGATCTCAGAAAAACTTCTTCATTAAAGCGGCTTTATAATGGTAGTAAACAAAGCTATCTTAATAGCTCAATCAAAGACGGGAAGAGGCAAGAATCACAAAAAAAGAAAAAAGACCAAAGAGAAAATTTGTGGCATTTGAATGTCTTTTACTTCAGCCGTGGATCGTCCCTGGGACAGAGAGACCCTCCTGGGGCACACCCAACCTCTATAAAAGGGTACACAATCATTGATGAAAAATCTAGCGGCTCAAAGCCTAATCACCTCATTGCACGGCCGTTGTCCTAGAAACATTACGAATCTCTTTATGTGCTGAGCCTTCATGGGTTTTATATTATAGAGGTATCAGTTTTTATTTTGTATTTGGACTCCTTTTATCTTTTATACACATCCTTTATTTTTTTATATTTATTTGATTTAATTTATAACTGTATTATACAAATGCAATTAGTAAATGTGTATAAATAATAACTCGTAAAAATGTCTTAAGACTACCCAGTGGTCTTCGGTATACTAAGACACATTATTTTCAATCGCCTTGGCGGTTTATCAGGAATATCTAAGGATGATAGGTTACGGACAAGTAATTTTTGTGGGAAGGGAGTGTGGAATGAAAAGATATCACGGGCTAGGTATGCAACAAATTGGAAGATCTCGTTGCCATCTTCTTCTCAGATGCTTCAGATTACTATCAGAAATGGAAGAATGAACAAGGCTTGAAACTAGTGGGTCAAAATAGGAATTGAGTTCATCATGGAAGGGATGGTACGTAGTTGGGACCGAATCGGAACTTTACAATATTAAGGTCATTATGGATGAGTTGATTTGTAACAAATAAGAGGCATTCAGGATTTCGGATTGTAAAGATTGGACACAGGATGAATTACATGGTTTAGTAGAGCCCCAAAGCTTGATTCCACATGTTCACATAGGTCTGATTGAAGAAGTAGAAATTTTGTCAAGTAGATAGAAAATAATTTTTATTCTGGGACTTGGTCCCTTTAGAATTACAGGTTTGTACAGTTTAAATATACAATATGTCTGGCCAACAGACAAGATGAACATGATTAACTACTATTTACAATAATCGATGAATTTGTATACAACACAAAATAAATAAAATAAAACAATCTTCAGAAGCTAATTATGTTGGAAAAAAATGAGAAATATATAAGTTGATAACAGAATTCAAATAAAAAAAGAAACAAAAAAAAAATTAAATAAAACAAAAATAATTAGTAACATGGTACTAACTAGTACTTAGTATTCTTAAAATAACATTAACTCTGAAATAATAAAGGATCTATATCAGACCAAGAATTAATGAAAGATAAAACAATTAAAACACAAATAAAAAAAAATACAAATATAAGAAATGAAAACTTCTAGTAACAAAAATAACGATAAAAAAACTAAACCAATACTGTGACGATTGAATCAAAGGAAAAAAATATATTAAAATATTGAATACAATCAAATGAAAATTATTTGATTGTCAGGCAGCGTCATTTCGGGATGCTAGAAGGTGCTAGAAAAGAAGGAATTTAAATGTAGAAAGGGAAGGAGCATGGCGGATGTTTGATGGAAGGGAATTCCAGAAACTAGTAGAACGAGCCAGAAAGGAGCATTCGTATTTTTTGTTCTGTGGGAAGGGATATAAAGGTTGGATAAGTAGTATTGCAGTAATCGGTACCTTCGAGCAGTTTCTTCTCGTTTCAGTCTTGTGTGAGAATATCTTCCATTCTACATTTATTATAATTTCATATTTCTATTTATGTAAATTGCGTTTACTACACGGATAGACATTACCGTCGATACATTATATTATTTAGTGACTGCAAAAAATGCCCTTTTCGAGTTTTTCCAATGACAACGACTTTTTTTAAAGATATCTTTCAAAATCTAAATATGGGCCGGCGTAAGAAATGGTGAAACGATTGCTAAACGAGCTTGTCAAAATGAAAGTAAGAGGCTAAACTAGATAGTTACTATATTGTATTACTCAATGTCTTAAAAAAGAATATTGAAGGATATTCCATTTAAGAAAACAAAATCAGTTGTCTTCTGGCCATATCTAGTTCCAATCACGATATTTTTTTTTTGTTTTTTTGGGGTGGACGGAGAGGGTACACCTAGCCTATATAAAGTGGACACCGAATGATTAGGGAAATGGATATGCTGGTATGGTCATAACCAGAGAAAGATCCAGAGGCAGCTTTTTAAGAAGAGGAATTTTTTTTTTGAGGGAAATATTCTTGAAGAATGGTTTGATAAATTTAATCCGAATTGCTTTAATTTTGTTCAATTTCTCCATTTTAAGCTTAAAAGGCTTATTGTATTGCAATAACTCACGAATATTGTAACTGATAATATTTAGTATATAGACATATAGAAAATAAACTTATGATTATATTAATCGGAACATTCTCTTCTAATTTGTTTATATATATTTATTTATCATAAAATATCAAAGATGATTATTACATTACGTTTCTAGGTACCTTATGCCTCATCTTCAGGTTTTCAAATATTATATTTATTTCCATATTGTATCTCAATATAGGTCAATTATTATTATATATTCTTCATATTAAGCTCATAGATATGAATAATCATTCTGTTGAAATCTATGTTTTCACTATCACATATTCATTGTTTCAACCTTTTGTTGCTGTGCACTTGCAACTGTACAATAACAACAAGCAACAAAAGGTTGAAACAATGAATATGTGATAGTGGAAAGATAGATTTTAACAGAATGATTATTCATATCTATGAGTTTAATATGAAGAATATATAATAATAATTGACCTATATTGAGATACAATATGAAAATAAATATAATATTTGAAAATCTAAAGATGAGGCATAAGGTACCTCGAAACGTAATGTAATAATCATCTTTGATATGTTATGATAAATAAATATATATAAACAAATTATAAGAGAATGTTCCGATTAATATAATCATAACTTAAATTACTCTTCTATAATAGTAATTGATACAAAAAAAAATAAAAAATAAAAATAAACTTTATTATGGGACTAGAAACAGACATTTGAACGAAAATAAACGTTATAACTAGCAAAAACCGATGACACTAAAAGACATGAAACCTCCCTTCCTCTATATTTTGACAAAATCCAAATTCCACAGTAAAATATTTTTGCTAGGCATTGGACAGTAGAATGTCAGATAAATAACGCTGAACAAAAGAGTAAAACGTTTATACTCACAAATTTCAAAATTAAAACTTAAACCAGAGCCATTGACCCATTCGGACTTACGCGTCAAAAATATACGGGACAGCTAAAAAGGCAAACATACGTAAAATTTAAATTATCCAATCAAAAGCTCCCAAAAATATAACCAGTTTTGATATGAGAATAGTTGACTGTGTATATATAGGGGAGAGGTTGATTTCGGGTGCAGTAAAAAAAACACCTGATTAAGTAGAAAGCTTAATTTATAAATTTATTATAAAAATTAAATTTTACTTTAATTTACCTATATATGAAATGTATAATACGACAAAGTATTGCGATCGTGAAAATTTTCTAATTATAGTTTTCAACGGGAATACACTTTTTAGGGTCCCCTGAGTCCAAAGTCCCCTAAAAAGGTCTGTGTGTGTGTGTGTATGTGTGTCTGTGTGTGGTTAGTCTAGCACAAAAACAAAAAGTCGTACGAAACTGAAATTTCATAATCAGGAAAACTATAAACCTGATATGTGCCAGCAACTTTTTCACTAAAATAGGTTTTCCGGAAGTGCTACTTTATACCATGCATTTAGCAATTATTTACGATGTTTTCAAAAACGGCTCTAACACGATTTTGATTAAACTCGTTATATGGATGTAGAATTTAAAGGGGTTCAATATAATGCAGGTTTCATTCTGATTAAAATAGTCTGACTAGGCCAAAATGCCGATATTTTAAATTTCCTTCCTCTAAAGTACCTTTAATTTTGTAGAATCTATAAAAATAACTATATCATCTATTTAGTACTTATAAAAAACGAATAAATATATTATTTGAACGAATTCCCAATAAACGATACCCAATTAAAAGATAAAAGACAAAAAATATTTTTTTTTATGCAATTTTTGAAAATAAAAAAAGTAATATAGACGTATAATATACCGTTGGAAAGCTAAAGATTTTAGAAAAATATTATCATATACACAAGCTTGTAAAATTTAATGGAGAGTGGTGAAAAGCCGATAAAACTAACTGATTATTTTAGATAATAATATAATTAATAATTTTTAATAAAACACATGTTTCTATATTAATTCCATTTCATTAATTCTTTAATGGTTTCACTCGATTTTATATATAACTGTATTTGGAAATTCTTTAATCGATTTTAAAAACGAAGGTAAGTGAAAGTCGTGTGTTGACCGCACCAGATTATTTTTTTAAATTCGCCTCAAAAATACTAGTCCATGCAACGATGATCCTAACACCAAGACGTTGATTACAGTTTTAGAACCAGTGATTCTATTGTGTAATAATAATTGTTATAATAAGTGTGATATAACTTTTTTTTTTAAACAATAATGAAAAATAATACATTATTTAATAAAACGCATGTTTCTATTGAAATTCAATATAATTAATTCTTTAACATTTTTTTTTCATCTATGGGTGTTTAAAAATTCTTAAAAACTATTTAAATTTATTTTAACAACGTAGGTAAGTGAAAGTCATGTGTTGCGCGCACCTTATTTTTTCATTTTATTATTTATTTCATAATTATAATTTAATTTAAACATTAAGTTGTTTGCTTAATCAAGTGTTTATTTAACTGCACCCAGAATTAACTTCTCCCCTATATAACAAATTTTGCTTAAGCAACAGTACTCTATATAGAGACAGACCTACATGTCAACAAAATACATTCGAACTCTCTAAAAACCTGGCGATACTGTAAGATCACTGACTAATCATCTTCTTCCTCGCCAGTCGATTTCCAAACAGTATGAATTCCTTTATGTACTCAACCTAGGAATCTTCATGAGGTGTTAAGGTTCAGGTTTAAAAATAAATAAATAAAACTTATCGGTTTGCAGCTTTTTCGTTAAAATGTCTGCAACAAATATTTATATGTATACATATACATATTATTAGATTATTATCAGGTGAAACCGCGGAGTAATATTTGAACAAAATGGATTTTAATGGAGTGTAAAAGCTGATGAGAGAAAGCTACAGGACCAAGCCAAGCTTATCTTATCGCAGCTCCTAATGCAACTTATCTTGTAGTGTACACCACTTGATTAGACCAGACGAAATATTTTCCACGTCGAGCAATACTTCCTGGTTCATATTCGACGCTTTTAGAACCAGAAACCTCTTAGGGAATCCACAGTTTCATTATAAGTCCAAGACAAGAAATCAGAGAGACTGACATTTATATCAACACAAATTCTGAAATGTTTTCTAGCAGGGTTACCTTTGGTGGAGTGGCTATTAGTTTGAGATAATCATAATATTGTCACAGATATTTTCGAAAACCCTCTAAAAATCACTTTTCCCTACTTCTCCTAATTCTATTCACGAAAACCGAATGTAAGTCACATAAATTCTAACTAGTTATTACAGATACGATATGAAAACAAGATAATTTTATTCCAAGTATTTACCTTCTTATTCTACATATTTTTCCCAAAGTGACACCGACTTTTTTTATCCCCGAACTGAAAAACTCTGAGCTTTGAAGTGAAACCGAATCTGAAAACGCACTTTTCACTTGGTCATCATTTTTAAACAAATTTCCTTTGACAAAGTTGTCTAAATTCCTGAACAGTTGATAATCTGTTAGAAACAAGTCGGGAGCATATGGTGGGTGCGGAAGAACTTCGTAGACCATTTCTTTCAATTTTTGCACGGTATGTTTTGAAACAGGGTCTTTCTGCCGCTCAGTGAGATGATGAGGTACCCATGTATCGAGCTTTTTTACTTTCCCCATGCACTTTAAATGTCTGGAAACGGTAGATGCACCTGCATTTAGTTGTGCTGAGATTCCTTTAACTGTTTGATAGGGGTTTCCTTCTACTGTATGTTTGAGGACAACGTTGTCTATTACAGACGGAGGTCTTCCTCATGGGCAAGTTTTCCAAGTCGGTATCCCCAGCTGAAAACTTAGCAAACCAACGGCGAATGGTCCGTTCATTAACACTCCCTTCCCCAAGGAGCTGCTTAATGGCTGAGTTTAATCTCGTACGAAAATATTACTCGAATATCGCATGTTTCCATGTTTATATTTGAAGGTATACTAAAAAGTGGTTAATTGATCGGGAAGCTAATGTTTATAATACAAAGGTAGAGGACTAGTAACTGTTTACTTTAAATATGTAAATATTCGGAAGGAAACAACAGAGACCTGCAAAATCCTTTATGTATTTCAGAAACTATAAAAACGGACATTTCATGTGAAACAACCCAATACAATACAATAAGTAATGAAATATACTAAAAAAGAAAAAAAGCCACACTAAAATGAGCTGTAAAAATTGTTGCTAACTCTGGTATATTACGGAGGAGGAGTTTCCTCAATTAGTGAGTGAAACAAACTTCCCGTGGTTCGAGGAGTTCATCTATGGCGTGAAGACAGCTTTGGATCCAGCCCACTTGAACCTCAGTGCTCGAAGAAGAAGTCCAGTGCAAAGAAGACCACTGCAACTTCCGGTACATGTGGGTATCAGTTCTATAAAAACAACTGATGCCAAATCCAGTGCAGCCGTGTAGGTCAGGAACGGATGAATAAATAAACTCTGGTATATTTTAATGTTTTACATTTAATGATACCAGTGCAGGTGACTTGAGGTATATTGGCTAGCATAACAGTCTTCTGTGCACAAGGTTGTTCATAATGGGCAGGTGGTTATGCCGTCCTTCGGAGAGGACGTAAGATGGTGGTGCGATGCCAGAACTCTTACAGATTCCTACCCTTATTCAATCTGGATAGGAAAACAAGTACAGTAGCACAAAGCGACGTTAAATGAACAGCAACGGTGCAATAGAATATATGAACAAACAAACTGTTTTCTAGCTTTCAGTTCGATCTACAAAATCCTAAATTTACCGATTTTTAACAGAAAACGATGAAAATGCAACTGAAACTTGAAACCTCACATTTTCCGGTAAGGACATATATTTTTTCTTGGTCGATTACAATGTTTCATTATTGAAAATAATAAACCAAAATATATTTACTATATCCCATATTCGACTCCGATCAATCGTGATAGACTGTATTGATGAATTGAGACGTTGATTTCCAAAAGGTACTAAAGGACATTTTTTACGAAATTGATTTTTTTGCATATTTGTATTCTCATCATTTAGATTTATCTAAATATTCTATTTGATGTTATTTAATGAATTCTCAAGTCCTTAAAAAACGCGATTGAGAAATGCGGTCATTTTCTAAAAGTACTAATTACGCATTTATTTTCGTTCCAAATCATTCTAAAAAAAATCGTTTCATAACTTTAATATGATTTTATTATTATAGTAAAAAATAATTCTAAATTTTAAGGCAAAAAGACTCAAATTAGCTGATTTAATAATATAGTAATGAGAGATTTTCGCGCTTCCTGTAAAATTTCCTAGAATGGATATAGTACCTTTTGGAAATCAACGTCTCAATTGTTGTCCGCAAGTAACGATAAAGTTGATTACATAGAGCAATACATGGAGAATACATAAAGTAAATGCAAGAATTTTAGCTATGTAACTGCAATTTAACACACGAAATAATTGCTATTAATTATAACAAGGAAGTGGACGTTTGAACTAGTATTTAAAATCGTAACTGGTTGTAACGACCAACTAGTTTTGGTGGTTTTTGCAATTTATGTCATAATAATACTATAACAGCAGTTTTCCTCATAAACATTATCATATTATAACATAAACTAGTGAACCAACATCTGCTTCGCACGGGTGTGATTTGAATGAGGTGTTATTTATGTTTTAAAAATTTAGAGATTATGGCTTTTGGAGTTCTAGTTTATCGTACTTAAAAGTGAAATCAGCAAGAAAATAAGTTTATTTTATAACGTCTATTCATTATTATATTTATTCATAAGCAGGAATAAAGAACATAAATCAAAATTGGATAAGTTTATGTGTTTGTCATTTTAATGTGAAGAGAAGATAACGAGAAATTTAATTATTCAATATAAAGAAAACTTGATAGCTATGTATGAATTCAAAAACTATTAAAATAACAAAGGTTTCTATTAGGCTTATAACAATTTAATATTTTAAATAAACTATTTAAAATATATTTTAAAGGTGCAATTTATTTTCTATGGGGAACCCATTTATTATACAGTGAAAGATCTGTTTTCATAAAATATTTTAAAAGTTGAAAAAATTAATAACAATGTTGCTTTATGTTAACAACTTAGTTAAAATATGGTACGTAATATTGTTCCTAAAATCTTGCGTATCGACTGGATGAATATAACTTGTATGATATTGTACGACGGTGGGAACATTAAACTGTCATAACCTCCCTCTTTGCCAATAGAATATGTTCATAAGTTACAATAACTCTATAGTAAGTTTTAAGATTTAGTTTCCCTTCGTCGTAAACCTATGACATCCTGCCCTACAGTATCCTTTAATAATATTACGCTTGTTTCGGTTGAACAGATCCGCTACCTAGGACTTCTACTTGACAAACGTCTAACATGGAATCCCCACACTAGACTGAAACGACAAGAAACTGCTCGCCGCTTTCGGTTACTTCAACACTTACTAGACAAACGGTCAAAGCTTCCTCTTAACTACAAAAGACTCATCTACAAGACCTATCTGAACTTACGGAGTATGGTTGTCTACTAAACCATCGAATTCCTCTCGTATCCAATCCTTACAATCCAAAATCCTTCGTAAAATCCTCAATGCTACATATTTTGTCACGAATAAACTTATCCTATATTATATTATTATATTATTTGTATTCTTATTGTGAATGTTTATCAAAATTTCATTCCAAATCATACTAGAACATTTAATTTCATATGTTTAAATATAATGTTTTTAATATAGTAAAAAAAAAAAAAAAATCTAGATTCTAATGCAAAAAGAATCAAATAAGTTAGTGTAATAATACAGTTACAGAATAGAGCTTTGGGGCTCTACTAAACCATCAAATTATTCCCGTATCCAATCCCTACAATCCAAAATGTTTTGTAAAATCCTCAATGCTCCTTACTTTGTAACTAATAAACTGATCTATAAAGACCTTAATGTTCCATATGTTACTGATTTAGCCCGAACCAGGTATCATTCATTCCATGAAAACCTCCATTCCCACTCTAATCCACTGGTTTCCATTCTGTCTTCCTCCCCAATTCCTGATAGCCCTCCGAGGCGTCTGAAAAGAAGATGGCCCCGAGATCTTCTAGTTTAGGATAAATTTAGAGTGCTGCCAATGGGTGGTGTCTCTACATGTATTTCATGTCAATTTACCATATGTCCATCACATTTACTTGATGTATTTTGTATACAGTTGTAAATATCAATAAATATGTTTAAAATAAAATGAAGATTTATTTTATTGCACACTAACTTTTCTGTAATCTTGCGCTTTCCAACGGTATATTATAAGTTTGTATTACTGCTCATATTTCAGGAATTATTTTTTAGATAAAACTTTAAATACAATAAGTTGGTCGATACAATTTTCTTGATATGATTTTTATAATAGCCAAATCTAATTAGCCTCAGTTGCCAACGCCCTATAGGGTAGAGGCAAAAAAAAAAAATAAATAAAATGTTCTCGAAATTGCTCTAGCCGTTTTAATTTTAAACTGAATATAATATGTTTATTAAAATGAGTTTAGTATCGCATTGGGGTTATCCTCATTGAAAAAGGGCTGCCTAATTTTCACAATTCCAACCTCTGCCTTTGTCTTGAGTTTGTGTTAAATAATAAGCCATCTCTTGTCGTTAGCACTAATATATAAAATCTGGAGCACGCAACACACGGCTTTCACATAACTCTGTTGTATTAAATTTAAGAACTTTCAGATGAAGTTAGAGTTCAAAAAAGTTAAAGAATCACATTGATTTCCATTAAAAACATGTGTTACAAATTAAATAATAAAAATTAAAAAAATAACCATTTTTTTATTAATGCAATAAATGGATATGGTCATTTTTTTTTTCGAATCTACAAAATTAAAGGTACTCTAGAGGAAGAAAATTTAATGATATCGAAGCCTATTATATTTTACATCGATTGAGAGTTTAATCAAAATATTTAGTGACATTCGTATGAAACTCATCGCAATTAATGTCGCCGATATTGTTGAAAAAGTTGCTGTAAATATCAGGTATATACGATATTATAAAATATTAAGTTTCAGTTTTATAAAACTTATCGTTTTTGAACTGAAATTAGCACATACACCCTCACAGACCATTTTAGTGATTAGACTCAGGGGGTCATATAATGTATATTTTCGGCGAATATTTTCAGCCTCTCTATTACTGGATTATCTCAATCTGTTTCTGATAATCGAGATTAGCTGATAAAGAAGACATTGTTGTGCTAAAAATGGATAGTTTCGTCAAGTTTTATCAAACCCATAATCGTAATTATTTGTAGTTAATTGTATTTTTTTAATTTTTTGTTTCAAGCAGTTACGAATCTCAATAGAAGGTTATTTTTTCTAAATAATAACTTATTTTAATGTATAAAATATCGTTAAAAAGCTTAAGAATAATATAAGGAGTTGGAGAGCGAACAATATAAAGTTAATAACAAAAAAAAAATAATAATAATGGGGTATAGAGCAATATCTATTGGAAAATGTGATTTTCATGAAAAACTGATTGTTCATCTAAAATTAAAGTAGTGTGCTGTTCGCACCATATTTTAAACATTTATATTTTACCAATCCTCCGAGGCGTCTAAAAAGCATATAGCCTCTAGACCTTCTACTTTACAATAGTTACCGGGGTGCTAACGTTGGGTTGTTCCTCTACTAGTCTGTCTCGTGTGATTTTTCTTTTAGCATATTTACTTGTTGTAATATAAATTACAGTTATAAATTTCAATAAAAAAATATTTTACCAATTAAACTCGAATACTTGCTGATTTATCTTAAGATAATGGCGAAAGCATTATCTGCATTTCTTTCTCGAGTTTCACACGATTAGGAATCGGTGACTTTCATATTAGACTGGATCAGTTATTTCTGTCATAACCAGTCCACTATAAGAGAAAGGCGGGTTTAAAAAGAAATTCAAAGATACAACTAATTAACCTTTAATTAACTGTCATGTATTGCGGGTTGCATTTGAATAAATTTAGCATTTCCGCTGTCATAAGTTTTTTTTTTACCCGAAAAGCTTAAAAGAAATGCCAACAATGCTTGAAGTAGTCAATCCGATGTGCCGTTAAGATTCGACCGATAAGGAATACCCTGAGAAATGCTTAAAAAAAAAAAAAAAGAAAATTGCCGTAATAAGAGCAGAAATTGAGGATTGAGCTCTTTAACTTTAATAGTCATGGATATTTATCGAAGCAGTAAACCATTAATTCAATCCATTTATTTTTATTCAATTAATTAATTAAATGAAAATTCAAATTAGATGAAAAATACCTATACATGGTCCAGTAACTACAAGATGAGAATCCCAGTTTTGTCTCACCGATTTTGATGAATTTTATTTCAGGTGAGACTAGAAATTAGACTGTGCAATATATTAGGGGGCAACGCTCCCCAGGAATTGCGTAATAAAATCGGAAAGTTTGCGTGCCAAAAACAAATTTTATTTAATATATATATGGTTCTATTAAAGGTAGAAAAAAAGTTTTGGGAGGGCGAGTGTTGTGTTCTTGAATAAAGATTGTAATTACGAACAACTATTTTATTTGAATTCATATAATAATTTGAGCACTGTTGTCTGTTTTGAGAGAGACAATAAGCCAACAATGTAATCATATCGATTATATATCATACTCTCTCCCCACAAATTAATTGATATATATTTTTTTTTTTTACATTTGAAAGTTGAATGCAAAATATTGAGAAATACAATTTAAAAAATAAATTAGAAATTGTATAAGGTCCAGATTTGTTGCTATTTATCGCATACCATAGTCTTGAGACTCGATTCAGGATTGACTGGTAGGTGCAGGGGCGTTAATTCTTCGTAGCGGTGATTAATGTCAGGTGGTTCCGGATCTGCAGATGCTTGTGGAGTTGACAAGGGTGGCTGACGCTTCGGACTTGGATTGACATTGTTTTTTCTCAGCTGGTTTGAGTGTCGATTGAGACTGTATCGATTATCGAGTTCGACTTGGTATCGAATAGCACCTGGTCTGGTATCTGGCTCGGTCCTACAGTTGGGTTTTGGTTCCATACGTTTTTGCATCTTGTTCCTTTTCGTTTCGTTTGCACCGGAGTTTTGATCCGTCAGAACGGGAATCTTTGGCACGGTGCTTAAGAGAACACTTGAGGCAGCGGTTGTCGAGTCCGAGTAACTTAGTTGCAACTGTGATTTCGAGCACGAATCACGAGATGAATTTGATGCACTTTGGGGTGAGCATTTGGAAGAACATATCCGATTGTCCTGGCTGGGGGATCGATTTTGAGAAGGTGACTTGTGTTGGCCAATTTTGTTTATGTCGTTTCCTGCAAGAGATATTGATGAAGTTGATTTAAGATTCGTTCTATTTAAAGGCCAACTAGTGTAAGGAGGAGATCGCCATCAGCCAGGGTTTGCCCCAAATGTTTTAGTACCCACTTATAAAGACTGAGTGTGCCACAGAAGGGTCTCCTTAATCGACTGACCTCCCGTGAAAGAAAGAAATATCCCGCCACTGCCTGATTCATACCCGTGCCTCTAAATCAGTAGTCCAGTGACCACCACCCAACTTATTAATTGATAGATATTTTTACTATCTGTCTTTTTTGTTTTGTTCAATTAGCTAAACGAATGTAAACATTTTAATTATTCATTGAAATTTACAACTGTATTGGATAATGCATCTAGTAAATAAGCTGTAAGATAAAATACTTGAAAAATACGTGAAGAGAAACTCCCCATTGGCAGTAATTTATTAGGTCATTTAAACTAGAAGGTCTCGAGGCCATCTTCTTTTGAAGGATTGAAACTGATGGATTAGGGTGGGAATGGAGTTTGTCATAGAAGGAGTGATACCAAGCTTAGGTCTACGATAAATATAAGAATATAACAAAGTTCTGGAAGGATAGAAAAGTATAATACATTTTAAAATATTTATGTTTAATTTATTTCGTTAATATATTCTTTGGAAACCCGTGGTTGAGTGGCTAGCTCGCTAGCCTGCCACGCCAAAGATTGTTGGTTCGAATCCCAGTCCCAGAACTTTATCAAGCATTTAATTAAATGAGGGTTCACTCACAACCTCCATCCGTCAGCCATTCGGTGGCTACTCACAAAAATAGGTGTAGGCAGTGAAGACCCTACCTTATAAAATGGCATCGAGTATTGCTGTGTGGAAACGTAAGTAGCTATACCGTGCGGCCAAGGATCTCCAAGGCCCGTCACGCCAACCAAAGAAAAAACATTCTTTAAAAGACTTTTTTTAAAATAATATACAGTTCTGTTGTTTACTATAACCTCTATAGCACTACACCGGCCTCACCCCGTGTTTAAATTGTGACCCCTAACAAATCTTGTACGAGCCATCCCTAACAACAAATATTTTAATAAGGGTACCATGGATCTCAATTATTTCATATTAAATAAACAATTGGGAGCATGTATTTGTATTATAGCATCTTCTACTTTCAATGATTATTATTGTTTTACGATCCTCCATTCCTTTGGTTTAGCTGATATAACATAAAGCAGTACCAGAATGTAACTCATAGGACGATACACATTACATTAAAACATGATTAAGTTTAATTGATTTAACTAATACATTCTTCAAAATACCTTTATTTAAAAAATAAAGAGTTATGTTCTTTACCATTACCTCCATGTACCCAGTCCTCAACCCGCGTTTAATATTGTGTCCACCTAACATAAGCATAACATAAGCCTAAGGTCGCGGTTTCAAACCTGGCAAGTGGCCCCAGGATTTCTTTATAGGAATAAACAATCCTTAGTTATGTCGTAAAAAGGTTTCAATGCTTTGCAATGTCAGGTACTCGTTATTCCGATTAGTATAAACCACGATAGGCAAAACTTAGCACTCCCGCTCGTCCGATCTGGCAAAGCACAAGCAAGTGGCGTTAAATGAAAATAAAGCTGAAATTATTACACAATGGTTTATTGTTTCAAATAACTATATTAGGGTATAACTGTTAATAAAGCTGTTAATGTTTTTATCCAGCCATGCTTAGGTATTTATGGCTTTGTAATTATAATACTCAATATATTATTATTTTTAGATTATGTGTGTAAGCTCTTGATGTCAATGCAGAGTATATAGGTGTATTTTGTCTATGTAGGGGAGAGGCTTGGTCTAGTCTACTGTTCTCCGGGTCCTGGGTTCGAATCCTGGCTGTAGCAGAATATTATTTAAACTGTTATTTCAGCCGTATGGTAACCCTAGGATAAGTAGATTTTCCTGGGACAGACCTAACCTCGCGACTGAGTGTGATCTAGGCCTCATCACCTCAATGTACGGCCGTTGGCATAGAAACAGTCCGAATCTTTATATGTAGTGAACTACTGACCCTTCGTTGGTTGTAGTGGTCCTAGTTTTTTTATATTTTTTTATTGTGTACGTAGCATATGTACTTTTGTGATGTCCAAGTACCTTATTCTGACTATGTGGATGGAGTACATAAGTATATGATGTATTGTATTTTGTGTGATTATAATTATTACTTTTCATAATTACTCTGAGAGATTTAAGGTGCGATCGGGTTTGAAACAGGGTGACTCCCTTTCACCTGTGTTATTTAAGATAGCTTTAGAATATGTAATAGAAAAGGTGATGTGTATCGAGAAAGATTTAAATATGGGTGACAGGATTCCGGTTTTAGGGTATGCCGATGATTTGGTACTGCTAGGTAAAGACACGAAAACCATACAACTAAATAGAAGTGTGTTAATAAAAACCGGTAAAGAAATAGGACTCGAATTAAATACCGATAAGACGAAATATATGATTAGTAGCAGAAACGGTGGCCATCTTGGTGATGTTGATATATCAGGGCATACTTTTGAACACGTAGAGAAATTCAAGTATTTAGGTTCCGACTGGTAGGCGTCCGAAAGGTAGGCCGAAGCGGCGATGAGAGGATTGCGTTAAGGCTTATCTTGGGGGTTTGGGCTTGAACGGTGAACATTGGACGAGTCTGTGTAGGCAGACCTTGGTGGTATCGGCATCGAACCTTCGGGTTTGGTAAGCCGATTATTATTATTATTACTAAAAATTTTAATAATTCATAGACCCCATTTTTTTCTGTATTCTCTTCAATTGTTCTATCATATATAGATTAAGATTAAGATTTTTCAATATTTACAAGTGGCCACATGCCTCAAACTTCATACGTGTTGTGGTGATTGCACCAATTACATGAACTTTTACGTGATATTTACAGGGGTTAATGTTTATTGTAGCCTAACTTACATTTAGAACAGTAGGAAAAATCTTAAACGAAAACCTACACAATAAAAAAAAAAAATTAAATAAAATAAAGTAAATACAAAACAATTAAAGTAAAAACAAATCAAATCATAGTACAAAACAAAACTACCTAAAAACGAAAACACGGTTATATGCTAATATATCAAACTAATAATTTGTCTCTCTTTTTTATTTTATTTTATTTTTTTACATTTCAAAAATTAATTCAGTAGTACGTGTTTAGTGCGTTTATGTACGTAACGTTTTAGTGTGTTTTTGTCATAATTACCTATTTTTTGAACGATTGGGTTGTCACTAATATCATGAATAACCTCTATGTAATAAAATATAGGGGTCTTGTTATTATTTTTATTTATAAGCAAATATACTAATTAGGTGTAAGAAAGGTTTGTAGCTATCTTAAATAATAAGAAATAATTTGATTGAATATAATTTTCACTGAGGATTAATACGTGATAAAAAAAAATAAACAACGTGATTTTTGTGTTTGGAAATTTATTTACAGTCTAGTAATCCCTTAAGGGGAATGGAAAAGATATTTTCATTATTAGTTCGATTTATTGATTTTTCGACTGCCAAAGTTGTAAGACGCTCACTGCAAATTTTTTTCATTAAAGAACGGTTAAAAAGAATTAATTTCCCGTTGAATTGCGTAGAAAAAATCGAGTACCAAAAAAAAAAAAAATCAAACTGATTAATTGATCTGAACCATTGGTGGCTTCAAACTGCGTACCCAGTCCTCAGCCCGCGTTCAATATTGTGTCCACCTAACATAACATGTACCTGTACAGTGACTAGCATAACAGCCTTTTAACTCTAAGGTCGCGGGTTCAAACCTGGCAGATGGCTCTAGGATTTGGTAGGAATAAACGACCCTTACGTAACGTCTCGGGCGTATAGTTGTCTTAAATATGAAATTTCAGTTTCATAGGACTTACCGTTTCCGCCCGGGAGTTACCACACACGGACACACACAGACCTTTACGACGCTGTATGCGTCATCGCATACATGCCTCCGATTGATCTTTTGGTTGATGAACGCAGAAGGATCTACCGAAGAAAACGAGAAAAGGCGGATGCTCACTGGGCTTCTTTAGCAAAACAAGAGAGAGTTCATACTCTTGATATATGGCAGAGACGCTGGAACGCTTCATCTTCTGGCTGCTTACTGGGCATGGTTGCTTCAGAGCCTACTTAGCCCGTTTGAAAATAGAGGAAAGTTCATTGTGCCCATTTTGTGATCCCATAGAAGAAACAGTGGAACATGCATTCTTCTCTTGTTCGGGATTCGTTCGAGAAAGGTCGGAGATAGACGCTAAATTTAGTACAAAAGCATCACCCGAAAATTTAGTCTCCTTGATGATGGCTAGTCAGGAGAGTTGGAGCGCTGCAGCTGATTATGCAGCACAAATCTGCAGAAAGCTCAGAGTACAGGAGCAAGAAAGGAGAGGCGGGGCATCGGCCTAGCTTAAATCAAATGTCCAGTAAAGTAGCTGGCATTTAGCCCTTCTGCCACCCATGAAGTAATGCTTCACAGCGGTTCCGTGGGGTGGTTAAGACGAATTAGGAGGTGTTTTTTTAGTGAGTAGGAATCTCACACTGTTGTGTTGCCTGACAGTTGCACTTCGTCTGATGAAAGATTTTTCACATACCCGACAAAAAAAAAACAAACAAACCTTTTTGCGGGACTTGGTTATTTGGACTCAGGGGACCCTAAAATGTGTATTTCTGTTGAAAACTGGAATTCGAAAATTTTAACGATCGCAATACTTTCCTTTACTATATATAGTTAGTGAAAGTAAAAATAAAAATAGCCTGTAAGAACTATTCCGAACTATCTTACTTAGGCTACTACGGGTCTTAATTATTCAATATCTAATGATTAATTTAGAGCAATCCTTAAAAATTTTCGTCGTCATTTCAAACTTTACCTCTACAACCTAAACTGGATCTTCATGCATTCAGTACATACGTATTGTTTTTATACCCACTTTCTACAGGCTGGTGCCCAAGGAGGATGGTTCTCTACACTCCAGGCTCTGAAATAACAGAAAAATAATTATTATCCCACAACCATGATCTGAAAACTGGATCAGAAGAACAACAGGCTGGAGTTCTATCCCGTAGACCACGCCGCTTCGGCGTTCCCGATTCTCTCTACATTCCTTCCATGGTAAGCTTAATTTCAACTTTAAACCCACTAGTGGTTCAATACTTTGTCTTCTTCAATTCCTGATTATCCTTCGAGGCGTCTAAAAAGAAAATGGCTCCGAGATCTTCTGAATTGGAATTTTGATTGTAGTAATATCTTTGGTTAGTTTCTGTATGTGTCGTTTCAAATATTTTTTTTCGTTAATTATACCATGTTTAAATGTGTGTATATGATACTATACACTCATCGTATTTCTTTTGTTGTTTTTTTAGCACTGATGATGACCGACAATGGGGATCGAAACGTTGGCAGACAATAAATAGTTGAAACTATTTAATTGTTTCATTTACTGACCGCTACCCGTACTTATTTCTTACTGTAAATCTCAACAGTCAACTAATTATATTCATCATTTTAAATGTATATTTTTTTTTATTTAAGTCAATATACTTATTTATTAATCATAAAAACACATTTGTGATACCTACGAATGAGAAAAGATACCCTCCTTGAGTCCTTGAAGTGGCACGGTAAGATCGATTCGAGAAAGGACCTGCTGGAGGGGGCGGGTGACAGCAACCCCTGGGCACCACCGAAGTGGGGGCAGGTCCTCCACTTCTTGTATATATACCTCGCCAGGACCAGACCAAGGTATCAGTTGTTTCTTGTTCTCTCAACAACCACAACCACCAACAACCAACCATCACCATGTACGGAATCTTCAAGGTACGGTATACTCATAGTCCCCAATATATCAGGATATAGGGATCTTTCAATATCTATCCACTCAAAACCAATAGTTCACTTCTCAATATCGATAACTTCAAAATTATATTTTCTTCAGCTCAAAATTAACTTTTTTTCACCCAATACAGAAAAAAAATCATAATTATCATAGACCTACTTCGAAAACTCACACTATTCAATCTCAGTTTTCGAAACGGTCATTAAGAACAATTTTCATTAAAAAATCGACTATTTCATCTATAAATTAACTCATTTTAATATTCCAATCCATCTTAGAATCAACTAATTCTCATATTACCCATTTGACTTATGTATCCCAACTAGTTAAGACGTTCTATCTATACATATCAAACCTCCCTTTAAAAGACAATTTTAATTAATCAATAATTTTGAAAACTTAATATAAAGTACATTTTGTATTGGTCCATATTTCTCAAAATTATTTAAATTTGTAATAAAATAAAATTAAGAGAATCATTATAATATTTATGACAGAATTAATCCATTCAATATGCCAAGCTATTTTTAAATAATTTGCTACATTTATTACTGATTCATTTTAGTTATCTTAAAACCGCTTCTACAGAAATTCCCAGCATAAAAGTTTAATCAT
Source organism: Piezodorus guildinii (assembly GCA_023052935.1). Lineage (NCBI taxonomy): Eukaryota > Metazoa > Arthropoda > Insecta > Hemiptera > Pentatomidae > Piezodorus > Piezodorus guildinii. The sequence goes on from CM041292.1 coordinate 15,286,712, forward strand.
TTTCACTCTCTTCAATAACTTCAAAATTACATCTTTTCACTCAAAAATGAACTCTTTTGCATACTAGTATAATTTAAAATTATAATTACCTGTTTAATCTTTAAAAAATTTACTCTCTTTATTATCTTTTTTTTTTTTTTTTTTTTTTTGCTTAATAAAACTAAATATAATCTTTAACTCATTCAAAATAACTTGCAATATTAAAATCACCTTATTTTCTTATTATCGACCCAACTTAATAATACCATATTACCAAAAAAGTAGTCTTAATGATATCACTCCTCAGCCATAGAAGTTGAAATAAAGTCAATAATGGAAAATCTCCAAATATTAATCACAATAGACAGCTTTGTCATATTTTATTCTTCAGCATTCGGTTTTAATAATAATATCAAACAAGGACAATTTTTTAAATTTTATTTTATCACAGCCTTTCACATTTCGTGGTCATAGTATTATAAAAAAATATTTTTTACTTGCCAAAGTATTATTTCAACTAAAATTTTGTATAAGTTGGGCTCCTAACCAAAAATCTTTCCATACGGTTCAATATCAGTCAATATACCTAAACATTAAAAATCATTCGTATATCTTCATTTTATTTCGAGGTTCATATTTTTTTAAATTTTAACACTGCTCTTATATTTTAAAAAAATATTAAAAATATTGGCACCATTCAAAAATACTTTTTGATATTATCTTGATTCCTAGAAGCTATAAAAAGCTTAAAATCAATTATCTAAAATTATATTTCGGATAAATATATATATTTTTTAATATAACATTAAGTAAGATTACTTTTTAGTATGTCTCAGTAACATATATAACATGAATTACAGACCAGTAGAGGGAATTCTTGCGCCGAAGTAACACCCGCATAACACATTAGGTTCGCATGTAATAAAAACGGCGTTCTTAAGATCTAACAAAAATTTGAAACAATTCAACAAAATTCAAACACATTTAATAAGATGTTAATGATTTGAAAAATATATATATTAAATTGTAAATATTTTATTTTAGTAATCATATATATTTGCTATAAACTCTAAATGGACAATTAGTAATATTGACGACATATATTTACGTAACTACGTCTTAAACAGAAAAATTAAGAAACGAAAAAAATCCGTACAAAGCTGTGGATAATTGATTTCTTTTGCCATGTGTTCTTTGTTATGTTACTTTCAAAAGACAATTTTTTATGGTTTCTGTAACAATCTTACAGCTTTTTTTTTTCTTTTAACTTTTCCCAACTTACAAGTCTATTGCAACTTGCCTCTTTTCCTCGGTTTGCTAACGAGTCTTAATTATAATAAAAATAACCAGTCTTGGGATTCGATTGCGGAAATCCGAACCTTTCGCCCGAAGAAAGTAGATCAGTGTTTTAAACAGGATATTCAAGCAAAAAAAAAAAAAAAAAACCTAATTAATGTCAGCGCTAAAAGATTTACGGAAACGGATTACAAAATATGTGGTCTACACATATTATATTTTTTACACCAAAGTGTTCCAAATCTCATCAAAAGCTATGTCTAAGTCTAAAAACATTTCTCCTTAAAACTTAAATATTTCAGTTTCAAAATTAGTTTCTGATACTCGATAAAATATAGCTATAATTATAGGTTCTTTTTAAAATATTTGTGATCCACCTTCTCATTCAACTTGTTTATTTTTTTATCTCCAACGTTTCGGCCTCATGCGATTTTCGAGTTTCCTAATAATATCTTACGCCTAATAATATCCTAATAACATACCTTACGCATTAGCTCAAATTTTCAATAGGGATCGCTTGATCTGGATTTAGTATTATTAATAAATATTTTCAGTCATTAATCGATTTATTATGATTCTATCTCTATTCTGGCCTGTATCGTTTTTTTAATTACCAAAATCATACATTCTTTTTCGTCTCATTTTTTACTCATGAACCTTTAGTTACGCGATAGACCGTATTAGCATTGTTCTTAATCGTCGGAGTTCGCTCATGAAGATGCTGCAATGATTTTCCGCTCTACTGGCGACCCCTAACCGAGCTTGATCAACACATTTGACAAGAGAATTCAAATTTCAAAATCATTTTTTCAACATCCTTTTCAACAAGAACAAAAAAAAAAAATTATTATAAGGGCGTTTCTTTGCCTTGTTAGCCTCATTCGTTCGATTCCACGCTTCGTTGCTTTTACACTGTTCGATAGATTTTTATTTTTTTAATACTCTTGAATAGATTTTAAAAATATCCAAGCGAACTCTCTGTTAATTCAAGAGTAGAATTAGAAACGCGTTGTCGGAACCCTCACGGTCAATAACCCTGAGGTTGATGTGCAAGTCAAATTAAACTCGCACGCACATTTCGTGTTGGGAATCCGAAACCCAGCATCACGGGTGAAAAATAGATACGGCAATTATTAGCAGAATAACTCGAAAATGAAATCATAGAAAGTGTTCTATTTTAGTCCATAGCTCGTGGGCAGTCAATGCCAAACGTCTATTCCATGTCTCTTAGCAAGATAAATGATTTTCTGTACTTGGAAATCGTAAATACGTTTTAAAATATTCTACAAAACCCATTCTGGAATCATATTAAACTAGGGTTTGCTCTAGCCAGCTTTTATCATTTTATAACTATTCGGTATGTCATGGATGTATGGAATATCACACTTTTTTTCAATTGTTACTTCAGAACATCTACAAATAAACGGAACGAATTAAACTGGATGTAATATATGAGGATCGAATCGCTTTTATGCAATAGATTTCTACAGCAAAAGGATTCTGATTTGGGTAATTTAAAATTAGATTGAGCTTTTTTTTAAATAAAATATGTTTCACTCATTATAATTCGCTTGACTTATAAGATATTCATCTATCGACAAGGAAATACAAATTGAACTATCTGATTTTGAATTCTATCTTCTTGACTTAAATTGGCGATCTTATTTTTATTTTTTTTTTTTTTTTACATAGTATCAATGAAAATAAAAATGATTTGGAAAAAAAATGTGCTGTTTTAATATGAATAAAGTAAATCTTCCTCAAGTAATACGGATCTAAAAAAAAAAAAAAAAAAAATACATATTTTCTGTTTTTGCGTGATAAAAAGTATGGTCCTAAATAAAAATGATTGGTACTGTAATGCAAATCTCTTCGATAAGTGATTTTTACAACCCCAAAAGTTGTCTTAGTTATATTACTGTTTTGGTTCACTCCCCTCCAATCAAACCATTTATTCAATGATTAATGTACATTTCTCAATACTCAACAACTCAGTTTTGCCTTGAAAGAAACTTATGTTTTTCACAAGTAAAGATCTTATATATTTCTGGATTTTATTCTAGAAAACGTTTCTTAATATATAAAAAAAATCTGTATATTATATCTGAGTCAAATATACACCTATAGAATGATAATGATATGAAACTTAAAAGGTTATTGTATCTGTCTGAGATGAGAACTAAAAAGTGGATAGATAAGGAAATGTCTATGAATTATATTTATTATTATTTTTATGTATTATTAATTATATTTTTATTAATCTTTTAATAATCTAATCTTACTAATTTTATCAAGTTTTCCTGCATGGAGTCTGTATTCTTCTACTTATAACATATTTCTAAACCTGAAACTAAAACCTTTAACCGTTCGGTAACCTGGAACTCACACTACACCTTAATAAGAAACCCAAACTAATATTCTTCTAACACTAACGCCCGGCATCATGGTCTAACCGTCTAACCGATACACTAACGTGCTCGTTGTTTGTGACGATAACGTGACTAAAGCTCTCTGTGTCCACCTTCTTTTCGACAGTTCTTCGTCATGCTCGTCGTAGCCATCGTCGCCCTGGGTGGAGCCTTCGCTCAGGATGGCTATGGCCACGGCCACCACCACGGACACGCCGAGTCCCACCAGAACAACAACCTCCACGCTTACCACCCAGTGCCACTCGTCAAGAAGGAACACCACTACCATCATTAAAATCACCACACAACAGATTCATCTCATCATCTGACATCCCCTATACCCTCATTTCATCCCTCATTTTCGGTCTAAAAATGAAAAAAATAAAAATATTTTTTTAAATTATACCTTTTTAGAAAAAATTGAAAAAAACGGAGTATTTATTTATCAAACCCATCTTATATTATACACACACATGAATATTATATTTTACAAAACATTTCACAGGAAAGGAAGACTGTTACAATAGAGAAAAAAATGTTACAATAGGTTTATATATTCTATACACAATTTAAGGATTGTTAATGCTACCTTCATCAGCTTAACGTTACATCTTTGATTTATACACAACAAGTTGTCGTAACAGTTTATTTTATTCTTCCGACGTTTCAGCTCAATCGTATAAGCCATCTTCAGGGCTAGCGAGTTCTGAGAAGCAAACACTGGAACACTATCAAGACTCATTCTTCCAAAGATCACATCAACAGTTCACCATACACCTTCAATGTCTTGGATATACAAATCTAAGAATCGTATAAAAATAGTCTATACATTAAACTATTTAGAAATACTTTAAGTAGCTTTATATATACATATAATTATTTATAATTAAGCTATAATAGCTTTATTTTTCTTGATACAGGCCAACTAAGGACGACGCCTCAACTATTTTCAGGATTTTTCCTATTTGGATCATAATTTTCTCCCATATCCATTCCTAATAAATTTCTTACTTTTTGTTCTCTACTTCAAAAACTTTCCTTTTCCCCACTATTTTCACTATGCATATATTATATATATATATATATATATATATATATATATATATATATATATTATATTTATATACTCGACTTATTTTAACCTACATTTCCAGATCGATGTTCTAAATCCTTCTAAATATTTATAAAGATTACTGTTATTTTAATTGGTATACTTTGCACACCCTTATTGGCCCGAATGTTAGTAACAAGAACAGGTATTTATAATTTAAATCCCTTAAAATTATTTGCAAGATCGGTTCATGTTCAGTAAATATTTGCAATATTTCTTCCTTCTGGTTCTCTACTTCAAAAACCTTAATTTTTTCATTATTTTCACTCTTATTTCTCCATCTCTCCTTACTTCTTTCTTCACGTCTTCTTCAGTCTTATTACTGTTATCCAGTTCAGCCTATTTGTGTCCATTCTCTCCATATATATGCTCGAATTATTTTAGCCTACTTTTCCAGATCGATGTTCTAAAGCCTTCTATATATTTATAAAGATTACTATTATTTTAATCGGTATACTTTTTTCTTAACTCGTATTAGCTCGTATGTTAGTAACAAGGACATATATATATATATATGATTTTAATCCCTTAAAATTAGTTGTAAGATCGGTTCATGTTCAGTAAAAACTATATATAAAAAAAAATATATATATATTTTTTTCCTTCTTGTTCTGTACTTCAAAAATCTCTATTTTTTCACTCTTATTTCCTCCATCTCTTCTACTTATTTCTTTACCTGTTCTGGATATCCCCGTGTTCTTCAGTCTTCTCACTTGGTTATCTATTTAAGCCCCTCTCGGTTCATTCTGTTTTTTTTTTTAAAACGTTATTCTTCTAATATCTTTGTTGGCTCGTATGTTGGTAATAAAGATATGAGATATATGATTTACATCCCGTAAAATTATGGGCAAGATTAGCTATTTTTTAATAAAACTTGCTATATTTCTTGCCTACTTTTCTCTACTTTAAAAAACCTTCATTTTCCCAAATCTTTTTCTATTTTATTCTATTTTTTTACTTGTTTCTAATTTTTTTCAGGACGACCCTGTATTGTCTTTAAACACGTCACTTAATCTAATATTAAGTTTATTTAGTTTATTTGTTCCAATCTATTCTCTTTATAGCGTCGAAGAATCTTAGACTAATTTTCTTCATCGATGTTTTCAGTGCTTCAATATGTTCATTAACCTCACTGTTCTTATTTAATATAAATGCTTCTCGACTCATATTTTATTCTCAGTATCTTTCTTTCTATTCTTATACAGGATTCCGTGTTAGCAATATGGACAGACAGATAAATACAATTAAAATCCCTTAAAATTATGCGCAAGATTATCTTTTGCTCAGTAAAAACTTGTGATCGTTCTTGCTTCTTTTTCTCTACTTCAAAAATCTTTCAATTTTTTCACTTTTCTACTTGTTTTCTGTTTGTTCGTGATATCCTTTTATGTTCTTTAGGCCCGCCACTTTATCTAATGTTAGCTAGTTCAGCCTATTCCTGAACTACCTATTAATTCTTTTTAGAAGCGCTTTTTTTTTTTATTTAGCGCTTATTTTAGTCTCCTTTTCTTCATGAATCTGCTTCTTCAATATCTTCCCAAACCCTAAAAATTGAGAATTGCGAGAAAAACCTGGCGGCTGAATGTAATCACGGCCTAATCACTTTCTTACAATAACGTTGGCTAGAAAACGTACGAATCTCTGTATGTACCTAAACCCAAAACCCCTCATTTGTTTATTCTAATTATATTGAGCACTACCTACGGTTCTCCGGATCCTGGGGTCTAATCCCAGCTATGGTAGAAAATTATTTATTCTGTTAATTATTCCGTGGATCGACTCTAGGGTATGAAGACCCTCCCAGGACACACCCAACCTCTAAAAAAAAGGTACCCAAAAATTCTGAAAAACCCTGTTGGCTGAGTGTTACCTCGGCCTTAATACCTCATTTTACTGACACAACATTTCTATATGTGCTGAGCCCAAGACCCTTTAGGGATTGCATAGTTTCAGTTTTTTTTTCTGTTTTATTTTATACCTTAAAATTTATCTTATTTAAATATTTGATAATTATATCAATTAACTCTTGTATTATAAACTACTTGTCCTCTTTATATATACCAATTTAAATAACGTAGGAGAAACTTCCCTCCTTAAATCACAGCATAACCGTCACCAAGTCAAGCCGTTTTACGACAATAATGTATTAGATCTGTCTTAGTTTTTTACCTTCGTGATGTAAAACTGTGTCGAATATAATAAGGCGACTCAGGAAAACAAACTATTCTCTTGAAGAGTAAAAATATCAACTTAACTTGTAGGTAGCAAATATTCACTGTTTTAAAGCTATTTCTGTACATGCATGAAAAAATTGTTTTAACAATGAAAACTAGACAAGTCGTATATGATAAGCCAATACAGTACCTTCAACATGATACTTTAAAAAATCAAAGCAAAAGAACAAACCGAGTTACCTTTATTAGAACAGGGAACTTTAAAAAGTAGCTGACATCGCACAGGCTCGGAACCACCTCTTTATGTCCCCTCCTTCCTCCGAAGGACGGCATAACCAAGGAGTTTTTACATATAAGGGATTACATAGTAAATTATTGTCTCCATTTACTCCCATTAAACAATCCTAGCGTCATCTGCTAGGTTTGAACCGACGACAAAGAAGGCTGTTATGCGAGCCAATATACCACAGATGACCCCAAGACAGTTTATAAAAATACTCACTTTTTACTTTCACTTACTATATATAGTAAGGAAAGTATTGCGATCGTGAAAATTTTCGAATTCCAGTTTTCAACGGAAATACACGTTTTAGGGTCCCCTGAGTCCAAATAACCAAGTCCCGCAAAAAGGTCTGTGTGTGTGTGTGTGGTAACTCCCGGGTGGAACGGTAAGTCCTGTGAAACTGAAATTTCATATTTAAGACAACTATACGCCCGAGACGTGACAAAACTTTTTTCATCAAAATGAGCTTACCAGAAGAGGCCTTTATAACATGCATTTTGCACCTTTTTTTGATTTTCTCAAAAACGGTTCCGACGATTTTGATTAAACTCGCTATATCGATGTAAAATTAAATGGGCTTTAATATCATGTAGGTTTTATTTGGATAAAAATGGTCTGACAGGGCTTAAATGCCGATATTTTAAATTTTCTTCCTCTAAAGTACCTTTAATTTTTTAGATTCAATAATAATAACTAGATTATCTTGTTAGCGCTGATGAAAAACAGGTAAATATATAAATTGAATAAATTCGATACCCAACTAAAGGAGAAAACAGAAAAAATATATTTTTAATGAAATTTTTCGTTTTTGAACATAAGAGCAGTAATATACATGTATGATATACCGTTGGAAAGCTAAAGATTTTAGAAAAAATATCATCTCATACACAAGCTTTTAAAAGTTATTGGAGAGTGATGAGAAGAAGATAAAACTAACTGATTATTTTAGATAATAATATAATAGATTTTTTAATAAAACACATGTTTATATATAAATTCAATTTGATTAATTCCTTAATAGTTTCACGTATTTTTATCTCTAACTGTATTTGAAAATTCTTTCATTGATTTTAAAAATCGAGGTAAGTGAAAGTCGTGTGTTGCCCGCACCAGATTTTTTAACATTTCATGTTTACCCATTTTTTATCAAGTAAAAATTTCTAATCAACGAAATAAAATGTATTTCCTGAGAATTTTTTTGCAATTCGGTATTTAAGCCCTGTTGAACTATTTCAATCTGACTAAAACCAGTATTAAATTAAAGCTAATTTAATATTGCATCAATACAGCGAGGTTAATCAAAAAGAGCTTTAGCGCTCTTGAGAAAATTCTAGAAAAATCATGGTAAAAAGTTGCTTTTATAGATCATGGATTATTGTGAACATTTTTTTATAACATCCCAAGTGTGTACTTGTCTTGAATATAAAATTTCAGTTCCGTATGAATTTAGGATTTTGAACTAGACTTTTTGTGGGACTTTGTCTTTTGGACTTATGAGACCTTAAAACTTTTAACAATCGTAATATTTTCCCTTTCTATATATTTAATTTATTATACAACAAATACCACTTATAGTATCCATTAAATAACAAAAAATGAGTAAATTTTCGATAGTATATATTTATAATAGAGTCTAAAAAGTATTTTTTTTTTTTTTTTTTTTTTTTTTTTTTATTGAGAAATATTACAGTTTGTTACATAATGGACATTAGTAATAGAGATGTAGTACACATTCATACAATATATACAGAATAATATAATATAATAAGTATTAAATAACATTTTTTAATAAATCGATATTTTAACATATTTATATTCTAATTTTCACAATGGAAGTCGATAAATTTTATTGAAATCAGACATTCTATTTCATCTATAGCATACTCAAGACTTGAAATGAATAAAATATTAAAAATGCGTTTGAAATTTCAGTTATTCCATAAAGGTTCTTATAACAGTTTATTTTAAACCAAATCACGCCAGAGTGTTCCATTCCCTAACGTAAAAATAAATTTATAAATATAGTAAAAAAACAAACTGTATATTTTTAAAGCAAAAAGATCTTATAAATATAATGAATAACATCCTGTCATTTACCCGGACATCTGGCAAAGAATTTTGTATTTCTTATTCATTTAACGTCCCTTTATGTTGGTGTGGCTAATCGTACGATGCTACAGTGGGAGTCATAAATTTTTCCTATCCCAGTTTAATTAGGATAGGGATCTTTTACGAGTACCTGACATCGCACAGGCTCTGAACTACCTTTTAACGTCCCCTCCGAAGGAAGTTATAACCAAGGATCACTCTCATAAAAATCCTTGTGGCATCAGCCAGGTATTTATTTTCATGTATTAGAAATAGATTGATCATTTGTTAGAAGACCCATCGAGCCCCAGTATCTTAAGTGAGTAATCTTTATTGTGAGAAAAATCTGGAAGTTTAGCTAAATCATAGCAAAAAAAAAATTACAGCCGTTGATATAAAACCTTCCTCCTTACTAATCAAATCAATAGGTGTTAGTAATAACGGGACTGTTTGTTACTTCTTCACCGTGAATGAATGATTCGAAAAAGCGACTCATGATCATGATCGCGTATACAGAATTAGCACAGTAATTAATTATGATTATAACGTAAGTTGAGATGTTTATTTTCGAACTCTTATGAGATTTTTCTGTAATTGTCATAAATAAATTGTTTTGATATATTTACAAAAATAAAATTATATTGATTGATTCATTTAAAGGCCTCAAAACCAGGTGGCATTAATTAAAAAAGTCATAACTCACTGGCTAAAAATAAACTTGTTATTATAGATCACTCGTTCCACTTGAATAACTTTACTGAACGACCACTCTTTTCAATTACATAGCTAAATAAGCTATCTCTTAAATTCAATTCATAATCCGATCAACTTTCTAATTTGTAGATAGTTGTAAATGAACCTTAACTGTTTGGGATAAATCAATAACATAAGTTAGACGAAATAAACTTTCATTCTTTTTTTTATAAAGAATATAATGATTGTGAATCTGCATACCTTAAAGAAAAATCTCATAGCTGTGGAGCAAGAATATTCACCCAAAGGTTGTGAGTTGGGATCCAAGTCCCACCGGTTATTTTCAAGCATTCAAAACCGGGCAGTCAATTGGTTGCAAAACATATAAATGGGCGAAAGATGTAAAGATGTGAAAGGTGTAAAGGGTCACCTGTAGCATAGTGGCTAGTATAACAACATTCTATGCCAAAGATTGCGGGTTCAAACCTGGAGATGGCTCTAGGATTTTTTAATGGGAGAAGTAACTTCTTAGTTGCACCGTCCTTCAGCCGTCTTTGATATCAGATACTCGTTAAAGATCCCTATCCTAATTAAACCTGGATTGGCAAAATTTAGGACTCCTATCGTAACATTTTACTATCAGCCATTATAGTATAAAGTGACGTTAAATGAAAAAACAAGATGTGATGACTCTACACTATAGTATAACGAACCATCTTGAATCACGGTGTGGTGTCAAAAAAGTAAAAAAAAGTGGTTCTGAAACGTTGGCCAAGCAATACGTACTGGACTACTTTATTGTTACAATAACTTTATCCAGAGGAAACAGCTCCTTTTACTCAATCGCAAGAGCTTAATATTTTCGAGGACTGATTTAGTTAGCCATGGCATAATCAGTTGAATATTTTCATTTTTAAAATCAATCACTTATTGATTGACGTTGGCAACATAGTCATGCGTCTGGTTTTTTGTACGCCGCAACCTCCAGTAATGTGGTGTGTAAATTCGAAAGTGCTAAGTCCTGTGTCTGTCAGTCCTGTGTTTGTCAGATAAAATGGCATCCATCCTTCAAGTCGATCGCTGTCGGGGATGACTCCTTGAGATCCCAACGTACCACCATAGAGGCTACATATTTCATATGCATTTGAAACCTCATTTTGTCTAAAATATTCATCATTTCTTGTTTTTTCATACAACATCAACGCTTTACAGACCTAAATCTCTTCAATTTTTTTAAAGATAAAGCCTTGAGATGAAGGTAGATGGATGATTTTTGGAAATGGACCAATCATTTTCGTCTTTATAAGTCTTTCTAATTCTTAGAGAGATGCGGATCATTTTAGAACTGCAAAGCTACTGCTGTATGACCCACTTATTCATATCCTAACTTTTTTGAACATGAAAAAACAGGAATGTTATAAGATTATATTATTATTTTTTATTTCCATTGTTTTTCTATTTCACTGGTATTAACTTCAAAACGAGCCTATGTCACCGTTAACATAGGCTGGTAAAACGTAATCTTGAAAACTCATAACTTTTCTAACAATACTCGCAGTACCGAACAATACTGATCCATGCTTCTCTTTTATAGAGAAAAAGGAAAGTTCCAGGTACATTAAAGAATGTATAGTCATCACCGGAATCAAGCCATATGTCGAGATGATCAACGGCAGAACATTGGCTTTGTCAACTTTGTACCGCTGCTTCAGTTCCTCTCCAAAAAACTTGATATTTTCGAACAGCTATTAGCTTGAAAAGGTTTTCATCTGATGAGAATCATACCTCAATAATCTGCGGATTTTTCAATTTCAGGATGAACACTATTTAAGGATGTTTGTTGCTGGGATAGTGCTATCTGTTAGGATCGCCATATCCCATTCTAACGACGTTCCTATCGGTAATTGGTTGTAGAATTTGTAATCAGAACAAGTATCTTTCACCTTGCCGTCCTTCTGAGTCCTAGCTAGATTTAGATCCTAGCTAGACCACATTCCGCAGCTGTTTGATGAATGCTAGCGTGCTCTCTGGAATCAAGCCGTTGCAGAAAATATGATAGATACGATCTTTCTAATCCCTACAGTTTATCAAGTTCTTTCACCAGCTCTTGGTATTTTCTTTTCCTTCCAGAAATTGAACATTATCAGCCGATAGGACTGTATCAGCTTACTTGGAATCACGTGATAGTGAAATTAACCCTAAAAGATCAAAGAATTTATTAAGTACAAGGTGACATGGAAGCGGAATGGTGGACAATGTCTAAGGAAAAAAAAGACCAGAACTCCAGGAGAGGTCGAATATCCTAAACATATAACTGAAAATGTTCATGATGTGTCTCCAACATATGAATCACGGGTTCATTCATTGAATTATAAACCTTTAATTGGGAATAGAGTTTCTAATTCTAGTGGAATCAGAAGTGGCAGAAAATTTCGTGGTAGAGAAGGTAGTTTTCATCAATCTCGTTATGCTGGCCTTGAGAGTAGCTCTAGCTGGACCAACAACCCCCACTGTGAACATGTAGAATCAGAAGACAGTGGAACAGTCAAAGCAGAACTTTTGGAAGACTTGTTCCTCACCCAGCAGTAAGGCCAGTTGACATGTGGAATTCGAAAAGACCTATATCTTCGACACTATATCTAAATCGTAATTATGTTTGGGATGAAGAAGAATATTCAGAGTCGTTATCAAGCACTATAGTTACACTTCATCTGGATTGACTAGAGACAGGGTTCTATGCTAAATGAATGATAGAGTTCATCTTAGACAAGAATAAACCCACGGACATCAAATGATTGGTGGTTGTACGTCCAGTCGTCTTGGTTCGTGGTTGCTGTTCAAATTAAAAACAACAGTGATGGAATACAAATCCCTCTAAATTAAATTAAATAAAAAAAGGTTGTGCCCGTTGGAAGACATCCAACAGGAAGTCAAGGAGAGAAGAAGTGATCCTCTGCAGGCTTCGGATAGGACATAGTGAGTTCTCCCACGGCTACCTTCTGCGAGGTTTAGAAACCCCAACTTGTACGCAATTTGACAAAGTGAGGACGGTAAAACATATATTGTTAGATTGTCCAATTTTCAAATAATTAAGAATTGAACTACAAATGTAAAGTACCCTAAAAGAATTATTGAAAGACGATGAAAACAAAGTCAATATCCTCTTCAAGTATTTGAAAAGAATTTTATATTATAACAGAGTATAAAATGTAAGTGTGAACGCCAATGACCCACAAGGGTAGAGGCGTCATAAATAAATAAATAAAGAGTGATCGGAAGATAAATGTTAATGTTTGTATTATTTTTTTCGGGGGGAGGGGGGAAGAAACTATTATATATTAAATACAACAGATGTTTAAATAAAAACAGCTGTTAGAATTGTGAGAATAATTAAGAGTAAAAATATATAGTTCCTAAGTGTGCAGTTATTTAATAGCGTCAAGAAGATATAATAGTTTTCTTATAACTAATATGTTCAGTTAAGAATGACTGCTTCCAATACAATTTTATTCCTTCCCTTTAGATGTTATTATTAATATATTTATATAAAATACGATACAATGTGCTATTACAATACTAACCCTTGTTTCACCTTCCAATTTAGTTCTTCATGATGATCCTCCTCGCCGCCGTCGCCATGGCCGGAGAGTACGAGCACGGCGGTCACGGCGGGTCAGGTGGTCACGGCCACGGTCACGGTCACGCTACTTCCTACCAGAACTACGTCCTCCACTCCTACCACCCCGTCCCGGTCTACTACCACAAGGGGCACGGGCACCACTGATGAGGCTCTAACGGCATTGCAACTTTCAACACTACAACAACTCCCTTTGTTCCTATTATGTATCTTATTATCTGGCCTATAATTAACAAAAAAATAATAAAACTTTATTAAAAAAAAAAAAAAAGTATATTTATTCTATCATTCCTGTACCCTGCACACTCCCGATAAATGTGTGTTTTATAAGAAGAATATTTTTATTATGTAGAAACAGTCAGTTTGTTTGAAATTATCTCTCTTTTATTATTTTATTTTTTTGGACCGTCCGTAGTAGTTGAACTGCTTTAAGTATTAACGACCAACATATAACACACACACAAAGCACACAAACACACACACACACATATATATATATTATATATATATTATATATATATATATATATATATATATATATATTATATATATAACTTATATTAAAAAGAGAAAAATATATTAAAAAGAGAAATAGAGAGGCGAAATAAAACTTACGCTTGCTTGATAACATATGATTTTTTATCACTTATACATTAAAAAGGTTTCATAAATTCAGGTGTTGTTTACATTTACATCAAAGTGATTAAAGTTAATATTATCACTCTTCCCATCTTAACTTATATATACACATATATAACCTTTTACTTAAAATCAATTGGGTAATAGGTCTATACAAATGTCACTCACTCCTTCTTCTCAATCTATATTAACAGTTCGATCCCCCAGATACACCGGATCATTTTCAAAACAACAATTATTTTGGCAAATTTCACAATTATTAAGACTACGGACTAACCATGGCTGCACAAAAAAATTTCTCAGTTTAATGAAAATGAAAAAATATGGCAATTGCCTAACATGCAAAGTCCCTGAAGACCCGCGCCACATTCTATTTCGATGCAGAAAATATAGAAAGCAAAGGGAAGTAGTGGTTTCCCCAGAAACAGAAGCGATGTTTTTACAAAAGTTAGACAAAGAAAAGTTTATGATCATCAAGCAATTTTTCATTAACGCTCAATGTAAAATTTAAAAAAATAAGAAAAAAAAATATGAGGCACTTCACAGAGCTTAATTTAATTTTAATATTATTTCATTTTTTCTATATCTTTTGAGTCACCTTCCTCTCTCACTTACATAATTTTGTTTTATTCTCTATTTAATTAATTTATTGATCTTTTTCTATTATATTTGGTTCCGTAACCTAAGGTTATATTAAATTATGGCAAACAGGTACTGACCATATAGGATTTGGATTCAAATCTTGACGGTCATTTGGATAATCAAAAAAAAAAAAAAAAAAAAAAAAAAAAAGGCTAACTGAATCTTTTTTTTTTTTTTATTTAAAAGAAATTTACAACTGTATTACAATAAAATACAATAAGTAAATGTGCTAATAGATCAAGTGGGCGTGATACAGGCATGTGAAGAAACTACCCAGTGGTAGCACTTCAAAGTTTATTCAGCTAAGTAGGTCTCGAGGCCATCATCTTTTCAGCCGCCTAGGAAGATGATCAGGAATAGGAGATGAGAGTTTGCGGACGAGTGGGTTGGAGTGGACGGGTAATTTGGAATAAAAGGAGGAATATCTAGTTCGGGCTAGATCTGCGACTAATGGGATATTTAGGTCTTTATGAATTATTTTAAAGGTGACAAAGTGCTAAAATAAAATATTATACATTTTTTTTATATTTATAAATTGTACTTACGTTAAAAATAAAAAAAAATATTACGATATCATTTCTATTCTGTATGAAAATTTTTGTTGATACCACCCCTACCTCCCCTCTCCTTCAGAGCTGTCCCGCTTTGCCTATGTAAAAATCTGGCCACCTTATGTATAATGTTAAACTATTCCTTACATTAAAATGAAACCTGTAACTTAATTGGATATGAAATAATTTTTAATCCTTTTAAATTAAAAATATGTCTTTTTAATCTACGGCTTACGTTTTTGGTTCAGATTGATAATTGAAAGCGTCAGATCTTAATCTTAAAGTAGTACCGTAAAACAACTTTCACTCCATATCTAAGCACTTAACACGCTTTAAAATAACCGATATTATCATGATTAATCTGTCTATATGTTATGGAACTGCATACTTACTTACTGCCGAGCGCTACGGTCCAACAAGGACCCGGGCCTCCTCAAGAACTTCAAGGCAGTCGTTCCCGTCCTTCGCTCTAGCCCTCCATCTCCTCACTCCAAGCAACTTGAGGTCCTCCTCGACGTCGTCCAACCATCTCACTCTTGGCCTTCCTCTGTGTCTTTTTCATCCAATTTTTCCATAAAGGAGTAGTCTTGGAATCCTAGTTTCTGGCATCCTTTGTACATGTCCGAGCCATCTTAGGCGGGCTTTTTTCACAAACGATACCAGGTCTGGTTTCCTATACATTGTTCGGAGCTCACTATTTTTTCTTATTCGCCAAGAGTCATTTTCTTTAATTGGTCCAAATATTTTCCTTAGTATTTTTCTCTCCTAAACATTGAGTCTCCTGGAATGGAACTGCATACTTGTAAAAATATTTATTTTCTTATTTATTAATTTTTTTTTTTTTTTTTTTTAAGACAATCTGATGATATTTACTTACTGTACTTTAAAAACAACAACAACACAACAACCTATAATTGAGATAAATAAAAATAAATGAAATAAAGAAGTAAGAAACACATTATCATACACACAATCATAACTTAAACAATATTTACAATTCGCTAAAGGAATCCCAAACTGGGCCTTTTTCAGCACTTGTAGAGGGAAAAGCGGAGTCCAAGAGATCCTAGCGCCTCGCTCTCAGCCGCTCTACTGGTGTGAGCCAGTCGAGCGGCTGGGCTAGGGCGCAATAGCCACAAACATACATTACAGATTTTTTTTTTTTTTTTTTTTCCTTACCCTCTGGTTTTATTTTCAAACAAAATACAAATACAAATGTAATATGTATAGCTGTCACATTTGTCCTTCTGTTACCCGGAGGTATTCTAAAGAGGATTGCTATATGCGCTGGATGCACTAGTAATCTTTCAAGGGCTTCTTCTATGCCTTTATTTATCCATTGCAAAATGGGAGGGACCATTCTTCAGGGTTTTGGCAATAAATTGAGTTCAGACATAGTCCGAACTCCTTCCCTCGGCGACAACGTCAACGAGAGGTAGTGATCCTTGCCACCTCCCAGGCTTGGGTGGTGGGGTGATATCAGAAAATAATGGATTAGCACAGGCCTTCAGTCCATCAAAAAATTTAATGTGCCTCCGGCTGATATATTCAGTCACTGTTGGCAATACTAACTCCTGATGAAGGATATGGTTTCTGGCCCTATGTAAGTTGGTACCTCTGACAATCCGCCGAAGGATGGAGTTCTGGAACGTCTGTAATTGT
The DNA here is from genome assembly GCA_023052935.1 of Piezodorus guildinii. Lineage (NCBI taxonomy): Eukaryota > Metazoa > Arthropoda > Insecta > Hemiptera > Pentatomidae > Piezodorus > Piezodorus guildinii. Next base: position 15,303,875 of record CM041292.1, read on the forward strand.
TTGAGAGTGGACTTAAACAGATGCCGCATCAAGGGCGCACCATAGAGCATAGTCGGACGTATTATAGCCTTGTAGATCTGTAGTTTCAGCCTCAGTGAGAGCTGAGGTGACGTGAGTAGATGATTAAGTCTATAGCTCTTTCTCCTGGCCAGTTTGAGTCGTTCCCGGACGTGACTAGATGAGGTGAGGTGCCTATCTAGAGTGACGCCCAGGTAGAGGATTGAATTAGAGACTGGCAGTGTTTCTCCGTTCACTTTAAAATCAGTGGGCAAAGCGCTCTTCCCCTTCTGGAACGACATGACAATGGCATCTGTCTTCTTCGGGTTCACCCTAATGCCAATCTCCTTCAGCTCATCTACAATAGTGGTCGATGCTCCTTGCGCCAGGGTGAGAGCCCTTTTCGGTCTCATACTAGAAGCATAGATGCCAATGTCACATTACAGATAGGGAATGTTGAGGTCTTTATGGATGAGCTTCTACGTGAAAAAGTAAGATGCGTTGAGGATTTTTCGAAGGATTTTGGATTGTAAGGATTGAAGACGGGAAGAATTTGATGGTTAAGTGGAGCCCCAAAGCTCAACTCCGTATAATAATTTAAGATCATTAATAACATATTATGCTATCAGACGGTATTGAAGTGGGAATCCTAAATTTTGTCTATCCAGATTTAATTAGAAAAGGGGTATTTAACGAGTACCTGACACTGTTCATGCTCCGATCGAAAATATGCCAAATTTTTCCATCTCAGAAATATAATGCTAAATACTTTGTATAATATAGAAGAAGAAAATAAACTTTATTTACATATTGACAAAATATTTATAAATGATTTCGGATGAGACATCCTTACAATCATCAAATGTTTGGTTCATTTGGTAGTTATAATCTAATTATCTAATCTATAATTAGTGGTAAAATTAAATTGTGATTATATATGGTTGTAGGAAAAATTATACAAAAGCCTACAAATAAAAACAGATAACACAATTGATAATATAAAATTAGAAATTAAAATAAACTAACTTAAGTTAGTAACACATGTTTAGTTCTTTTATGAGTGTAGCGTTTTAGAGATGCTTTATTATAGTTACCGATTTCCTTTATTAATGGATTTTTGGAGACTGGTGTTTGAGTATGGACAAAATGTTTAATTGTTGGAAGCTGTAAGTCCTGGAGCATAGAAGATATTTTAGTGTAGCGGGAGTAATTATTAATTATCCCCATTGATAGATTTTGAATTCTTTCAAGTTTTTGGTAGTTAGTCAAGCAGGTTGAGCTCCAGACTGGCGAGGCGTATGTAATTAACGGGCGAATAACTGATTTGTATATTATTAATTTGTTATGAGAGCTCAAATGGGATTTTCTGTTGAAGCATGGAAACATTTTAAATTGTATAATATAACATTTGTCGCAAAGACCTACCGTTTAAGAACTATATTGGTTCAAAAGAAAAATGTTACGTTTTGTTTAATTTTTTAAGTGTTTTTTTTTTTTTTTACGTTCTCTAGCTCTGTATGTGTTGTTTGGTTAAAAATGTTCACATAGTTCCCTCATCAGAAATTTGAGGGAGATTATTTTTCTTATGTAGAATTTGTCACTAGGACTTACCGTTTAAGGAATATATTGGTTTAAAAGAAAACAGTCAACACTTTTTAATTTCACTTACTATATATAAAATATTTTCGATCGTGAAAATTTTCGAATTCCAGTTTTCAACGGAAATACATGTTTTAGGGTCCTTTGAGTCCAAATAACCAAGTCCCGCAAAAAGGTATCTGTGTCTGTGTAATTTCATATTGAGGACTACTATACGCCCGAGATGTTACATGCATTTAGCACCTTTTTACGATTTTCTCAAAAACGGTTTTATCGATTTTGATTAAACTAGCTATATCGATGTAAAATTTAATAGGCATATCATGTAGGTTTCATTCTGATTGAAATAGTCTGATGGGGCTTAAATACTGATATTTTAAATTTTTTTTCCTCTAAAGTACCTTTAATTTTATATATTCTATAACAATAACCATATCATCTTATTACTATTAATAAAAAAACAGGTAAATATATAAATTGAACGCATTCAATATCCAACTAAAGGAGAAAATTGAAAAAATATTTTTTTAATGCAATTGTTTCACCGCTTGGCCACTGGTGCTGTCATCGCCGGACGCTCCAATTAGTTCTAACACGGGTTGATGAAAAAAACTTACTGGATTTCCTAGATAATATTATAACATATTATTTAATAAAACACATCTTTCTATAAAAATCAAATATAAATAACTATTTATTTTTGCTTCTAGATTTGTTTAATATTTTTTTTTTTTTTTTTATTTTATTTTTTTTTTTTTTTTTTATTTATTTTTTTTTTTTTTTTGTCATCCACTACCTCGCTTTTGTTAACTACACGGTTTTTCTTTGAGCAGAGGGGGTAGGGAGGTAGTTAAAAGTCTCTCGACACCGAGATGCGAACTCGTAATTATTTTCTTCTAAGATTCTAGTTGTGTGGATTTCCACCCGGCCCACGTCCCCTCCAATGTTTAAATGTACACAGATGATTAAAAATAAAATGTATTACTAGATTATTTTTCTTCTTTACCTTCTATACTTCATCAATCCTCCCGAAAGTACGTAAACTCAGATTTTCCCTTATTTGGAAAAGTAGTACATTATGGATATAACTATTATTTTTCCTATTCAGAGAAAAATGTAGTTTTTTTTTATTGATTTCTTGAACCATTCAATAATTTAATCTACCAACTTTACAACGTCCATATTGTCAATAATGTTACCATTAAAATGATTCGTGGTCGGTACTGTTGCTTGTTTAATTTATTTCAAGCCATTCCACGTTAATTTAAACACCCCACTTCCATCACTTCCTGAAGTATAATAAAGAAGAGAAAGACTGGTTACAAATGGGTGAGAATGATGAACCCGAGTGAATTGGCGAGGAGCCAGCTTCCTCCTTTAGGTACAATGTTTTTATTCTCCCCGACAGCCTGCAGGCGAAATTCTTTCTTAGATCTGCAGCTACATCTCTTCTGGCAGTTATCCATATCTTAAGATTTTAATAATAATAATAATAATAAATTCTTTATTTATTCTGGGACAAATCCCTTTTGAATAATTTTACAAAACATACAAACAGAACATTAGTGTCTTAGAGTAAAAACATAAAACAAACAAAAAATAATAGAAAATAAAAAAGTGAGCAATAGTGATAAATTAAAAGGTAGCTTCTAATAGTAATAATTCTAATCAATAATAACAAAACTAGACAAAAGATGAAACAGAAAAATATGTCCATATATACAATATTTTAATTAATAGTGCTTTACTGTTTTAATGTTAAATTATTGAAATAATAAAGTTAAATATACAGGTGCACCACAAGGTAAGATATAATATTTAAATAATCGTTTCTATATGTTTTTATTTAACTAATTTAAATTCGATTTGCAAATATATTTAGGGCTCCTTGAAAATTGAATAGAGAGGAAGTGATCGAATAGACGGGATTTTAAGGTCTGAAGATTATCAGAATGTCGGATATATGAAGGAATGGAATTCCATACGAAAGAGGAGCGGATTAGGATGGATCTGTCGAAGGCTGCGGTTCGATGAGGCGCCATATACAGGTCTGAAGGCCGTGAACGAGTGTTGCGGGAATTAATGGAGGATTTGAATGAAAACATGTCTCAGATGTAGGATGGGCGGCTGGAATGGAGAACTTGGAACAGGAAGGTTGCTAGGAAGTATTTACAACGGTAGGAAGGGTAAAACCACATCAACTCCGTAGAATCTGGTAACAGAAGTGTCCCTGGATATCCCAAAGATGAAGCAGTTGAATAATCGTTTAAGTTTAGCTTCGAGATCTCCAGAGACACCCACCTGCATATTTTAGTTTGGTAAATATGCAAGTATAAAGATGTATACATGTTGCTATGTTTTTGACCGGCTGCTTTTTTTCTAAGGCAGCTTCAAAAACTAGACCAATTGATGAATTTAATCAATACATAAACTATATTTAATGAAACAATTGGAGTTTGTTCTTGGAGGTGGGGATCTCCAGCTGCCCTCCCTGACCCCGAGACGGCCATCTCCTCTTCTTCAGGACGGAACCCGACTCTCCTCTTGTTGGAATAAGACTCACCTCATCTTGAGGATAGAACTTGACTGACCTTTTCGAATCTTCTCCTCATCGTCGTCACCTCGAGCGGGGCTGATCTGGGAAGTGCCCTAAGCCGGGGGTCCTTTGTCCTAGTGTTTAGGAAGTTTCCCGAGGTACATATTGCTGGGGGGCCCCATGGTGGTAAACGCCTTTTGATGTTTTTCCGACAAAAGTTCGTTATCTTTAATTGTTTAATATTAAAATTATTTAATTATGAACTCCCCTCAGTATCCTCAATACATTATAATGTCTATATGCATATATATTTTACATGCCTTAGTTAATAAATGTATTTCAATTCTTTTTTTTTTTTTTTTCAATTTCCCAAAGGAATTTTTTATATTATAGGTATTTTTTCCTTGATTTTTGAATCATCGAAGGTTTGAACTATTGCCTATTATTCCTGAATGGAGCTCTAATATATTAACTATGAATGATTCATTGATAAATGCCTTCCTTCCAGGAAGTTGAGTGACGTTACTCAATGACTTTATTCTACTCTACTACTCAACTCGGAGGGGTCACCAGTAGTATAGTGGCTAGCCTCACAGCCTTTTTTGCCCAAGATCACGGGTTAAAACTCGCAGGTGGCCCTATAATTTTTAAATAGAAGAAATAAGTCTTTAGTCGATGTCAGGTACTCGTTGAAGATTCCTATCCTCATGAAACCTAGATGGGCCAAATTTAGGATTAATCATTGTCCGATTAGCCACAGCAGCATAAACGTTAAATAAATAAGTCATCTAACTACTGAGGTAAGTGAAAGTCATGTGTCGCGCGGACCAGATTTTTAGGCTTGTTGCGGGGAAGAGCACTAGACTATAAAAACGTCACTGGTTAGTGAAGAATATAGCATAGAGGATCACTCTCAGGTAGACATTGAAGAGATAGATGAGATTGCCGAGGTGCCCGTCCTTGCGGTAAGATAGGACCCGGCGCCAATTATACGCTGGTCCGCTGCCAGCCGATCAGAGAATGGCATAGCGGGGATCGATTACAAGGCGTCCGGCAAGCTTCTGCGATAGTGGCGGAGCGTGTGAACAGGGCGATATTAAATCGATCTTCAATATCGATTGTCAGGATTTATATCGAAAGGCAAGGGGTTGGTAGGGGAATTCATATTTTGTGGAATGATACCCTGGGATCGAGCCAAAATGATGTAATCACTTGTATTATTTTTATCTCGCAGACTAGAGCTAGTGCATAAGATTCCATTTATTTTTTTTATTGTTTACCATTCAGGATAAAAAGTTTTCGTAAACCCGTTATAAAATGGGTTACAATATATACAATATAAATAAATAAATATAGCTAGGTTTTTGACCGGCTTCAAAACATTATAAATTAATATATTTAATTTATTTATATATTATACCTTTTGGAACCATTGGATTTCCTTTCCAAAGATTTCGTGTACAGGGAAAAATTAAAAAACCAGGTTTCAATAAATTAATGTAACGATGAAGTTAACTTATGACACTTCGCCTGGCGGAGGATCGTGACAGGTAGGGGTGGGATCATTCGATTATCTCAATCATTTGAATTAATCGGTTCGGAGAAACAAATGATTATTCGAACCTAGCTCGGATTTTTTTTTTTGCTCTTCGCATAAATTATATGCATATTTGCACCTAGGCTCAGCCAGCTCAGCCTTCATAGAGACGGGAATTAGGGCATATCGTCTCTTAGATGCATATTAATCATTCGATTATTCGATTATGACGATCATTCGATTATGCCCACCCATAGTGTCAGGCGTCCTTTCTAGGCTCTTAGACCCCCTTCCCCTCCCCGACAGACTTCTCTCGAATCTCTGCTTCTTATGTTCCCCTAGACGACACTCCTCGTCTGTTAGATGGAACTCCACTGCCCTTCTCTGATTCTAAAAAATCTTTCCCTCGTCACATCACCTCCTCTTCTTTCCAAATATACTATTTTTTGGAAATTGCCGATCTGCTATCGGACAAAGGAAGGCGGGGCTGATATGGGAAGTGCCCCTGGTGTTTAGAAAGTTTCCCAGGGTATCGTGTGGGGTTGTGGAGGGAAAGGGGACCAAGGGAGGCAGGTAAAAACGCCTTTTGAACTTTGCATTAATTCGATGTTGCACTATCAAATTCTATAATATCTTATCAGAAATAAAAGGAATAGGTCATTAAATTCTACAAGAAGTTTTAGTTCCAAGAAATTCAACCTAACGTCCTTAGACCCGGAGATAACTGGCAAGAAGAGGAGGATCCCTAACATTTCTTACAGTTTTTGATATAATTTTGTTTAGGGTTAAACTGTGAATATTAAACGATCAGCATTTGCAAAATATTAGAGACTAACGCTCTCCAGGAGTCGTGTTAAAAAATCGGAAAGTTTGTACACTCCTCAACCAGCAACATCCAGAAGCTTCTGACCTGCGCTGCAGCCATCCAGTTGTGGACTCCTAAACTCCTCGCATCCGCAGACACACAGTCCAGCCATCGAAGTCGGAGGCGGCCAACTCTCCTTTGGCTATGGACTCTGTCAACAATCTTTTGGGAGTCTCGTGTTCCTATATCCTGACCCATCTCCAGCCCATCTTAGGCGATGTCGCTTGATAACACTAACAACGCCATGCTCGCCATAGAGGTTGTAAACCTCTTAGTTCTCAAATTCTTCTACACTCGTCACCAACTAACACCAGTCCAAGAATCCTTCTGAGGATTTTTCGCTCAAAGGTGGCCAACACCTCCCTGGTCATGGCTCATGTTTCCGCTCCAGAAATAAGGACTGGATGAAATTTATACAGAGCAAATTTTGTTTTTCTGATCATTAGCCTGCTTGATAGATGTTACCTCAATCCAAAGTAACATCTGTTTGCGGCCAATATCCTTCAATTGATCTCTGCTACAATATTTGAGACCTATTTGAAGATACAATTTCCAAATTTTACCTTTTCCCCAAGATATCTTGGGTGCTGTACAGCGATCATATACGTGGTCTTATCACAGTTTACCACTGACCAAATGTTCTGGCTGCTTCCGCGAGAGAGACGAATGACTCTTCGACTGACTTCTTCGAGCGTCCAATTATATCGATGTCGTCGGCGTATGCTAGGAACTGTACGGTTCTATTTATGATATTTCCTGTTGTCTGAATTCCGGAATCTCTTATTGTCTTCTCTAGAGCCAGGTTAAATAGGAAACATGCTAGCGCGTCGCCCTGCCGGACTCACTTTGTAGACGAAAATCTTTCAGAGCGATCACCTTGCACTTGTATAACGCATTTGAGTTCTGTCATGGTCATCCTGATCAGACTTATCAGGCCTGCAGGAACATTAAGTGTCTTAGGGCTTCGTAGAGACCCTTACGATCCACACTATCGAATGCCACTTTGAAATCTATGAACAGATGGTGAGTTGTTATACGGAGCTGAGACAAAATATTTGTTGTCTCTACCATTGGATTTTTAATCTAGCACTTCAACAGCTCACTTCCGGATAAATCTTAATAGGACTTTCAATCCTAAAATCTAGCCACTTAACCCTATATATACTTACTTACTTACTGCCGGGTGCTAAGGTCCTACAAGGACCCGGGCCTCCTCAAGAACTTCAAGCCAGTCGTTCCTGTCCTTCGCTCTAGCCCTCCATCTCCTCGCTCCAAGCAACTTGAGGTCCTCCTCGACGTCGTCCAACCATCTCACTCTTGGCCTTCCTATGTGTCTTTTTCCTCCAACTTTTCCATAAAGTAGTAGTCTTGGAATCCTAGTTTCTGGCATCCTTTCTACATGTCCGAGCCATCTTATGCGGGTTTTTTTTTCACAAACGATACCAGGTCTGGTTTCCCGTACATTGTTCGGAGCTCACTATTCTTTCTTAATCGCCAAGAGTCATTTTCTTTCATTGGCTCAAATATCTTCCTGAGTATTTTTCTCTCCCAAACATTGAGTCTCCTTTCGGTTTCCTTTGTTAATACCCAGGATTCGCTGCCATAAGTAACTGTGGGTCTCAGTATTGTTTCGTATATCATCACCTTGGCATCTCTTGAAAGATTTTTGAACTTTAGTTTTGTTTGTAGGGCGAAAAGGCACTTGTTACCAGCAGACAGCCTCGCATTAACTTCATCTTTCGTGTTATCATCATGAGTAATAACAGAACCTAGGTACTTGAAGGTATCTGTACTTTTAAAACGGCGTTCGCCTATCTACATAACCCTATATATAATCAATAAAAATAATAATAAATTCTCAAAAATTAAAGTACTATCAGAAATGATACTAAACCATCAGTGGAAATAAATAATTTAGAGGGATAATGTTTGAGCAACAAGATCACTTAAAGGAATATCAATTGTATGGAAATTTTCTAGTTCGTTCCTTTTTAATAGTAAGTATTTTTTTCACAAAACTTTTTCAGAGAGTAAAAATACGCTTGTGTTTTCCATTTTTCAATTACAGCCGCTTCTCATTAAGAGCTCACTTCAAAGCCACTAATTGTAATCTATATTGGTCGTCGTTAATGATTTGAGGTGGCATTGAAGCCTCTATTTCAGTTTCGTACTTTTATTTTTCCAAACTATACCTACTTCGGTTCACTCCATACCTCTAATTTCAAATTTATATTTCATAAAAAGATGAAAATATAAATTTGAGAAATAAACGTAAACTAGTAGAAACTGTATTAATAAGTATAAAATTGCGTTTCAAAATAAGTTCGTAGCATTATAAACTATAATTGATTTTCTTAATTTTTTTTTTACGATTCGGCTCTTATGGCTGGAAATTTGATTGATTGTTATAATTAGGTCACCTGTGGTGTAGTGGCTATCATAGCCTTCTATGTAATGGTTGCGGGTTCAAAACCATCAGACGGCACTAGGTTTTGTAGTAATAAATTTAAATGTCTGTTGAAAAAAACAAAAACAAATATCAGCTGCCTTGATAATTCATACTATTTTTTTTTTATCTCCTTCGTGTGAATATCATATTAAGCAAAACATGGTTAAATCCGTTTACAAGTATTATTTTGTCTTTCCTTCCGCGTTTTTTTACACTATAGAAATAAATTAATAATAGCCCCGGGGATGAACAGAAAATTAAATCTATTACTCAAACTAGAAGAGCATTTAAAAGTAACGTAGTTTTAAGTTGATTGATTTTGCTTGTTTGCTTCCATATTATTTGTTTTGTTTTGTTATAATTCAACTTTTTATTTAAGTAAATGAAGTATTTTATTATTATTACCATTGTCACTTATCGGGAAAGAACGTAATATTACTGGATTAGTAAAATAGAAAATGAAAACAATAATCCAATTATAAAACTGAAGAATTGTATAAGTCCATGAGTTCATATAGAGGTCGTCGAAGCTGGTGTTATTAAAATAGCAAAAGTCCAATCAATCGATATTGGGGTAAATTCCAGCTGAGCTACATGAATAATTTCAGGCTGATCTTAAACCGAACTGGTTGCCATCATCATCAGATTATAATGTGTTGCAATTAACTTATATTTTAAATGGAGATGAGATATATTCAAGAGGATATATATTTATTGAATAATTAAAGAATGGAAGAGAGATAAGCCAGTTGAAATGTAAATAAGGGGAAAAGAATAATTTACCATCATAACTACTGAAAAAGCCATATCTCGGATAATATTTATTCGATTACAATGATTTCATATATAGTTGTTGTTGTTTTTTTGTGTGGAGGGTAGAGAAGGAAGAGATTTAATTATAAATTTATCTCTTACGAAGAACTATAAGGATATAGTATATCTAGCATATATTATCAATGTATATATTTTATTTTATTTTTACTTTCACTTACTTATATATGGAATATTTTCAAATTCCAGTTTTCAACGGAAATTCACGATTTAGGGTCCCCTGAGTCCAAATGACCAAGTCCCGCAAAAAGGTGTTTTACAGCAACTTTTTCATCAAAATCGGCTAACCAGAAGAGAAACTTATACCAAGCATCTTGCTCCTATTTACGATTTTCTCAAAAACGGCTCTAACGATTTTGATTAAACTCCCTATATTTATGTAAAATTAGACGGGCTTTTAATATCATATAGGTTTCATTCTGATTGGACCGTTCTTTGATAACAAGATTTATCATACGCTCTATCCTTGAAAATTTGGAGAAATCCACCTGCAATGCTAAAAGCATTTCCCCAGCACTCTCTTTTGTGTTCCAGAATTAAATTGAATTACACTCCCAACCAGTCTGTTTATATCTTACAATTAATTAATTTATATCTTTCTGTTTTGGATATGCCCATGGAATTAGAGCTTCTAGAATGCCAAACGAAGAGATAAGATAAAAAATAGTGTGGAAGAGGCTTAGCTCACCTAAAACCTAATAGTTAAATGCCTGAACATGTTATTTATCGAACACCTCTATATTTAGAAACGAAATGATATGCTGCAATAAAACATGATAATATGTTAACAACGTTGATTCACTCAAGTGTGTTACGGATGACTCACTTTTGACATTACTGTAACAAATTCGTTAAAATAGTAAACAATAAGCCATTATGAAAATCTAAAAGGATTGTTTAACAGACAGAGCTCATGCGCCAAGAATGCTCGTAAATATGAAATTAATTGCAATTTAAAATACTTAGTGAATTTCCGTTGAAATAAAAGTACATTATAAAAAAAAAAAGATTAATTCATCTGTAAAAAACTAAATCAAACTTACCACAATCTTAAAAAATAATATGCATCTCGCTTATTAAAATTAGGAACGCTTCCGATTAAAGAATAATTGTTCCACGACCATTTGAAGCGGCCAGAAGTAGATAAATTACTGAACTTAACATTAGCAAACCATTATTTTAACATTTATGTGTATACTTAAAAAAACAAATAGATTTTAAGTTCCTTTGAAAGAATGCACAAAAATTCTTTTGAGTTCAGAAACCCGTAAGTGGGTGTGTTTTATCAGTACTGATCCAGTAGGCATTGGCAGAGTTAATTTAAATCAGCTGCAAGCTATAGTCAATTAGTTTGGTGGGACCGATACGTCGTCCGAATTTTGTTAATTGTTTTATTTTTAAGTTGTAATAGTTTAAGTTTGTTATTGACTATTTTAAAATGGTGATAAAAGTGTACACGTCTGGAATCTCCGGTAATAAGGAGGTCAGTTGATATGTTTGCTCTTTCCTTGTTCTATCAAAATTTCAAATTAGGAATAATTTTGCCGGTTTGAGGTTTCTTTTTTTTTTTTTTTTTTTTTTTTCTCTCTTGAATTTTATATCAGCTTGAATATTTAATTAAGTTCAGTGATTGCTAATATTTCATTTTTGATAACAGGTTATGTGATTTCTATATATGTACTTCTTCCAAGTAGATAATGTTTCATATATCAAAATAGCGATAAATTATTCCTTATCAAGATATTAAAATTTTCCCTTCATCGAAAAACTACAATAACATACTTCTCGCGCTTAGTTTTTTTTTTTTTTTTTACTATTCAGAATTATTCTCATTTTAGGTTAAGAAAAGGCAGCAGCGAATCATGATGATTTTGGAAAGTAAAGGGATAAAGTATGAAGCTATTGACATCACCGAGCCTGGAAAGGAGCTTGATAAACAGTTTATGCAAGACAATGCCAAAGCAAAGGATTCAAAGCACCCACTACCTCCTCAAATATTTAATGAAGAGGATTATTGTGGTGTTAGTATCATAAATTTTATTTTAATGCCTTACAAATCATTTCATTATTTTGTAATCATACAAAGACATAATCAAGATATGATTATACCTACTGTGCATGTAGATTAGTATAGATCAGTATCTTATCTATACTTGTGTTTGGAATTCAGGTACAGAATGAAGCAATTTAAAAAAAAATATGATAATATCGATCAAAACTTTATAACCTATTGTCATAAGAAAGTTGTTCAAGAATGTTTAGTTTTGTCTGTCACTATTTTAATTAATTTGAGTTTGATATATTTCGGATTTTAATTAACTTCCTGAAGTTCTGATCATAAGATGTTTCTGTTCCCCATTAATGCTTTTGATAATAATGTCAAAATTCGTATAATTTTTTCAATGGAAATTATTGGTTATATTTTTTCCATAGATAAAGAATCTCAATCATATTTGTGTGACATTCAACAGGTTAAATGTTATGTCAGTTTATTTCATTTCAAGTTCATTTATTCATTGTTATTAGTATTTTATAATACTTTATGTAAATGTAACTGCTATTTTATAATATCTTAATCAATGATCCTCGAAAATTCTGGGTTGTTTATTAACATAAACCTAAAATATGTTCAAGTCAACTATTTGGTTTATTATCTGAGATTTCCTGCCTAAGGTAGGTTGCTCAGAGATAAGAATGCAATCAACTTAGACTTACAAAATTAGTGTTAAAGAATTAGCCATAAACATTTTTATCCTGAATTAAATAGTTACCTATTGCTGTTGTTTTTAGGATATATAAATGCTTGGAAACTATTTTGGTTATTTTTTTTACATAGTTATTTGGTAATGTAAATGTGCGTGAAAGTATCTAGTATGCTTTAAGCTTCCTAATTTTAAAATATCTGAATTTAATAAGATTAAATTTACCGAATATAATTTCTAAAATATGATTACTTTAGTCTTGGTCTCTTTACTAATACAAATAGTAAAATATTCATTCCAAGAAAGTTTTCTCTATGTGAAAACAGTATGTATATGTACATATATCGTTTCATTACTTAACAGGAGTCCTCTCAATTATGTTATATGATAAATAATTATAAATATTAAATAGTTGACCATATTTCTATTCTATGATGGATGAATTTCAATGAATCTTTGCATATATTAGTATAAACTAGAATAAACTCCGGGGGGACCTGTGGTACTACACCATATTATGGCTAGCATAACAGCCTTCTATGCCCAAGGTCGGTGGTTCGTACCTGGCAGGTGGCCTTAGGAATTTTTAATGGGAGTAAAAAATCCTTTGCTATACTGTCATTTGTAAGGGATTTAAAAAGGTGGTTCAATGTCAATGGTTCAATGGTGAGCCTGTTCAATGTCATGTACTCATTAAAGACCTCTATTCTAATTAAACCTGGATAGGCATAATTTAGGACTTCCAATTGAATACCATCCGATAGCTAGGATTCCCATTGTAGCATCGTCCGTATTGACATTAGATGAATAAGCAAACAACAAAAGGAGAAAATATTGATTGACCGTCACCTGAACCATCTCTTAATTCACTAAATGATTGTGATGCTAAATTCAGGATTTTGATTGGCCTAGTAGAAGTAATATTTTAAATCAAATTAATCTAAATAGTGTGTTTTAATTTGTTAAATGAAATATTATTTGTATCTGTTATACTTATTTAAATGTTATATACATGTATACAACATTCTATACATGAATAACTAATATTTTCTTTTTACTTCTATCAAAGTTTTGAATTAAACCTTTAAGTTGGAAATCATAGATAATGATCAGTTGCAAAGAATTAAATACAATTCTGATTCTCTATACAGTATATTATGTCAAACGTGGCATTCATATTTTATTAATTGAGATAATTATATAATTTGACAGTTTATTGCAAAGAGAAAAATATTGTCATTATTTTGATGGCCATGTTATGTATTTCGCAGTTTGTATAGACCATGCCTTGAAAATTTGGGTGATCAGAATAATTTAAGTGTGATCTGTGGAAACTCTTAGGTCATTTCATGTGTAATGTCTGTTTGCGTAGGAAAGGTATTTGATAAAACAAATTTTTGAAATTATGTCATTTTTATTAAAAATATCTACTTTGACTTTGTTTACATTTTTCCCAATTTATTATCAACTTTTCTATTCCATAGCTGAAAAGTTTAGATATTTGTTTAGGAATTAAGTCAAATAATATGTTGTTGACATGAGTGTAATTTTTCTAAATTTTACCTCTAAGGAAGTTGTCAAGTTCTGAGGAGATAGAAATCTGTTAGAGATTTCCGAAGTCTAGTGGGGAGGGACTTGAGAACACAGCTTGTTAAGTCTGTTCACTGCCCATCTTGAAACATAAGGTCTGGCATTATAGTGCAAGAGTATTGCTCTCTTCCAATTATTCAATGCATGTTGTTATATTGACATATTTTTGATGAATCATGCCCATTCGAATCGAATACGATGTGGATGTGATGGTTTCACCTCAGCTTATAAAGGAGAAATGAATTATTCCTGCCATCGACTTCATTGACCTCATAGAGACCAATCTGTGCCACTTACCAAAACTTTTTTCAGACCTCTGACTATTGCTCCCTTTAACAAAAATCCCTTTTTTTTTTATCTTCATATTTTTCTATTCGCACCAGTCAGAATCTCTCCAAAAATAAGGAAATGTGCTGCATAAAACTTCTGCAACAGACATGACTGGCATGGGGAAGGAAAGTGTCCAGCAGAACCCCTTCCTAAATGAGGGGCTTTCTCATCCAGCATCTTTTCGGCCTTCATTGGCACAAAAAAGACTAATTTTACTATTTCAAAGGATAAGCCCAATTTTAATATTTATTATTAAGGATCGTTTCATTTTTTATTTTTTAAATTTCAAGTCGCCATTCTCATTGAAAGGATTCAAAACTAGGAGGAAACTAGGATATGATTCAAAATGGAAAAGAACCACCGTTTTTGACTCGATTCTCCTGGCTAAAGGATACAAATTGAAATGTTTCATTGGTAACTAGGATTACTACACTAAAAGGGACACTTTTTAGTATAGAAACTCTCTTCCTGATACAAGAATCGTTATGAAATAACAAGTCTGACTATATGAGGGAGAGAAGGTTGATTACGCACGAAAAGGACTTTTTCTTCTTTTCTATTAAGGACTCTTCATATTTTTCTATTTGCCCCTGTCAGAACCTCTCCAAAAATAAGGAAATGTGCTACATAAAACTTCTGCAGCAGATATGGACATGCATGAGGAAGGAAAGTGCCCAGCAGCACCCCTTCCTAGATAAGGAGGTCTCTCATTCAGCTTCTTTTCTTTTCAGCCTTCTTCTAAAAAGAATTGCAGCTATTGAAATGTTTTTTATGTCTAATGTTGTGTTCGTACAGTTTACTTTGAAAATATGTGTTGGTAAACTCTTGGTTGTCGTAAGTCTGTATGTAAAGTTTTATTGCCTATGTACAAAGGATCTGTTGTTATGAGTCTTAAATTTTTTAATTGAAATGATTGCAATTTTTGTATATGATTCTTTTCTGCTAAAACATGAATACATATGGGTTTAAGTATTTATGTTTATACTATTCAGCTTCTGCCTAATTTTTAGTTTTGATGATTTGAATAGAAGAGAGTATAGTACTTTCACTCGCTGGTTGTTAGTCTTTCTTTTCATCTTGACATATGGGTCTCAAGAATTTTGTCGTCGCTGATAAAAATTGGTAGGCAGAAGTTTTGTCGTAGTGTGGACATTACATCTAATCCAGCTTTAAAAAAAAAAAAATCAGGGATCACCTGCAGCAGGGTGGCTAGCATAACAGCTTCATATGCCAAAGGTCATGGGTTCAAGCCCGCAGCTGGTCCTAGGATTTTTTAATGAGAGTAAAAAATCCTTAGTTATGCCATCCTTCTGAGGGGATGTTAAAAGGCAGTCCCGAGCCTGTGCGATGTCAGGTACTCATTAAAGATCCCTATTCTAATTAAGCCTAGATAGGCCAAATTTAGGACTCCCACTGTAGCATCATCCGATCAGCCAGAATAGCATAAAGTGTATATAAATCGAGGCAACATGCACAGGTTCATTAGGCTATTAAAACAATTTTTTTTTTTTTTTTTTTTTTTGTCCCATGTATATAAAATGATAAGGCGATTTCCGCGATCTCCTTCTAAACCATTGGATGGATTTTGATACAGTTTTCACCACCATTTAGGGCATTCTTTCCTTAAGGTTTATCTGTAAAATACATTTGCTGTTTAGCTTTTCTTTTAACGGAAAAATAATATTCTGTTACCAAGTCATCAAAAAATTATTCCTCAAATATTGGGTTGTTTCACATGAAATGTCCGTTTTTATAGTTTCTGAAATACATAAAGGATTTTGCAGGTCTCTGTTGTTTTAAAGTTTAAACTCGGCCATTCAGCAGCTGAGGCCGCTAGAAATATTTGCAAGGCGTTTGGGGAAGGGAGTGTTAATGAACGGACCATTCGCCGTTGGTTTGCTAAGTTTTCAGCTGGGGATACCGACTTGGAAAACTTGCCCTGAGGAAGACCTCCGCCCGTAATAGACAATGATGTCCTCAAAAATACAGTAGAAGGAAACCCCTACCAAACAGTTAAAGGACTCTCAGCACAACTAAATGCAAGTGCATCTACCGTTTCCAGACTCTCACTGAGCGGCAGCAAGGCAAGATTTAGACAATACGTCAAAGGAAAACCTTTTTGAAGTGTATTGGAAAGTAAAAAAGCTCGATACATGATCTCACTGAGCAGCATGTTTCAAAACATACCGTGCAAAAATTGAAAGAACTGGGCTACGAAGTTCTTCCGCACCCACCATATTCTCCCAACTTGTCTCCAACAGATTACCACCTGTTCAGGAATTTAGACAACTTCCTCAAAGGAAAACTTTTTGAAAATGATGATCAAGTGAAAAGTACGTTTTCAGATTTTGTTTCACTTCAAAGCTCGGAGTTTTTCAGTTCGGGGATGTCACGTTGGGAAAAATGTGTAGAAAAAGAAGGTAAATACTTAGAATAAAATAATCTTGTTTTCATATCGTATTTTTAATGAAAATCCTTTGCCTTGAAAACGGACATTTCATGTGACACAACCCAAAATAAGTTAATATGCAATTAAAGAAATTGTACTAGTTAATATAAAGTTGTTGTAAGTCCATAAACTTATGAACATATGATATTGGTAAAGAGGGAGCTTATAATAGGTAAATGTACATGATCGTGCAAGTTGTATTCTTTCATTTAGTACACAATATTTTAGAAACAATATTAAGTTCTGAATTGTTACTAAGCTGTTAACATAAATGGTAAGTTGTTATAAATCTATAAACTAACGTTGTTATTAATTATTTCAAATTCAATACTATTTTGTGATAACGTGATGTTTTACTGTGAACTAAATGGGATTCTTATGGAACCTTAATTTAACTTACAAAATGTAATTTAAATAGTTCATTCGAAATATAAAATAGTAATAAACCAAATAAAATTGGGACCGTTCCTATTTCTGTAGTTTTTGAATACCTACATACATAGTAACCAAGTTTTCATTATATGGGAAAATTAAATTTTTGGTTATCTGTGGTTCACTTTAAAATATCAAACAAATAAACTTAACTAATTTTGATTTATGTTTTTCATTTCTATCAATGATTAACTATAATAATGAATATACATTATAAAATAAACATATTTTCTTGCTAATTGAACTTTTTTTTTATAATAAACGAAAACTCTGAAAGCGATAAACTCTAAATCAGTCAGATGGAAGTTTTTTTAACATAAATGACACCTTATTCAAATTTCACCTGTGCGAAGCAGAGGGGGGGAGGGGTCCACTAGTTATAATTCATTTGTCATATGATATTTTATATTATTTTTATGTAATTATTGAAAATCATCGATATGTTAATTTGGTCACTTTGATTTACAGGATTATGAAGGATTTGACCTGGCTAATGAAAACGATGTCCTTGAAGCCTTTTTGAAACTTCCCCTCCCAGCGACACCTGTCATCGAGCCTCCACCTGTCATCAACGGAACGGTAGCTCATTTTATCAACATTATTCTAACTTCACAAGAACTTATTTATATTTTAAGAACGACTTTTTATTTAAATAAATCTATAAAAGTTCTTTATATTTAATCTTTCTTTTTAGCAATTTATAAATAAATAAAAAAATTGTATTCAGAACTGCCACTAACATTATGTTTTTCATTTTGTAAAATATAATTCATACTATACTATTCTTAAAAATCGGTTGTCTCATTTTTACAGCATAACGGTGTAAAGGAAACTGATGGTTTAACCGCAGATAACGAAAGGTGATTATTGGAACTGTTATCTCTTTGTTAGAAAAATAATAGGCTTTGATATTACTTTTAGATCGATCGATTCTAGTTTAAATAATTGATGGAAACACTTGTATCGAATGGTATTCAAATCTAATCAATGGTGCCAAAAGCTTTGCCAAGTTATTTGTCCTATGGGATTTACCTTCTAGCTTTTGGCACGCATTCATTAACTTTTACTTTTTTAAATTCTCATTGTCGTAATGAAATATATACATGTATAGTTTAAGGGTCTTTTTCACTTGAATGCATGGAAGCTATTCTTAAACAGAAAAAGTATCCCTTTTAGAAAAGTTATAGCTATTAGAATAGAAAATAATTTTTATTCTAGGACTGGGTTCCCTAAGACTAACAGATTTGAACAGTTGGAATATACATGTCTGGCCAACAGACAAAAGGAACATGATTAACTTATATTTACAATTATGGTTGAATATAAATATAACACAAAAAATAAATAAAAACGATTTTCAGAAGATAACTGTGTTGGACAAAATGAAAAATAAACAAATTGATTTTAGTTTTTAAATATAAAAGAATAAGAAGCAAATAAATAAATAGTAACTTTATTCTGGTACTTAATTCTTATAAGGGGAGCCCGTGACTGAGTCCCGGCGGGGCTTTTATAAGGATGTAATTTAATTGGGATTCACTCACAGCCTCTCCCTCGGGTATGTGAGACCCGTCAGCCAAATGGTGGCCGCTCACTAAATTAGGGCGTAGGGAGTGATGACCCTACCCTAAAAATTGCATCGTGGAGCAAGAGTGTAATCTCCCAAGAGATCACACCGCGAGGTATAGGGCCTGCACGGCCTGTCGGGCCAGAGAGAGAGCTAGAGAGAAAAGTACATTTTTTCTTCTTCAAGCTCTACCAAAATCTATTGGGTTGATGCAAAATTAATGCAGGTTTCCTCTATTGCAATATCTTAATTCCAATTGTGTAAACAAAGCTAATCCTAACATTGATCATTATTATACCAAAACAAACCTTATCTAATACCCTCTCTTTCACCATGAATTTGTTTAGTAAAATCGTTTTGTTCAGTGTGTTCAAAGGTCTTGAATCGAAAATGTCAAAGTGCGATTTTCGTCAAATTTATTTTTACGAATTTAAATTAGGGCGCAGCGCTGCGCAAACGGCTCGTAATATTAATGAAGTGTGGGGTCAGGGGGCTATTAATGAGTGCACGGTACAGCGTTGGTTCCAGAAGTTTCGCAGAGGAGATTTCGACCTCGAAGACAAGGAAGGTCGGGGCCGTCATCTTGCTCTGGACAACGACCAGCTGAGGTCAAAAGGGGAAGAAGACCCAACCAAAAACACACGAGAAATGGCGGCGGAACTCGGAACTCAAAAATTGCAACGTCTTTGCCCAGCATTGATGAATCGGAAGGGGCCGATCCTGCTCCACGATAACGCCAGACCATACGTTGCACAACCAACGCTTCGACGACTGCACGAGTTGGGCTACGAAGTTCTCCAACATCCGCCTTATTCACCTGACCTCTCTCCTACAGACTTCCACTTTTTCAGGCATCTGGACAACTTTTTGAGGGAGAAAAATTTTCAAAACCAGGACGACATTGAAAATTCTTTTCGTGATTTCATTGAGTCCAGGGATTCGGATTTTTTTTCTGGTGGAATAAGAAAGCTTGTTAAACGTTGGCAAAAGTGCATTGATTCAGATGGAAATTATTTTGATTAAATATATATGGTTAAAGTAAAGATATGGCGTATTTACAATACCTACTAAAAACCTGCATTAATTTTGCATCAACCCAATATCTAGATCCCCATGAAACATAGAGAAATAATCTAAAAACAAAATTATTAAATTATTTAGTCCTCATTGGCCTCATCTCTCTTCGGACCAAATATTTTATGCAGTACCTTATTTTCGAAAACCTTAAGCTGTTTTTCATCTTTTAGAGTAAGCGGCCACGTTTCACATCCGTAAAGAACCATCATAAGAATAATAGTTTTATAAATTCTAACCTTTAAGTTTTTAGACAGAAGCCGCGAGCTAAGTAATTTAGCAAATGAATAATAAAACGCATTTCCCACCTTTAACCGGGACTTTATTTCTTCCTGGATTTCATTTTTTTTTTGTTATCATTGAACCTAAATACTTGAATTTCTCTACTTGTTCAAAAGTATGCCCTGATATATCAATATCACTAAGATCACCACCGTTTCTGCTACTAATCATATATTTCGTCTTTTCTGTATTTATTTTGAGTCCTATTTCTTTACTGGTTTTTATTAACACACTTGTATTTAGTTGTATGGTTTCCGTGTCTTCATCTAGCATACCCCAAAACCAGGATCTTATCACCCATATTTAAACCTTTAGAATAATATAAAATACAATAATATCAGATTATAAAAAAAATCTTAGAGTAAGATTTAAAAAAAAAAGAAAACAAAATATGCAGTAAATAATAATAAGTAAAAAAGAAAACAATAAGACAAAAAGAAAAATATTATAAACCAATACATATCTTCGAAAACTAGTGGCTGTGAAAATATTTATAAAAAATATAAGTAATTATTAAAGAATATAATAAATAAATAATTATCATGTTTCCATACATAACCCAGACTAAAAAACAAAATAAAATTCTTACTTAGTTAAAAAAATCAAGGCTGGATAGACGGGATCTCGTCTCTAGTGGATGAATTGAGGGTTTGAACTACTGAAGATTGTAGAATAGGGAGGGTGCTGGGAGTTGATGGTTCGGTATAAGAAAGATCCAAGGAAATATTGCCTATGGGTGTGGGGAAGGAGCCATTTTTATTTGGTATAAAGATGGAAGACATGATATATGTTGTTTTATATTTGGAATAGGTTTTAATAAGCTAGCTGTATTAAATTAGATTAAACTAGCTGTATTAATACTGGTTTTAAATTAGAGGTAGCTGTATATTTAGCATCCGAAAAGTAAGAGATATCATAGGAACAGTAAATACTGGAAGGGACACATCATGAGGCAAAGAAAGCTTCCAACTATAGATTGCTATAGGCAAAGATTTTGGAGCGTATGTCAGAATACGGTTTAACAATTGAGGGATTGATTTCGAAAAGGTACTACATCCATTCTTGACAGTTTTACAGAAATTGCAAAAATCTCTCATTACTATATTATTAAACCAGCTGAATTGATTCTTATCGCTTTCAAATCTAGAATTGTTTTTTTACTATACTAATAATACTATATTAAAGTTATGGCATGAAATGTTTTAGTATGATTTGGAACAAAACTAAATGCGTAATTTAGTACCTTTAGAAAATAAAAGGATTTCTAAATCGCATTTTTATAGAACTTTAGTGTTCATTAAATAAATAACAAATAGAAGATTTAGATAAAATTAAAATATGATAATACAAATTTTCTTTTTTTTTTATCTTTCTTTCTTTTAAATATGTAAACAAATCAATTTCGTAAAAAATGTCCTTTAGGTAGTATCTTTTGGAAATCAATGAAATTGGCCATTTTCATTAAGGAAAATTATTTTTTTCTATCATACTGGGGTGAATCGCTATACCACTTCAAAGTTTTGCAGGAAAGAATTTAAAATGTCATCAAAACCATAATAAAACCACCTTGACTCGTATTTGTGTGCATTTTTTTGGAAGAGGGGATTAATTATGAAGACTTGTTCAAAAGAATACTACAATCAATAAAAACTTATTTGATGAGGTAGATGGTTGGGGTTGCGGTCATCATAAAGAAACACACATTAAAGAGTAGTAGTAGTTTCCTAGACTCATACCTTTACCAACCAAACCATTAACTCCCACCCTATATCCATACTATCCTTCAATTTGAATCCTCAGTCCACTCTCTTGAAACAAGATTACACCATTCTGACCTTTACTTTCCTACCCACAAAATTAAAACTTTTGACCGATCCTTTATTATCTGCTCTACTACCCTCTGGAATTCTCTACCTACCAATATCCGCCATGCTGCTTCTCTATCCTCATTCAGATCCCAACTTTTCCTGTACCTCCTATCATCCCAAACAGACACTTAACAATTATGATATTGCAATTCGAAGTATTGAATTTTGAATGAAAAAAAATTAGTAAAAAGCCTACTGTTTAAATGTATATATTGCTTGTCAATTCATTTATTTTTCATTCTGTTCAACACCATCGTTTTCGGAAGATTTTATTTTTTCTTTCTTTTGTTGTATAATATTTCTTATTTTAAATAATAACTATATGTTTATTTTGTCGATTGGCCAGACATATTATATTATTTCTTTTTTCTCATCATTGTCGTAATTGTTCTTTTGTTTGAATATTTGTTCGATAAATATTAGGCCGTTTTACAAAAGAAATTCTTGGATATATTTTTTTAAAAACAATTTATTTAATCCAGTCATCGCGACGTTTCAGCCTCTAGGGCCATTATCAAGCTTCTTTTGGCATACTAAAACAAAATTGGTATCCGATGAAAATGGTCAAAAAATTATGGTACAAAAATAAAATGAATGAAGACAATAGTACCAATGGACAAAATATTGACATTAAAAATTTACAGGATAATAATAAAAAAATTCAAGATGGTATAATAGATGTAAAAAATAATAAATTAAAAAAAAAATGAACTAAATCTGATTACGAATTATTTTAAAATAGATAACAAAATAAAACCAAAAGAAAAAGATACCAAAATAAATGAGCCAGAAAATAATAAAGAATGCAATAAAATTCACAATACATATCCTAAAAAATATTATTCAGTAACGTATATAAAAAATCTAACTAATAAAGTAGAAAAAACATTTAAAAAATATGATATAACCGAAATTAAATTTGGGAAAAAACTGTAAATAAAATTGAAAAACTTTATACTAAAACTAAGGACGAAATACCAATACAAAAGATGACAAATGTCATATATAAAATAGATTGTAAAAATTGTGCAAATAAATCATATTATGGACAAACGTCACAATGGCTCCATAAGAGAATACAGCAACATAAAGAAAACTGTAACTCGAAATGCACAAAATCAAAATTGGCTACAGGTCTGTCACAACACTGCGATAAACATAAACATATTTTCGATTTTGAGAATATCTCGGTCCTACATAAGGAAGAAAACATAAGTAAAAGGAGAATCATAGAATCAATTTATATAACAAAAAATTTAGAAAAATCAGTTAACCACCAAACAGACGTAGACAACCTAAACACCTTTTATGCAAGTACTATCGACAGAGTAAATATATAAATTTTTTGGCATCCCCACCCCAAGTTCAGTCGCGCACGATGACACCTAAAAGGCGGCCGAAAACTGTTAAGTAAGTTGGAAAAAATGTTTCTTTTCTTTTTTGAATAAATAGATCCCTTTTTCAATTGATGATAAAAAATAATATGATATTTTTGAATACAGGTTTTTTTGAAAAATGATATTTTTAAAAAATTATGACTACGCTGCTGAAAAGCGGTGAAATGAAAAGATAATTAAGATGGATATGCATGGTAGGTGACATAACTATTAAAAATAATTTATTATGTGTTGTAATTGAATTGTTGAAAATGTATAAATGCAATGAAACTTTAATTGATTACAGAAGCTTGATAATGGCCCTAGAGGCTGAAACGTCGTGATGACTGGATTAAATAAATTGTTTTAAAAAAAATATATCCAAGAATTTCTTTTGTAAAACGGCCTAATATTTATCGAACATATATTATTTCATATTTCAATGTACAGTTTGTTTTTCTTAAGGGACCCAGTCCCAGAATCATTTTTTTTTTTCTATTCTAGAACGACTTTTTACTAGTATAAGTAAAAAGTAGTTCTACTTTTTAGCACTACTTTTTAATGTGTGTTTCTTTATGATGACTGCACCATCTTCCTCATCTAATATTCTCAATGGTCAACTATACTCCATTATTAAAAACTTTTTTAGTCACTCAACTATAAAAAAAAAATTAAACCTGTTAAATAAAATTTTTCATGGGGTCACCTATAGTGTCCAAACAGCCTTCTATGCCCAAGCTTGTGGCTTCAAATCCGGCAAATATATCTAGAATTTTTTAAGGGGGAGTAAAAAATCCTTGGTTATGTCGTCCTTCTGAGAGGACGTAAAATGGTGGTCCCAAGCCTGTGGTATGTCAGGTACTCATTAAAGTTCCCTATCCTAATTAAACTCGATTAGGCAAAATTTTGTACTCCCACTTTAGCATAAAAGTAATATCAAATTAATAAATAAACAAACTTTTTTACATGTTTCAATATAATTTGTTAGCAGATGTTTATTTAATAGAAGAATAATAACATTGATTCAAATATAAGTGATACTTTTCTGTAGGGTATATATATTTTCTTTTTAAAAGTAACTACAACCAGTGAAAAAGACCCTAGTTTTGTATTTAGATAACCGTGATTGTAAAGCTTATTAGTTTCTTATTTGCACACAATTTTAAAATTATTTTCTTTTAAATTCCAACTTACTGAATTTTAGGAATGAAGAAATTATAAATGCATTAGTACCGAATACGGTCGATTCCGATAAAACAGATGAGGTTTGACAATTATATTATATACAGACTAATTTCTTACCAGATGCTAAATTTATTTGTATTTTATAAAGCTTATACTAATCTAAGGATGAAAAAAACATACAAAAATGTTCTTTTTATCTCGTTAATGTACGAAATCATAAGTTGGTGGCTGGTCGAAACATTAATTTTAGCTTTAGTGTGCTTTTGAGTTTCTCCCTAATATGAATATTTTACAGATAGCTCAGTATAGATTAGTTATAATTAATGATGTGAAAATTAGGTGGAAGAAATAGTTGAAGAACCAGAAGTTGTTGAAGAAGAGTTGGTAGAAGTTGAAGAATCAGTTCATGGATTCTGCTATACTCCAGCGTTGGCCAAGAGATTGGAGAAAGCTTTGAGAGCGAGGATTAAGAAAATCCAACCTGTCGGTTTTATTGTTCTGATTTTGTTCCAGTCTTGACTGTTATGTCAGTCCTGTTGGTCGCTCTGTCCTATTGTCCTGTTCGTTGGGAAGTCGTTTGCGACATTGCAATCGGCCCCGTCTGTTTAGCATGACGACATGTTGTTCCAAGTCTTACATACTATTATTTTTTGTATCATTTATGCAATAAGTTATTTTGAAATGCTTGATGGGTCGTCAAATGGTTGTTTAGTACTAAATATTAAATTTATCCACCAATTTAATTTAAATTTATAAAATATAAATAACAATTTTCAAACAATTTACTACTAAATTAATTTATTTTACATTCACTGTAACAAGTATTTATTAAAGAATGAGCACGATTGTAATAATTGTAACCAATGTTCAAACGAATGCCTTTAATAATCAGTGCTTGAGTCACTTGTAATTTATAAACGGAAATGTAAGTAATTGTATGTATGTCCTTAAATTTTAACTGCTAAGATTTATTTCATAATTTTATTAGTTTATTTATTCAGCAATTATGATAATTACTATTTTAATAGCAAAAATAAAGATAAAAATCAAGAGATGCATGATTAATTTTTCAATAATTATACTTTTCTTTATTAAAATAAAAATGTATTGTTTAATATTAAACATGTAATAATAATTTTAATTTCCAATCATTAACTTGTAGTGGTAAATTCTAAAAATAAATTTATGATTAACATGTTCACGCTGGGGCGAATATCGTAAGTTTTTTCCCATGAGGCAGGACTGTTTTAGCTGCTTACGCATCGTGGGGCAGGGTGACGTTGCAAATTCCTACGTGTTTAATGCGAGATCACAACAGTTCGAAGCTTCCAACGCTCTAAATGCTAGATTGTAACAGTTTTGACATACACACATGATTTAAAGGAGTAACTATGGAAATAGTAAAAAAACATTCTTATATTATTAAAAATTATTACTATTATGATATATTATATCCTTATATCATATTATGGGAATAAAAATATGAAAAGAAATCACACACAGCGAAATGAAATTCTTAAAGAGTAATTATATGAAATTAACCGATAAGAGTCCTTTGAGGGGGGATGTTGAAAGATATAAAATAATTGAAATAAACTCTTTTTTAATGGCTTATTTTCTGAAAACAAGTTTCCTGTGATCCATGTCGTCCCAAGGGATAGTTAAGTGATAGTTGAGCCCCCAGGAGGGACAAGTGTGGCCCACTGGTGGGTCACCCTGTCCCGCAGAACAGTCAATTGTGACCAACCGGTGGGTTACCGTTACCCCACTCCACGGAACAGTCAGTTGTGATCCACCGGTGTGTCACTCCAGCGTGAACGTTTTAAAGTATAATAAAATTAAACAACTTTAGATATATTTTATTTTGGAACCTGTTAAATTTTATGTTTATGAAAAATTACTCTCATATAAAAGTAAGTGGCTATATTTCGTTCTTAAAATAGTTTAAATGTTTATATTTAGGTTACACAAGCTCATAAGAATTACATAGCAGCAATGCCAAATTGTGGATCTCAGGTTGGGTTTACACATTCCTGTTTTCAGGTTATAGTAAACTTTCCCGTCCATGTCATGAAGCACTTATGTGCTTTGACACACCCTGGAACAACCATTTAAACATTCAAAGTTTTTTTCATAATTTTCAACAATTCTCATGAAAACAGGCAAATGTTATGCCAAAACGACCTGTTATCATTTCCCAATATATCATTAAAAAAAAAAAAAAAGATATTATTAATCTAAGAATAATAGAAACACAAGTTGAAGTCTTCTATTTCCTGAGAATATGAGTTAATTCTTGGAATAAGATTTTTTTTAAATCAAGTATAATTAATACATAATTATAAAAAATACAATAATTGTCCATTATGAATACTAATAATAATGGCTTACCGAACCCGAAGGTTTGATGCGGATACCACCAAATACTGCCTACACAGGTTTATCCAATGATCACCGTTCAAGCTCAAGCCCCTGAGATCAGCCTTAACACTCCCATCGACACTTAGGCCTATCTTTCGGATGCTTATCAATGGGTTCAGCGAATACCAACTTTTTCGGAATCCCTTCTTCACTGAGCCCAACAACTTTACACGTCCATTGATTCTCCGTGATGCTATCACCTCAATTATATTCCCATTATGAATACTTATAAGTATTAATCAATGTTTAATGATTTGAAAATAGCTTAATAAAAGCAAGAATATTTTGCTATTCATTTCTTCATTGGATACTCTGTTATTTTTATTGTTCGGAAGCCCATCACTTAGACTTCTTTCAACAATTTTCGTCCTGTACTACAATGATAATTGGAATATTTTTAATAATTTCAACAAGCAATTTAGTCCATAACAATACAATTTAAAATCAGGTGAAACTTCCATTAATTGTGGTCTCTTATAACACCAGGAAATAGTTAAAAAGAGTTAACATTTTACACTGTCTTTCTAAATTAGAAGAAAAAAACAAAACCGGTGTGTGAGTTTCGGCGCCGAAACACGCTTGGTGTGACAACTTGATGCTTACTACTTGACACTTATTACTTGATGCTTACTGCTTGACGCTTACTACTTGACGCTTATTACTTGATGCTTACTACTTGACGCTTACTACTTAATACTTAACGCAACTATCAAATTGTATGTACTTGTATCAAATAATAAACCAATTGACACATTTAATACAGACATTTATTTTTGCTTCATTATACATATTACTTATACAGGTATACTTAATGCTAAGACTTTATTTCTAATATTATATTCATAAACGGACGATGATACGATGATGTACAGTTAGAGATAAAAATGAGTGAAACTAATAAAGAATTAATTAAATTAAGTTTCTATAGAAACGTGTGTTTTATTACAAATTGACGATAACGTAAGACACCCTTCCACCACCACTACCATCTTCGTAACACTACACTTTTGCCTACATGACTCCTGACTCTCATGATGTCATTCCCCCACTACTACAATACTAGTCTATCCCCACCACTACCATCTCTGTAACACTACACTTTTGCCTACATGACTCCTGATCCTCATGATGTCATTCCCCCACTACTACAATACTACTTACCCCCACCAACTACCCACTTCCGTAATGCTACACTTTTCCTAACATGCCACCCAGCAAAATGAATTAAAAGACGTTGTCACGTCAAAAATAGTTGAGATATATTCTTATAACAATAATACGTAAGATCCCACACACACATGAAAGAGTTGTTAGTATTATGAATTAATTATACTTATCATATGTTAAAAAGGTTTTAATCTGTTTCTTACTAGTTAGTATTTTTTTTTATTATTATTTTTTTAAACTATTTCTAGTTATTTACACGTGTCGTTATTGCAGAAAACAGTTCATGGCTTTTGCTATACTCCTTCTTTAGCGACCCGCCTTACGAAGGCTTTAGAGAAAGCGTTCTTAAGGAAGAAAGCAGAGGAGATAAAAGTATGAAGCGTTTGGATATAGCATCTGGAATCCCTTGTTACGTTGTGTTCTCCCCCCGTCTTGGATATATTATATTTTTTTCCTTGTTTCTGTTGTGCTCGGAGGTGTTCTTGTTTTGTTTTTTTCTCTCTAGTGAATCCTTGAAGAGATTGAAGTATTCTCGATCCGAATAAATCAGTTTTACAAAGGTTACTTATAAATGTACTCTACTAGTGTGCACTGCTAATCAGAATATAATATGCATGTGTTTTTATTGTTTGATCGATAGATGTTGTTGTTTTTCTAACACATTATTTACTCGTAGGCTGTTGGGTTTTTGTTTGAAGCATTTATTTTTTCGGATTAAACACATCTTTTTTTTTTTTTTTTTTTTTTTTTTTATTGTAGTGGAAAATTATTATTATATACCTGTCTTTAAATTGGTCTGATTATTATTTTTTTAGAAAGAAGATATAAACGATACGGATACGATGGATGTGGATAATAAAGAGGTACTTAACCGTATGCCAGTGTTGTTTAATGACGTTTTTTGTTTGCCTCATTTAACACCAGTTGTAGGATTCATTCTTGCATCTTTTAAATTTATTATTAGTAGTCAGTTCTATCTTTTTTCATTTTACTAATCATAGAGTTTCAAAATATTAAATATTCTTAGTTATTATTTATTTCTTGCATCCCCATTATAATCAGTAAAAGTGGCGCCCAAACAGTTTTTGAATTATTTTAATATGAAAATTATAACACTAGAAGTATGTTTTCTTGCATAAATTTTATATGTGAGAAACCTTTTTCTATGTGTGTGTGTACCTCTTTTCTATAGTAAAATTATATCACAAAGAATCTAGTTCTGAGCCGTGTAGCTGTTTCTTGGAAGGCACCTATTATCAAAAGTTCTTTTAAAATTAAATTACGTCATTTAAGATCACATTTTTATAATCTAATTTGGAACATACAACTAAAATATAGAATGAGATATGAAATGTAACAGCCCATTTTTTGGAATGTTTTAAAAGTCCAAGTACCCCAAAAGATAAAGCACAGTGTTCCCTATTGATGAATCCAAGACCCAAGATCGGACTTTACACAATCCTTCTACCGCCGGGACATCTGCCCATAGTCGGTTCAGTCCTTATGAACTTTTTCATCATTAAACAATAACCGATATGCAGAAAATGATTAGGTGTTATATACACAATGCACATATTGATTGCATTTCTTAAGAGATACACGCTGCTGCTGGACTAGATGTGATGCAATTCTGCATTGTACAGCCTTCCAAATTTGCCTGTGGGCTCTCTCTCCCTCTTTGAATGAATAAGATTTATCACAGCCTTATTTTTGAAAATTGTTGAGGATTCTTGTTCCTCGAAAGTTAGCAACCACGTTTAACATCCATATCGAACAGTGAGGAAGAAACAATAAATTCTAACCTTTAATTATGCAACTGAAAAATATCATGCTTTTTTTCCCCTTTATTTCATACTAAGTTTTGAGTTTTCTACTTGTCATAAAACCTAAATGCTTCAATTTTTCTACATGTTCAAATATTCATCCTGATATAGTCATATTACTTAAAATTGTTTGTGTTTCTAGTACCAATCATATATTTCTTCTTATCTGTGCTTATTTCTTGTCCTTTTTCTTTGCTAGTTTTCATTCCATACTTGTCTTCTTTCCACATCTTTACATAACAGTAAAATGTCATACCTTCCAGAAAGGAAAATGAATTGGTGTTGAACAGATTTTGTATTTTGTTTGATAATAATTCAGAGATAACATTTTATACATCTCTACATTAAATTTATTATTATCATTTTCTGATTCAATATCAGAAAATAATTTTGAATTTTTCAGACTAGAGGCTTCTGGGTATAAAGTTGTTCTTTGTACCAGAAGATGGCACTATAGCCGAAACGTTGTGCATAATAACTTAATAAAATGGTGGTGAAGTTAAATATCAGCCTCCACCTTTATTCTTGGAATTTTGAGCTAATTAATAATATGTCCTTTCCGTAGTCATAATAATAACAAATGATAAGACTTCCTCGATTGTTAAAAAACTGTTGAATCAGAGGATTGGTTTACAAGTTTTCATTTCTGTATACTTCTTGCCCGAGATCCTTAGAGACATCAGTTTGTTAGCTATAACCCATGACAGTATTTTTTCTGTAAAATATTTGTTTAAGTATTGGGTTGTGTCATATGAAATGTCTGTTTTCAAGGTAAAGGATTTTTATTAAAAATACGATATGAAAACAAGATAATTTTATTCGAAGTATTCACCTACACATTTTTCCCAACGTGACACCAACTTTTTTATCCCCGAACTGAAAAACTCTGAGCTTTGAAGTAAAACAAAATCTGAAAACGTGTTTTCACTTGATCATCATTTTCAAAAAGGTTTTCCTTTGACGTAGTTGTCTAAATTCTTGCCTTGCTGCCGCTCAGTGAGAGTCTGGAAACGGTACATGCACTTGCATTTAGTTGTGCTGAGAGTCCTTTAACTGTTTGGTAGGGGTTTCCTTCTACTGTATGTTTGAGGACATCGTTGTCTATTACGGACAGCGGTCTTCCTCGGGGCAAGTTTTCAAGTCTGTATCCCCAGCTGAAGACTTAGGAAACCAACGGCGTATGGTCCGTTCATTAACACTCCCTTCCCCAAACGCCTTGCAAATATTCTCCCCAAACAGTCTCAGCTGCCGAATGGCCGAGTTTAAACTCGTACAAAAATATTACTCAAAAATCACGTGTTTCCATGTTCATATTTGGAGGTATACTAAAAAGTGGGTAATTGATTGGGAAGCTAATGTTTATAAAACCAACGTAGAGGGTTAGTAACTGTTTACTTTAAATATGTAAACATTCGGAAGAAAACAACAGAGACCTGCAAAATCCTTTATGTATTTCAGAAACTATTAAAACGGACATTTCATGTGAAACAACCCAATATTTTCCTACTTTCTGATTGTTTACTATCTTCCATTATTGCTACTATTTTCAATTTTTTGACAAAAAATATTCATGTTGAAGCCACTGAACGTAGTTTTAATTTTGACTGTGAATGATTTTTTCCTTGTGTAACATATTTGAGTTGATTATTTTTATTTAACTATTAGTTATTTTTTATGTTTTATTGGAATGATAATCCTTAATATTTTTAGTACGTTGAATGCATTAAACAGGCCTGACCTATATATGTTTCTTAATAAGTGATTTTGACTTTCAGACTGACTCTGCAGTAAATGATGATCGAGAAGTGGACGAGGGGAACGATGAAGAAAATGGAGGTGATGGTGACGTTGGAGGAGACGGGGATGCTGAATAAGAACTGTTTTTACATTTTATAATGCTCTTTAAATTACACTGCAATAATGATATATATTTATGCTATAAAAAAAAGAAAAAAAGAAGTGCATTATTATAAAGACACACTGAACTATATTGTTTATTTTATCATATTATATATTTTATTTATAACTCAATTTTATACATTTATTACTCTTAATTGTGATATGATTACTGTAAGGCAAAGGCAATAAAATAGAATTGGAAAGTATGCTCTCAATAATCTGGCAGGTATCGAACCTCAGTTATCAAAACTTTATTTTAATAATGATACAATTTATTTAGTTTAAGAATTTATAACATAAGATGTTTTAAAAGTTATTTTACCATAATGTATTTATTGTATATTTTATTTAAAATGGCTCAATTTTTCTTCTTTTTTTTTTTCTTTATACTCAGTGAATGAGGTAAAGCTGGATTACTGGAGTGTACTATACTGTATTCAATTTGTATATCAATAAGAAGTTTTCTTTTTAATTTGTTTCTTTGATCTGTTTTTTTTTTTTTTTTTTTATAATTTGTTGTTTTTTATTTTATTGTTTTTGAGTTATTTAAACTTATGGTACTCAGTATTATATATTTCCTGAAGATTCAGGAAGCTTGTTTTATTCTTCATTAAGGATTGTTTTTCTTGTCATGTATTTTTTTCAATCGTTTTTAAGAGGTCTGTATCGACTCTTTTAAACAGAATAATAATTTAAATTTTAACTCCTCGAATATTTGCAAAGATAACTACAAATTTTAGAACAGTACAAAAATGAAAGTATTGAATATATTTATAATCATTAGTAATCCCGCCTAGATTCGATTTGAAAATGCTGGATATATTTTGGCGAAAAAGTCAAATTAAATAATTTTTTTTTAGAAAGGTATTTGATGTTTGGCGTATTTAAATAGATATTTTAGTTTATCATAAGATGTTAGCAAATTTTATTTTATTTTTCGCTTTCATATTACCTTTCTAAAAAAATATGACTGATTCATTTAAGTGAATTACCATTTGTATCGTTCTAGTGAAAATTGTATAAAAGGCTTTTTTGTATTATTAGTGATTGATAAATCTGCCTGTATAGTTTCATCGACATTGTTGAGGTACATATTTATGGAAATAGGCTTAGACGAAAAAAATGTTTGCCATGACACTAAGTCTCCGTTCTTAACATTTTTGTCGACTAGACTTTCAATTAACACCATCATCGAGCTTTGTATATAAGCTAACTCATATTTTTAAGCTATTGCTTTTCTTTACACAAAATTATTTCATTTTATCTATTTTTTTAATACATAATAAATTATATGTTAAAGTTGATTTTTCCATTATTTCTCCTCGTCCCCCTTAAGTTTGTAACATAATAATAATTATAATACTATTTATTTGCACATCGGGGATATCCCAATAACAAATGGAGTCAGCCATTACAGTTTACTTCAAATACATATGAAATATTTAGTTAGGAAAGTATGGTGATCATGAAAATTTTCTAATTCGAGTTTTTAACAGAAATAAATTGAAAGAATATTAAGGGTGGTCAAAAAATAAAGATTAATAATAAATTGAAGTGAGAATGGTTGACTGCGTGTATATAGAGGAGAAGTTAGTTGAGGGTGCAGTCAAATTAACTCACAATTGAGTAGAAACTTAATTTAATACTGCTGATGTTTCAGCCTGAATTTCAGGCCTTTTTCAGGGGGATTATAGGAGTGAGAACGCAACAATGCAACAATCGGCTCAATGATTGTTGGCCTCTTACTGTGTATTGCAAGTCTAACTATATACCTAGTATGTTACAGCAACTGACAGTCTGACTGGGCTTAAATGCCGATATTTTAAAATTTCTTCCTCTAAAGTACGTTTAGTTTTGTAGATTTTATGAAGCAGACCATATCATCTGATTAGCATTTCTAGAAAACAGGTAAATATATAAGTTGAACGAATTCGATATCCAACTGAAGGAGAAAACTGCAAAAATATTTTTTTTAATGCAATTATTATTTTTTGAACTTAAGAACAGTAATATACATGTATAATATACCGTCTGAATGCTAAAAATTTAGAAAAAATATTATCTTATACGTATTATTGTAAAAGTTTACGAAGAGTGATGAAAAGCCGATTAAACACATTGATTGTCGTAGGTAATAATATAATAGATTATTTAATAAAACACATGTTTCTTTTAAAATCCCATTTTTCTTCCCATTTCATTCCATGGAAGCTAACTGGAGGTTATTAAAAAATGAATCTGAAAAAAAGGTTTAATATTTTCTCCTTGTTGGTTGTTAAATTTCCAAAATCAATGAGCCAGAAGAGCCAATTTTTGCCATGAATTTTCCACTTTTTTATAGTTTTCTCAAAAGTTTTATCTTCTTCTCCATGCACAGAAAGCCTTTCAGCGAAGAGGAGCCTCTACGCACCTGACCAGGCGTCTTGATGCATGAGACTGCCTTGACGTGCCAAAGATGGATACTATGACAGAGAGGCATAAGTTTGTACAGTCGCTTGGGCTCCCTTTTTTGTGAGATGGCACTATTAAATTAATTTCCCACTCTCGGGGGATCTTATTTTCCCATATAACTTATGGGATACTATATAACTTCTTGTTGTATATAGTCTGTCAACGTGGCTGTGATTATCCATAAAGATTTTTGCCTTTGATTTTGGATTGTCAGCACTTTTTCTTTTTCATCTTTAACATTCCTGACAGGTTTTAGCTTATCCACTTTTAGGGAATTGATTTTGCCAAAAAATGTTCATGTTTTATCTATTGTCACTTTCCAGAGATTTTCCATAGTCCTTCCATAGTCCTGTTCTTTTTCTCCTCAAACTATTCTCTAAAGATTTTTATCAAACTCACTATTAACACAAGAACAAATGGGATTTAATTTGATGTGGATTTTATTCTTATTTAAATACTTTTTAAGAGCTTGGATTTATATTTTTTAACGAGCCTAATATATAATACGGAATAAGCATGTGAAATCTGCCTCCACGTATATTAGGACCAAAATTATATCAATGATTCACAACTATGAGAAACAACCTTATGTAAATTTTTAGTTCTTTATGCTTATAGTGGGAAGTTATGGAGGGTGGAAGATAAAACAAAAAAAATTTAAGTTATGGATTTTACAATACAGTTTCAAAAAATATTTTTTTAAAATTTTTTCTACGAAAGTCAGTCAAATAATTTTCAAAAACATATTTTTAGGTTATGATGGTTTGGTACACCTCCAATGTTTTGCTACTTTATTTTATTGGAGGGTCCTCCATAATATATATTTTTTTCAATTTTATCGCAAGTGTACCCAATGGTGAAAATAAAAAAAAAAACAATAATTTTTGGGCAACAGATCAATCGACTTTCACGAAAAAAATATATGTTAATGGTTTTGTAATTTTTATAATGCAGATTTCACATGCATATTCCGCTTTGCCCTTTATTAATCTATATATTGTGTGAATGTTATACATGATCTCCATTAAAAATGTCCTAATTAGGACAGATTGTAATATTACTGAATAAAATTGTTTCTGGAAAAATTTATTAATTTGAAGTATCTTTGTGGGAAAAGTTAGTTGAGGGTGACCCTCCCATTTCATTCCATGGAAGCTAACTGGAGGTTCTTAAAAAATTAATCTGAAAAAAAAAAAAAAGTCTAATATTTTCTCCTTCAGTTGGTTGTCAAATGTTTTCATATTTCATATTAACCCATTTTTTTATCAATACTTACAAATAGAATACCTTACTCCTAAATGAACAACCCATCATTTTCAGTTTCTCGGTAAAAAATATTGAGTATTTTTATTTACCAAACTTTTATCTTGGAAACAACACATAGCCCAAATTTCCTACCATTATTTTAAGTTTAAGTCACAAGTCAACCATTCTCACTTCATAAAGTATCTTTAGTTTTGTTTATTGGAAATAATTAACCATTTCTGTTTGTAAGTATTGATAAAAAATGGATTAATATGAAAACATTTGATAACCAACTGAAGGAGAAAATATTAGACCTTTTTTTTCAGATTAATGTTTTTAATAAATTCCGCATAGCTTCCTTGGAAATTTTAATGGAATGGAATAGGAGAGTCACCCGTGGTATAGTGGCTAGCATAACAGCCTTACTCAATTTCAGGGGTTTCTGACCCAGCAGATGGCCCTAGGATTTTTTAAAGGAGTAAAAAATGCTTGGCTATGACCTCAAAGGGCACATGAAGTGATGATTATAATCCTGTGCGATGTCAGGTACTTAGTAAAGATCCCTATCCTAATTAAACCTGGATAAGCAACATTTAGAACCTCCACTTTAACATTGCCGATTAGCACTGCAGCATAAAAAAAAAAAAAGTTTCTACTCCAACAATCAATGAATATCTCTACTGTTTCATAGCCAATGGCCAAGCAAGGAGATACTTAGATCTAGATCACTCTCAGCTGCTAAAAGTTTTTCCCTCAATTTTCGGGTACCCACATTATAGAGGCTGATGTTACCCAGGAGAGTATGTACTGTAGGGTCACTCCCTATAATTCTGCCACAACCAGGGTTCATACCCAGGACCTGGATAATAGTAGACTAGTGCTCTCTCCACTAGGCCATGCTGCTCATTGCTCATTAATATCAAGTGATGTTAAATGAATAAAAAAAGCTTCCATGGAATATATTATTTATCTATTAACATTTCAAAATGCTGTGACAATATTGTTATTTGCCATCTCAAAAATATTTACAATAAGCAGATATGATCACATCCAAATTCTGGTTAAATTAGTAAATTGAGAAGTTGAGTTACAAAAAGTACTATATCCATTCAAGAAAACTTTACAGAAAAGCCAAAAATATCTCATTACTGTATTTTTATTTTTTAAATTATTTATTGATATTTACAACTGTATTGTACAACTAATACTAGTAAATAGGCTAAAAGAAAATAGACATGAACAAGACATGTAGAGAAGCTCCCCTCGGTAGCACTCTAAAAATATTCTAAACTAGAAGGTCTTAACTCCATCTTCTTTTCAGACGCCTCGGAGAAGTATCAGTAACTGAAGTGGAAGAAAGGATTGAAACTAAAGGATTAGAGTGGGATTGGAGTTTGTCATGAAAGGTTTGAGTCAAATCAGCAACATACAGAATATTAAGGTCTTTATGGATCAGTTTATTAATTACAAAGTAAGGAGCATTGAGGATTTTACAAAACATTTTGGATTGTAGGGATTGGATACGGGAATAATTTGATGGTTTAGTAGAGCCCCAAAGCTCTACTCCGTAACTTTATTATTACACTAACTTATTTGATTCTTTTTGCATTAGAATCTAGAATTTTTTTTTACTATATTAATAAAATTATATTAAACTTATGGAATTATATGTTTTAGTATGATTTGGAATGAAACTAAATATGTAATCAGTATCTTTAGAAAATAATAGCATTCCTAATATGCGATTTTAATGGACTTGAGTGTTCATTAGATAAAATTAAATAGAAGATTTTGATAAACCTTAACAATGAGAATACAAATATGTCATAATATCAATTTGGTAAAAAATCAACGTTTCAATTGTGGCCATCTCCAAGTTCTTGGGAAGGATTTGTATGGATTTTGTTTGTGGATTTAAGCGCTTATACTGATGAGTTCATGTTGTGAATCAGTCTGTCATGAAAACATATATAGCATTCTGTTGCAGTAGCTGAAACTGTAAGCATGTTCTTATGAATTAATATTTTTCAAAGAGTATGGCGTCAGCCATAATTTTTCATAATTCTTGTGACAGAAATGACTGAGTTCTTTGTATCTTGGAGTTATTGTCAATTTTTATAAGTACTTTGTAGGCAGTAAGTTTGTTAGATAATTGTATTATTATTATATATATATTTGGGGTATATGAATCATAATCTGAATATATGTACAAATGGTTTGTTCAGTAGTTTTCTTTTAAGTCAGCTTTTAGTCTAAATAAAGTCTCTGGTATCTTATTTCCCCTGACGTACAATTATATCATTGACATAAACCTTTAAACTTCTCCATGTTCACACTTTCCTTTATTCTTCTTCACTTTTCACCTTATAGCCCAGGTAAAAGTTTTTACAATAACATAAAGGTTGAAATTATTAAGTTTAAGATTGTAATTTTATAATAATGCGTAGAAAAACATTGGATTGCATAGGAAATAAGTTCTGTTGCATTATTAGTCTGTTTTCTCATTTACTCTCAACCTCAAACTTCATTCTTTACTTTTGTAGTACTTATCGCTAATTTACACTAAAATGCATGCATTTTGTATTGTATACAAATAAGTCAATCATAATTTTTTTTTTTCTGGATTTTCACAATGATATACCTATTATAAGAAAGATTTGAGTGAAAAATTGTCGTCAGTTATAATAGATGTTTCAGCTCACATAAATTCCTTCTTTAGTCAGTTTTAAAAAGCTAAAATTTGGCTTTAATTTAAAAAATCTTGGCACATCATCGACCAAAACCTATCCTGGAAACCCCAAATTACCCAAATTTCCCATCGATCGATTAGTACCTTAAAATTATTCCACCGATCCCGCCACCTCCTACCACTATCTACCCGTAAACTCCTAGTCACATCACTCATTTTCCCCCACTTTGACTATAGTTGTGTGGCATATGGCGGCCTCTCGAAGGTACTCGAGGACAGATTGAGAAGAATTATGAATTGCTTTTTAAGATTTGTGTTCGGTACCTCGAGACGGTCTCATGTATTCCACCTCTACGACGAGTTAAAGTGGTTATCCCCAACCTTTCGAAGACAATATTTCCTTGGATCATTCCTTTATCAAATCATTAACTCCCACCACCCATTTTACGTCTACAGCCTTCTGGTATTCAAATTCTCAACCCATCACCAGGAAACAAGATCCCGTCTGTCTGACCTCCAAACTCCTTTCCACAGAACCAAAAAATACGATTGCTCCTTTTTAGCCCGTTCCACTGCCTTATGGAATACTCTCCCTTCAAACATCCGACATGCTCCTTCCCTACCATCATTTAAATCCCTCCTCTTTCAATATTTCCTTTCTCTCCAGTCCGATGTAAGTTAATTTTAATTTTTATTATGCCTATTTATGTGAGGTGATTTGTTTATATACTTTAATGAGATGTAAAAGATATATTTTAGGCTGATTCTTATTTATTTATTTTTGAATATGTACATAGAGATGTCACAATGACCTTTTATTTATTTTTTTCTTCTTTCTTTTGTTATTTAAATGTAGTTATATATTGTTTTAGATCAGATATAAATTATTATTTTGACCATTAATGTTATTCTGAAGGGACATTGTCCCAGAATAAAGTTATTTTCTAAAAAAAAAAAAAAAAGTATATTTTATTATTTTATGCTGCTGTGGCTCATCGGCAATGTTAAAGTGGAGGTTCTAAATTTTACTTATCCAGGTTTAATTAGAGTAGGTATCTTTACTGAGTACCCGACATCGCATAGGATTAAAATTATCATTTCATGTTCCCTCTAAGGGCACATCCAAGCATTTTTTACCCCTTTGAAAAATCCTAGAACCATCTGTTGGGTGGGAAATGCCGACCTTTGGTAAAGTTGTTATGCTAGCCACTATACCACAGGTGACCCCACCAATTACATTCCAGTTTCAATGGAAGCTAACTGGAGGTTATTAAAAACATTAATCTGAAAAAAAGTCTAAAATTTTCTCCTTCAGTTGGTTATCAAATGATATTATATTCATCCATTTTTTATCAATACTTACAAATAGAAATGGTTAATTATTTCTAATAAACAAAACTAAAGATACTTTGGTGTAAGAATTAAAAAAATATATATATTTAAGCCCTTACAAAGTATTAAAATAAGAATAAAATCTACATCAAATTAAAAGCTATTTGTTCTCGTGTTATTATAGTATGATAACCACCCGAACCGAGACCTGAAACCCATAATCATTTTTTCCACCTCAAAATTCTATTGACCAACTCAGCCACACCCTTCCTCTTCCCTCCCCCTCTCCCTCTCTCTCTCTCTTGTATACTTATAATGAAACCATTAAAGGAAACCATAAAAAATAAACACACTTTTATGAATATATATGTATTTATTTAAATAACTATATATATGAAAATCTATATATAGCCGTTATCACAAATGTTTTGTACAAAGTAGTTCCACATTGAAGCAGCTAACTGTATGATGTTCCTCAGTGGTAGTAGTGGCCGGAAGGATGGACGGCGTGTCCGGCCTTGGATACGACGGCGTTGAACCCGTTGTGGTCATCTGCGGTGTAGGAGACGGTCCTGATGGTACCGTCTGGCTCGACGAGGCTGTACTGCCCCTTCACAACGTCGCCGTCCCTCTCTTCCCACTGGTTCTTCACGTCTCCGGTGTAACCGTCCTTGACGCCGTAGTCGTAAGCGTACTTCGGGTGTGCCTGAGCAGTTGATTCAAAGGATTAGAACATAGAAGGCCATTCAAATGTATTTAATAATAAGAGCACAATAAAAAAATGATATTAATTAATTTAAATTTCGTCTCACTTCAAACTTACACAATGTATTTAAATAAATAACCTGTACATCAACAACCCATGAATGGTCTTGGGCTCAGCACATATAGAGATTCCAAATGTTTTGGAACATTTGAACAAAGAAGACAAAATATATGAATTTTGAACTCATGAAACCAAAGAAGAATCAGTTGAGGGATTCGTTAAATGTGGTCACTTCAAATTTCAGAAGGTAGATCAGCTTACACATATTGTGTCAATCATAAGCTCCGATAATATTATCACCCCCTAGATCAATAAAAGAATATTCAATGCCAATAGAAGCTATTTGGACTCCGGAAATCTCACAGAAGTAGATTTATCATGAGAAGAAGGAAGACATCGCTTTATAAAACATTTATCCGCCCAGTTCTCATGTACGCTTCTAAAGCCACTTACAAAGGCCAGAGAGGATGGAATACTCATCTTCGAAAGAAAGATCCTCCAAAGAATATTTGGACCTCTCAGGAATAGTGATGACTGGCGAAGAAGAAAAAAATGTAGAATTGTATGAGCTTTATTGAGAGACAAACATTATTCAACTTGTAAAGCTTGCACGACTTCGCTGGGCTGGCCATGTTGCCAGAATGACGGTAAAGAAAATCCCAAAACGTCTCTTAATGAGCAACCTGTATCGAGAAAGAAGCAAGGGACGGTCGAGAATAAGATAGGAGGACTATGTGACCCAGGATGCCAAAGCCCTACTGAGAACCAAAGGGAATTGGAGAGCGGTGGCACAACCGAACCGCGTGGCGAAATCATAATGAGGAGGATAGGGCCCACATTGGACTGTGGCGTCACGGATATATGAGTGTGCCTCAGTAAAGGATCTCTTTATCCCAGGGTTGTCCTACAAACCAATAATATTCTTCCGCAGCCGAAGTTTGACCATGGGTCTTGGAAAAATAGAAGTCTGTAGCTTTGCTTTTTTAGCACTTTACACATTCCTTATCAAGGAGGAAGGGAAATCTTTGTGCAACCATGCATCGTAGATCCTGCTATCCTGTGCTTGGATTGGCATCACTTTTAGATACATACATCCTTTCTGCCCTCTTGGTCTTTCTCTCAGACGTTTTCCTGTGGGTATGGTTTCAATGAATTTTTGGTGTCACTATCTTCAGTCATCCGATATAGATTCCTAAACCATCTCAATCGTCTTTTCTCTAAATAATTCTTTCGTGAGACATTTCCTAAGTCTACTGTAATATTTTCATTTCTGATCCTGTCTCTCCTAGTCTTGCCGACTACTTTCGAAGATACTTTATTTCACTAGCAGTAAATCTGCTTAGGTGTTTGTCTAAATAGACCTCGATTTTACTCCCATAAGTATGTATATAGATAGAAATAGTTATGCTAATCCATTAACATAAGTTTATTTTGCTTCTAGTTTTTTTTATTATAAATCAAAGAAGGATAAGTGGAATTGGACTTATGAATTTGTAGATTGAATGGTGGCTGAACCTTTTCTCCTCGGAATAGAGTTTTAAAGAACTGCTAGCCTTAGCTAGATATATAAGTATTTATTTATATATGCTGAAAGAACTTACGTAGTAGTCGACTGCGCCGTGACCAGCATATCCAAGTCCAGCTCCTGCTCCGTAGCCCAGGCCTCCGTGGAGTCCTCCAAGAGCACCGCCGTAGTAACCTCCTGCGTGGCCGAGGTAGCCGGCTGCAGCCAATCCCAGCAGGGAGAAGAGGAGTGAGACCTGAAGGGATAGTTAGCTTTGTAATCTTTTCTTAACGTATAATACAATATTTGCAAAAAAGAAAAAATTCAGTTCAGTAATAGTCATATTTGGTTAGAGTCGTTATTTGGTCTGGGATTTCTCCTACCTCAAATAGGAACGGATGGAAGTCAGAACAGAAAAAAAACACAACAGTCATTTCTAGTCTATAGATGTTTAAGGGTTAAAAAAGAGAGCGATGATTGACAGTATTATGGGGACGGAGTGGCTGATTGGGTTAACTCGTGTAAATAGTCCTAAAGTCAACGGGTGACTTTAACTCGGCATTAATCCCCCAAACATACCCGAGGTGAGGTAGAGGTGATGAAAAAAAAAAAGAAGAAGAAGAGAGTGACAATAATAAACAATTAGTTACAAAAGAAAAAAAAATGATTCCTAAAGTATTTTTATTCAAGAAGGTTTTTGAGAATCTAAAAAAGGACATTTTCGTGTGTAACCCTCCTCCTATATATTCTTGGTACCGATCCTTTAAACGGGAATAATATTTGGAATATTAAAAAGTAGCCTCCTGAGAGTGATAACCCATTATGTTGCCATTAAAGTAACATTAAGTTATAAATACATATATGTATGAGTAGACGGTGGTTAAGTTACTTTCTGGTAGTAAAAAAACAAACAAAAAAAACAGAAGTTTTTTGTTACTGAAAATTTTATAAGCTACAAATTTGGTTCTTCCATCATTATGTATATATTTGATTTATAATGTGTACTATTTAAAATTAGCATACTTTAAAATCGGATTTGTATATTTTCTACACCAATAACACATAAACCAAAACGAGACTCACATACTTATAATTGGCAAATAAGAAAACTATTGAGAGGCATGATTTTATTATTTCCTACCTCTTTGCTACGTAGGTTACAAAGAGATTTATCGGTATAAAAAAAAAAAAATAAATAAATATTGGTTTATTAGCGTCCTTTTTTTGGCATCTGGGTTATCCTATGAAGTATTTCACATTTCTGTTTCCGTCATTTTCCTATGAAACAAGAATGAAGGCTACGAGACACTACCGCTCACTAGAACAATAGATTCAAGAGACATTGTTTTCACAACTATACCCTTTCTAAACTACGCGAGAATCGGGTGAATGAGCAGAAGATTCCGGAGCGCAATGCCGATTCGGTTGGCAACCCTGCCTGATGGACGGGTTCCTTGTCAAGAAGACGAGTACGAAGTGGGTCAAGATCAAGGAGGCAGGAGCAGACACCGTGAACCTGCAACACGCCTGACCTTCTCCTGGTCGTTGCTTTCAAGAACCGGTCTAGGCCGAGCGTCTCGAGTCCTTCCGTAAACAGAAGGAAATAGGTCGATGGCGTATTTGATGTATTCGAAATTTCTATTGTTTTTTCTATGATTTTCAAACTGTAATAAATAAGTGTAGTGGTTAGAGCACTGTATCACAGTTCTCCGGTTTTCGGTTTCGAAATCTGGTGAAAACAGAATAATAATTTATTTTAATATTTCAGCCGTGGAGCTACCCCCTTTACACTTGGGAAGAACACTTAGCGTGATCTCAGCCTAATCCCTATCTGTAATGAATATTAATCA
Organism: Piezodorus guildinii; assembly: GCA_023052935.1. Taxonomy (NCBI): domain Eukaryota; kingdom Metazoa; phylum Arthropoda; class Insecta; order Hemiptera; family Pentatomidae; genus Piezodorus; species Piezodorus guildinii. The sequence goes on from CM041292.1 coordinate 15,347,691, forward strand.
TTAATCAAGAAACTCTTGCCACATTTTTGTTATTTTACAACGTTTCTGGATGTGTTCCATCCTCAGAGCTATATACAGTGTATCATAAATGTAGAGTTTTTTTTTTTTAGTTTAGAACTTTATAATTTTTTTTTTTTTTTTTTTTTTTAATAAATCATTTTCTTCGCTAACCGTTGTCAATCGGACTTGGGTCATATTAATTGTATTGTTTCTCTTAAGGTCTAGTACCTGCTCCCACAATATGACTAGATATTTATTGGGTTGTGTCACATGAAATGTCCGTTTTCAAGGTAAAGGATTTTTATTAAAAATACGATATGAAAACAAGATAATTTTATTCGAAGTATTTACCTTCTTTTTTTACACATTTTTCCCAACGTGACACCAACTTTTTTATCCTCGAACTGAAGAACTCTGAGCTTTGAAGTGAAACAAAATCTGAAAACGCACTTTTCACTTTATCATCATTTTCAAAAAGTTTTCCTTTGACAAAGTTGTCTTAATTCCTGAACAGGTGGTAATCTGTTGGAGACAAGTCAGGAGAATATGGTGGGTACGGAAGAACTTCGTAGCCCAGTTCTTTCAATTTTTGCACGGTATGTTTTGAAACATGGGGTCTTGCTGAGAGTCCTTTAACTCTTTGGTAGGGGTTCCCTTCTACTGTATATTTGAGGACGTCGTTGTCTATCACGGACGGAGGTCTTCCTCGGGGCAAGTTTTCCAAGTCGGTATACCCAGCTGAAAACTTAGTAAACCAACGGCGAATGGTCCGTTCATTAACACTCCCTTCCCCAACGGCCCTGCAAATATTTCTAGCGGCTTCAGCTGCTGAATGGCCGAGTTTAAACTCGTACAAAAATATTACTCGAAAATCGCGTGTTTCCATGTTCATATTTGGAGGCATACTAAAAAGTGGGTAATTGATTGGGAAGCTAATGTTTATAAAACTAAGGTAGAGGATTAGTAACTGTTTACTTTAAATATGTAAACATTCGGAAGAAAGCAACAGAGACCTGTAAAATCCTTTATGTATTTCAGAAACTATAAAAACGGACATTTCATGTGAAAAAAAAACAATATAAGACATGTATTAAGGACACTTTTTCTTGTTGGTCCTTTATTTTTTTAATTCTTGCTTCCTTGACTGGCCTATAAAGGTATGTTTGTTTAACACAGTTTTAAAGGTAATTAATAAAGATTTTTTTTTTGAGTCTTGAACAATTTAAAACCGTACGACAAAAGAGTACTAGCTGATTGAAATATCCGAATATTCTTAGAAATGTTAAAATTTAATTTTCTGCATGACGTCATGCGACACCTACTTTCTTATTTTAAGGCATTGGGAAATTATCTCTTATTGTATTTGATACCACTAATTTTTATGTGCGTGCTCATTAAGTAGATATCTATATTTGACTTTTTCTGATGTAAAAAAAAAACTGTACCACTACGACCCAAGGAGGGTCTTGGGCTCAGTACATTTAGAGATTCGTACTGTTTCTAGGCCAACGACAGTGCAATAAGGTGTTTAGGCTTTAATCACGCTCAGCCGCCAGGTTTTTCCACAATTATTTTACCATACCAGGGTTCCCACACTTTATAGAGGCTGGATCTGCCCCTAGGAGGGTCTCCATACACTACGGTCGTCCCCCCGACTGATTAACAGAATAAATAATATTCTGCCACAGCCGGGATTCGAACCCAGGACCCGAAGAACAATAGACTAGTGCTCTATCCACTAGACCGCGCCGCTCCCCTTTTTCTGATGTAAACTATGGGTAATATGAACGTTTTTGTTCCAATTCAGATCTAGTATTTGCCTCGATGTGTGATATATGACTAGACATTTATGATGTTTGTTTATTTATATTTATATTGTTTGTCTATGGCTAATCGGATGATGCTGCAGTGAGAGTCCTAAATTTCGCCTATCCAAGTTTAATAAGGATAGGGATCTTTAACGAGTACCTAGCATCGCACAGGCTCGAGACCACATTTTAACGTCCCCTCCGAAGGACGGCATAGCTAAGGATTTTTTACTCCCATGGCATAGGAGGCTGCTATAATCCCAAGACGTTTGTGAGACTCTCTGTACAGTTATTTATTAATTATATCGCCAATGCCCTTATTTAAAGCACAATATGCTTTATTTTTAAAATTTTCGTTTTTCAATTTTAATTTATTCCAATAAGTTTGAAAAAGCTATTTTAGCCATTAATATTTATTTCATTGTTTAATACTAACTTTATTACTAACCTCGTTTCGTTCATTTTCCCCCTTAATGTACGAATTACACAATCCTAGAGTCTGCCAAGTCATTTGGACAAGTGCCAGAAAGAGATAAAATCCTATTCTATTCCAACTATGCGCGACCTGATTTCACAATACAATATTAAAGGCAACTAGCTTTCGCAACGTTCAAGGGTTACGGGAAACTTTAACGAACGGAACTACAACCTAACCCAACATTAAAGTCTCCAGGAAAAAATAAGCTTATCGAGTGAGCATAATTGACTTTTTGGAAATCAAACATTGAAACGATAATTTCAAATATGTACCGTTTCCATTTTAGAATTTTTTTAAACTGAAAACACAACAATATTTCATTAAATTACTATTGAACCATTTTATCGGAATAAGTAATACGTTTAAAAATCGATTTCATAAAAAATATCGTATACTTTTGGATACCAGCGTCTCAATTTATACATATAGATATGAATACAATACATAGAGTACATAGAGATGAACAAACTTTGGTGGCTTAGTTATTAATTTTACCGCATATTTTATACTGTAATGAATTTATTCAAGATATGAGCAGATATTTGTGAAGCAGTAAAAAAAGTAAACGGCGTGGCCTAGTAGACAGAGTATTACTGCCACTGGGGATTCGAACCTCGGCCCTAGCAGAATTACCGATTTTCACTATTTCAGAGGCGGATCGACTCTGATGTATACGGATACTCATCTAGGGCACATCCAGATACACTCTATAAAGAGGATATCCAAAAATATAACTAAACCTAATCACCTTCTTGTATCTACGTCAGCCGTGAAATAGTGCAAATATCTATAAATAATGATCTCAAGACTCTTAATTAGTTGTAGGGGTATAGCATATATATTTTTTTTTTGGGGGGGGGAATAAAGAAAATTCTGAAATGCCTTAAAGCATATTCTGTGGGAGCCAAGTTAAAATTCGGTGTCAGATTTTCAACCTCAAACGTTTTTTTTGAGATAGTATGGTCATACCATTCCCGAATTAATCATTCGGGTGATGTGAGTGGCCCATATTTCAATACATTTCAAAAAATAAAAATAAATAAATAAAAATAAAAAAAATAGTAGAGGTCATATAAATCTCTTAACTCAAAAAAAAAAAAAAAAACGAAAAAAAAAGTTTTTCCAAAATTAAACATATCTATCCATGTTTTTGAAAAATGCTGATTACACAAAACATAATATTATATATTGAAAATTTTAAGAAAAGCACATAAATATCAACTGAAAAAATATAGGACTTTAAATTCTCTTGTAAAATGAATTATAGGTAATATTAATTTCCAAAACTATGACCACTCCTAGAAAATTGTCCCACTTCATGTAATCTCACAAAGTTAATTGTTTCTGACAGCAAAATACTTAAAATTCGACATATTAAAAATTTGATTCTAGCACTAGTTAAAACAACTAACCTAGAACTAAGGAACGTTATCTATTTTTTTAATGTTTGCAGGAATCTAAGGAATTCCTTGCAAGGTTCGTTCCTGTTCTTTTCCATTATTCCTTCTATCATTGAAGACTGTAGGTTTCATGAACTGGAACGCATTGGTGACTCGGACGAATCCAAGGATGTGGAACTGGAGCATCTCCAGGGAAATTACCTTTCCTGGAAACCTAGCTTCAGTAGGAAAGTAAAATTATTGTCAAAATATCCGAAAGTCGTATCCCTCGTGAAAGGAAGGACATTTCTTTTCATTTTAACGCGGCGTCTTTCATGACGCTTGGGAAGGTTACGAATGGGACGTGTCCGTCAAAGTCAAGAAGCTCCTCAATAACATGCGAGAAATCTTAGTAACTTTCGTCGGAGCAAGATATTTCACTTCATGACTGGGCTAATGGGATGAAAGCTGCCGTGTGTCTTAGTCGAATCACCTCTCGCTGAGAGTTGATGGTTCCCAGCGTAAATGTTGATGACATAAATTTCTGAAAGTTGATTGGTCCTCGGAACCTAACTCATGGGATGAGATGGAATTTCATGTAAAACTTTGAAAGAAATATTGGAAAGTATACTTCTTCAGGCTGAAACAATATTAAACTTGTATAGAACATGAGAGAATTATTCTGGCCCACTGTATTCTTTACGAAAAGAAAAACAAATTAACTGTTAGATCTAAACCAAGACACAAATTAAAAAATTGTTTTTTTTTTACAGAAATTATTTTCAATTAGAATTTTATATTTTATAATATATTCCTAATGTAGTAACAGCATTTTTTTTGGAAGGACGAAAACTTACATTAAAAACGGTTAGGGGGAGTAAGTTTAAAATATAACTTTTTTTTTTCAAACTAGATATACCTAAACAATAATCCATTTCTGAATAGGATTGGAAGTAAAAGCTAAAGTGTTCGAAGTCGATACCACCAAATGTTGCCGACACAATTTCTTCCAATGATCATCGTCCTTGCCAAAGGCTCTTCTATCAGATTAAACACAATCTGCCTACCGACGTCTTGGCCTGCGCATACTACTAATTACGCATAATAATTTTTTGAAATTCGTTCTTCGCTGAATTCGCCCGCTTGAGTTGCTGTTTTGCAACCAACTCATTATACTGATTGGGTACATGCTCAGTAATTTCGTGTTGTGTAATCTTCTAAATTCTCCAGGGACCTCATCTCTCTTTGGACCAAATATTTTATGTAGTGCCTTATTCTCTAAAACCTTAAGGCGTTTAACATCCGTATAGAACCGTCGGAAGAATAAAAGTTTTGAAGATTCTATTCTTAAAGATTCTTGACGGAAGCCAAGAAATAGGTATTATTGCGACTGAATAATAACAAGCATTTCCCGACATTATCGCAACTTTGCTTCCTCATGGATTTTGTTGTTTTCTAGTCATTATAGAGACTTTTTGTAATGGCGTATGTTAAAAAAACTAAATAATAGATCAAATAAATGTATATATTTTTTAAATCTGTAACAATACCTTTTATAGAATAAATACCTTTGCGTCAAACCCCCATGTTTCTTTTGACATTTGTGTTTAATGTTGTAATTAAATTACACATAAAAGTTAAATAAACATGGTATGAATAGGAAATTAGTCAGTTATGCAGACTTTAACCTCTAACATATCAGTTATGCCAATCTATGAATTCTTATCTCAATGAATACATGAATATTTTAAGATTAAAAATAAATAAATGTGTCTTGTTCCTTTATCTTTCTTTATTTTATTTTTTTTTTTTTTTTAACGTTTTATATATATATATATATATATATATATATATATATATATATATATAAAATATATATAATATATATATATATAACGTATAAAACGTTCCACCAGTATTTATCTACAGTAAAAACTGAGTGAGTTGGAGATCAATTGTGATTAAACTTTAATTTCACAAGGAATATAAAATACCGAAAATGAAGATAGGAATGAACAAATTAACACGAAGACTGGCAAGTCGTGCGGGATAGAATTCCACCTTTAAGGCGTTGGGTAGTACAGCCTTGTTTTTGTAAGGAATCGAAATAATTTTGTTATTTTTATATAATGCAATAATGTTTTGTAAAAATAATTCAGAGAAAAAATTATATATATTTCAAAAAGTATGTTAAACAAAATAAACATTATATTTGTTTTGATCTCCTGTTTATGTGACGAGTATTATATAGATACTCAACCTGTCTGTATAAATATATATATATTTGTATAAAAATACTTAAAAAACGAAACACATGAAGAAATTTACTTTAATCTACAATATTTTCAACCAAAAAAATTTCCTACTTTTCACAAGGGAGAAAATAAATCAACCCACAATTTTCGGGTTCTGTTCTGTTGAAAAATAAATAATTCATGATATTGAGCCAACTTATTTTTAAAAAATGTTCAATGCTACGACATTCTTTTAGCTACACGCCCTGATGAAGGCCTAAAATTTAGGTCGAAACGTCGGTAGAAATATAATAAGTGTATTATAAAAGCATTAATATAAAACTGGTATTAGACATTGCCTAGGAAGCAAGAGAAAATATTGTACCGAAAATTAATCGAAAAGTTGTAATGAAAATAAAATTATTTTTTTCCTGCTCTATAAAAAGACTTGTTTTATATCATGGAGTAATAAGTTTACTTTTTAAGTGTAAATAATCCTCACACGAGACTGAAACGACTGCTCGAAGATATCGATTACTACAACACTTACTAGACAAGCATCCAAAACTTCTAGTATATTACAAAATTCTCATTTACATCACTATTATCAGACCTATTTGGACATATGGAACCGAAATTTGAGGCTCTACGAAACCATCTAATTCCTCCCGCATTCAGTCCTTACAATCCAAAATCCTTCGAAAAATCCTGAATGCCCCTTATTTTGTCACAAATCAACTCCTTCATAATGACCTAAACATCCCATTTGTTGCAGACATAGCCCGTGATAGATACTCCTCTTTCCATTCTAACCTCCCTGCCCATACAATTCCACTTGTCCGTAACTTATCTTCCTCAGATATCCCTGATAACCCTCCAAGGCGACTGAAGAGAAGGTGGCCACGGGACATACTGTCTTAAAATAGTTAGTGAAGTGCTACCACTGGGTAGTTCTTCCTCAAGACATTTTCATGACTTTTTATTTTCATTCTACATATTTACTTATTGTGTTCTTAAATACAGTTGTAAATTACAATAAAAAAAAGTTTAAATAATTTTATGACCGATAACCCAACCAATTTTTTCATCCAACGGTCTAAATCCCTCTATAACTTTTTTTTATTCGATATTTGAATTATGCGTATCGACAAATGTTACACATACATCTCCCGCCCGTTAGTTTACAATAACATATCTAATTTTCTTATATGATTTCTCACATGTAAAAAATATTTTCTTTTTCTCGGATGATCACAGTGATTCATTGTTGAAAATAATAAACAAAAAATGAATATGTAAACCGTTTGAAAATATTAAACAAAAAAAATGTTTTTGTTTTATTTCATCGAATTTTATCATGATGTTATTTATGTACTACCCGCTTACTATTTTCTAGTAATATATCTAATTTTTATTATGATTTCTCGAATATAGTATGGTACTGCACAAAAAAAAGAGACCCTTGTTCAGTAGATAACTTCCTGCAAAGCTAGTTAAGTTGGATAAATAAAGGCTTAGAAGCCCTTGAAAGATTACTAGTGCATCCAGCGCATATAGCAATCCTCTTTAGAATACCTCCGGGTAACAGAAGGACAAATCTGACAGCTATACATATTATATTTGTATTTGTATTTTGTTCGAAAATAAAACCAGAGGGTAAAAAAAAAAAAAAAAAAAAAAAAAAAAAAAAGTAGATAACTTCCTATACATTATATTTAGTCCTGATTCTCGAATACATTAACTGAGACTTCCGATTGAAAATTTTACATACCTGTGTAAGGGTGTTCATGTTGGTGAGTTGTGTTGAGACTGAGAAGTGGATGACTACCCCTGCCTAGCCCAAGGTATATATACCCCTTACCTCTCACCAGCAAGGACAGCCCCACTCCGACGATCGTAAACATTGCCCGCTACCTACGGCACGAATTATATAAATTACACGATATCATTGTTCCTAGGAATTATCCGGATTGGGCGAGAGAATCAAAATGTCCAATCTGGGGCAGAAAATGTCGGTATGAGAAGTACCAGCTAGTTTCTTTGTAATGAGCAACTCAGCCATCTCAAATCATGACTTAGTTTAGAAAAAACTTCAACATTGACCTATCAAGTATTTGTTATATTTCGTTAAAAGTTTACTATATCTTTACTTGAATTTTGGTTTATTATTTTCAATAATGAACCTTTGTCATCAACAAAAAAAAAAAAGAAAAAAAAAGAGACCCCGCCTCTCTAAAAATATGAGAGCTTAGGTTTCAATATGCGTAGAATCCGAATTACAAATAAAACAAAAATCCGTTTGTCTGCTGTCCGCCGTCCGCGGCATTTCTCGGAAACTACTGGACAAACAAAAAACAAAGAAAAAAAAGGATTAATTAAAAATAATTATCTATATACTCGCCAGAAATTATAATAAGTGTGATTCCAACAAACTCAGTTATTATCGAAGAAAGAAAGAAATTGAAACATTTTCGGGATCAACACCCCGCGGCGAACAAAGAGAGAACAAAAACTTAATCTTTTAAAAGATGTGATTCACTCATACCTCGTTTATTATTGATTGTAGAGAAAAATGTAAGGTGTTATGGAATCAGGAAATTTTATTGATTTTATTAATGAAAATGGTTTATTATTTTCTATGTAATCGATTATTATTTAATGTACCTTTGTAATCGATAAAAAAAATTAATAAAGAAAAATAAATAAATAAACCCTCAAAATTTGAGAGCTTACGTTTCAAATTGCGTAGAATTCGAATAACGAATAAAAAAAAATCCGTTTGTCCGCAACTACTGGACCATTTTTTTTTTTTAAATTCGCCACAAAAATAATAAGGAACGCAACGATGATCCCAACTAGACGTTGATATCAGCTGGTTAGTTTTAAAATGGCGGCCGATTAAAAGTGATTTAATTCAATAACCCAGTTATTTTTGAAGATAGAGAAAATATTTATTTAACCGAAAGACCGCGAATAATTATATAAAAGTTAAAAAAGAAAAGAAAATAAAATTGAAATTTCACACATAAATACGCTCCTAACACAGTTATTTTTTACGATAGAGACAAATATGTATAGAGTTTTAGAATCAGTAAAGCGCGATAAAAAAAAAAAAAAAAAAAAAAAAAAAAAAAAAAAAAAAAAAAAAAAAAAAAATTGAAATCTTGCTTATATATACACTTGTAACTACGTTATTTTCAAAGATAGAGAAAAAAACATCATTGTTTTTTTAACCAAAAAAAGCCGCGAATTATTATATAAAAGAAAAAAAAAGAAAAGAAAAAAAATTTAAATTTTACACATAAATACGCTCATAACTCAGTTATTTTTGACGATAAAAAACAGTATTCAGAGATTTTTACAATCAGTAAAGTGCAATAAAATAAAATATTCATATGTATATTTAAGTAAAAAATTATAATAGATGTAATTACACCAAAAATGGGTTATTATTGAAGATAGAGAAAAATCAAAAAGATTTTCGTGACCAAGACAACGCGATGAACAAAGTGCAAAAAAATAAAAATAAAATAAACCATCTTATATGGTCAAGCCACAACTTATAAGAGATGTGATTCCCTGATAACTCGGTTATTATTGATGATAAAGATAAAATGTAAGGTGTTCTGGAATCAGGAAATTTTATTTGAATTATTTGAATGAAAATCGAGAAAAAAAAAAGGAAATATTTATTAAAGCAGTCCTGTATAAATGCTTTTGGTTTATTATTTTCATTAATGAACCTTTGTAATCGACCAAAAAAAAAATACCTCCCTCCCCGAAATTTGAGAGCTTACGTTTCAAGATGCGTAGAATCCGAATAAAAATAAAAATCCGTTTTTTCTAATTGATAAATTAATAAATACCAACGTTTGATTTCATATACATATTTCTGACAGAGAATTAAATTTTGGACTAAATGAAAAAAGAATCATTGAATTTGGTTTACAACTAACTTAGATATTAGGTTTTGAAATCAGTGGTAGTAGTGTTATGATTTGATACTTTGAATTATTGCTTTTCATATTACTTAATTGCCTATCAACAGCCATATAAACAGTTATATCCTAAAGTTTATTATTTGGAAATAATAAACCATTGTGTAATAATTTGCAGCGTTTTTTTTATGTATTCATTTACCGCCACTTTGTGCTACTGTGGCTAATCAGACGATGCTATAGTGCGAGTCCTTAACTCATGCCCACCCAGGGATCTTCAACGACTACCTGAGATCGCACAGGCCCTGAACCAATATTTTAAATTCCCTTCGTAGGATGACATAACTAAGGATTTTTTACTCCCATTGAAAAATCCAATACTTGAACCCCGACCTTGAGCATACAAGGCTATTATAATAACCACTATACCACAGGTGCTCCTACTTTATTTTTGGATTTTTAAGTTAATTATAATTTTTTTAAATTTGATTTTTGGAATTTACAACTGTATAATATAATACAACAAGTAAATTGGAATGAAATGTAAAAAGGCATGAAACACATGTAGAGAAGCTTCCCAATGGACGCTCGAAGGATTGTCAGGAATTGAAGAGGAAGAAAGGATTGAAACTAGAGGATTAGGGTGGGAATGGAGTTTGCCATGAAAGGAATGGTGTCTAGATCGGGCCAAATCAGCAACATACGGAACACTAAGGTCTTTATGGATTAGTCATTCGTGACAAAGTAAGGAGCATTGAGGATTTTACGAAGGATTTTGGATTGTAGGGATTGGATACGGGAAGAATTTGATGGTTTGGTAGAGCCCAAAGCTCTATTCCGTAATTATAATTTAAATGAATAATATTAGTCATATTATTATTTAACATATGCAGGATTTTTCAGGTTTTAAGGTCCTAAATATCAGGTTTTGGTTAGAACGCGATATTTAGGTCCTCAACTCAGTTATTTCCTTAAGGACGTAGGTTCAGTTGCTTGAAACCAATGTTTGTCGAATTTAATGGCCTACATGTTAATTTTATGTTCTTAGAGCGATGGTAACAGATATGCCGTTTTTCGCTCAAAAAATTGGATAAATAATGTTTATACGTTTATGGACTAATAACAACTTTGATTAACTTGTACGGCTTATTTGATTGCATATTAAATTGTCTAAAATCTTGCTTATTCCAACCGTATATTATTTATCTATATTATTTGGTTGTTTCACATGAAATGTCCGTTTTTTCCCACTTTTTAGTATACCTCCAAATATGAACATGGAAACACGCGATTTTCGAGTAATATTTTTGTACGAGTTTAAACTCGGCCATTCAGCAGCTGAGGCCGCTAGAAATATTTGCAACGCGTTTGGGGAAGGGAGTGTTAATGAACGGACCATTCGCCGTTGGTTTGCTAAGTTTTCAGCTGGGAATACCGACTTGGAAAACTTGCCCCGAGGAAGACCTCCGTCCGTAATAGACAACGATGTCCTCAAACATACAGTAGAAGGAAACCCCTACCAAACAGTTAAAGGACTCTCAGCACAACTACATCCAAGTGCATCTACCATTTCCAGACATTTAAGTGTATTGGGAAAGTAAAAAAGCTCGATACATGGGTACCTCATGATCTCACTGAGCGGCTGCAAGACCCCATGTTTCAAAACATGCCGTGTAAAAATTGAAAGAACTGGGCTATGAAGTTCTTCCGCACCCACCATATTCTCTTGACTTGTCTCCAACAGATTACCACCTGTTCAGGAATTTAGACAACTTCGTCAAAGGAAAACTTGTTGAACATGATGATCAAGGGAAAAGGGCGTTTTCAGATTTTGTTTAACTTCAAAGCTCTGAGTTTTTCAGTTCGGGGATAAAAAAAAGTTGGTGTCACGTTGGGAAAAATGTGTAGAAAAAGAAAGTAAATACTTCGAATAAAATTATCTTGTTTTCAGATCGTATTTTTAATAAAAATCCTTTACCTTGAAAACGGACATTTCATGTGACACAACCCTTGTATTACACATATTTCAAGAATAATTTATGCATCAAAGAAAATTTAATTTGACTTCTGAAAGAAAAAGAAAGAAAAACTTAATTGCAATGTATTTAACTTACAAACCATAAGGAAGGAATGGCCTTAATAATAGTGAAAAAGATATCAAAATCCGTTGCGTTGTTTAAGTGTTCGCGGAAACCAAGATTTTTATATATAGAGAATAATATATATATATATATATATATATATATATATATATATATATGCATGTGTGGACAACAGTAGTACATGACCTAAGAATATTTCATTATATAAGTTTTGTTATGCCGACTTCATCAAATTAGTTAGGACATAAAAGCTAGAAAATTCAATTCAGTTTCATTACCTCTCATAGTGGTCATTGAATGTTCAGGCTATGAAATCGAATTAAATCTTCTGGCTTGTTTTTCCAAACTTATTTGATGATGTGGACACTCCACAAAGTTATCTAATGAAATTACCTTTTCATTTTGTAACTGCATCCGTTTTTTAGTAATTTCATTATTGCTGATTTTCGTTTTTGCAAATAAAAAGATGTGCCTCCTACCCAACTACAATAATAAAAAAAAAGAGTTAAGTGTACAACATATAATAAGGTATATATATATATATATATATATATATATATATATTTTTTTTAAATTTATTTATTGTGATATATTACAATTAGTTTCATAATGAACAGTAGTAATAGTGTTGTGATACACATTCATACAAGATATACAGAAAATAATGATAAAGTCAAATTACATAAAATCGGAAATGAATAATATATACAAAACAGAGGAAATTAATAAAACAAAAAAATCAAAACAACAACCTGTAGTAGAGATAAATATAAAGTTGGGAAATAAATAAATAAACATCATACAAACAAACTTAACTATTGGGTTGTCACATGAAATGTTTTATTTTTTCAAGGTAAAGGATTTTTATTAAAAGTAAGATATGAAAACAATATAATTTTATTCGAAGTATTTACCTTCTTTTTTTACACATTTTTCCCAACGTGACACCAACTTTTTTATCCCCGAACTGAAAAACTCTGAGCTTTGAAGTGAAACAAAATCTGAAAACGCACTTTTCACTTGATCATCATTTTTAAAAAAGTTTTCCTTTGCCGAAGTTGTCTAAATTCCTGAACAGGTGGTAATCTGTTGGGGACAAGTCGGGAGAATATGGTGGATGCGGAAGAACTTCGTAGCCCAGTTCTCTCAATTTTTGCACGGTATGTTTTGAAACATGAGGTCGTGCTGCCGCTCAGTGAGATCATGAGGTACCCATGTATCGAGCTTTTTTACTTTCCCAATACACTTTAAATGTCTGGAAACGGTAGATGCACTCGCATTTAGTTGTGCTGAGAGTCCTTTAACTGTTTGGTAGGGGTTTCCTTCTACTGTATGTTTGAAGACATCGTTGTCTATTACGGACGGAGGTCTTCCTCGGGGCAGGTTTTCCAAGTGGCCTCAGCTGCCGAATGGCCGAGTTTAAACTCGTACAAAAATATCACTCGAAAATCGCTTGTTTCCATGTTCATATTTGGAGGTATACTAAAAAGTAGGTAATTGATTTGGAACCTAATGTTTATAATACAAAGGTAGAGGATTAGTAACTGTATATTTTAAATATGTAAAAATTCGGAAGAAAACAACAGAGACCTACAAAATCCTTTATGTATTTCAGAAACTATAAAAACGGACATTTCATGTGAAACAACCCAATAAAACCCACCTTCAGACACAGGATTTTCTTGCATGACTACTGAATCTTTAAAAACAATTTTTAAGAAGTTTTTTATTTATTTATTTAACGTAACTTTCTGCTACTGTGACTAATCTGACGGTATTTAATTATATATATCTTCTTTAGTAAGAATAGTTTCCGTGATATTGACCTCAATAAAGCTAAAACTTATGATTTCTCGTTTTAATACATCATTATTAACTACTTTTCATCGTAACTACTAAACCTACAGATATCTAGTACCACTCTAATAAAAGTAATTTTAAAACTCTATAAATTAGTCTATAATACTTCGTAGGAAGGATAACATTTGAGATATTGGTCAAAATAAAGCCAAAATTAGTTGATTACTCCATTATTTTAAAACTTTTAGCTCTATTTGAGCCAGTTCTTAATGAGAACTATTTTGTTTATTCATTTAACGTAACTTTATGGTAATGTAGCTAATCGGACGATGCTACAGTGAGAGGTCTTAATTTTGCCTATCCAGGTTTAATTAGGATAGGGATCTTTAACGAGTGCCTGAGTACGTAAAGGCCCAGGACCTCCATTTTACGTCCCTCCAAAGGACGGTACAACCAAGGATCATTTACTCCCTACATTTTGCTGCAGCTCAATGTAGGTAAAACTAAAGCAATCCTCATCAAGGCTCCAAGCCTCCAAACCAACCTTGAACTTCCATACTACCCGTTGCTCTTTCTTAATAAAATCTCTATTCCTTTCCAGGAAACTGTTAAATATTTTGGAGTTACCTTTAACCAAAACCTAGCCTGGAATAACCATGTATCCGAAATATCCCGAAAATCCATTTCCATACTCAAACTGCTCTATAGATTCCGTGAATCCTAACCTTTAAAAACCCGTCAGCTACTTGTTTCCTCTATTATCTTCCCAAACTTTGACTACGGCTGCCTGGTGTACGGAGGACTAACTGATGAACTAGAAATAAAATTAAAATGACTTATGAATATTTTATCAGATTCATTTTCGGAGCCCGTAGACGTGATCATATTTCTGGCAATTATACCATCTTAAATGGCTCTATCCTTTTGTTCGACGACCATATTTCCTTGGTTCCTACTTATTCCAAACTCTAAAAAATAGAAAACTTCCTACATAATAGAGTTCCTCACCCTCCGCTCTGATATCCATTCGTTAAATACTATAACCCAATTAGTCAATATTTATACCCCATTACATAAAACTGCATCCTTTCACAAATCGTTTCTCGTTCGTTCCTCATCCTTCTGGAATTCACTGCCCATCTCCATTCATAAAGCCATCTCTCTCTCTCTTCCTTCAAACATCAACTCTTCCACTACCTACTCACATCTCAATCTTCCGTTGCAATGTAAAACATAGATATATATAGTATAGATTTGCAAAGATTTACAGATATAATGAATATTTGATCCTTTACACGTATACATTTTTTTTTCTTTTATATTCATATTTTTTTATATATATATATTTTTATACATATTTTCTTTAACTTACCAGACTATAAGGATTTCTTTCTGTTCATTGTTCAGTATTCTAAGGGGACTTGATCCCAGAATGAATTTTTTTTCATTTCATTTCATTTTACATTAAATCCTAGAGCCATCTGCCGAATTTGAACCCTCAACTTTGGGTATAAAAGGCTGTTATGATACCCACTATACCACAGGTAACCCCAAAAGTGATAAGTATGTGGACATAATTAAATACATTATAAAAACAAGCAATTATAAAATCAATCATACAGTAAATAAACCGATAAGAAATAAAATTTAAAAGCGTTATATCATTCATTGAAGAGGTCTAGACGATCACGTAACCAACTGCATCATTTGTTATATCATTCATTGAAGAGGTCTAGACGATCACGTAACCAACTGCATCATTTGTTATATCATTCATTGAAGAGGTCTAGACGATCACGTAACCAACTGCATCATTTGTTATATCATTCATTGAAGAGGTCTAGACGATCACGTAACCAACTGCATCATTTGTTATATCATTCATTGAAGAGGTCTAGACGATCACGTAACCAACTGCATCATTTGTTATATCATTCATTGAAGAGGTCTAGACGATCACGTAACCAACTGCATCATTTGTTATATCATTCATTGAAGAGGTCTAGACGATCACGTAACCAACTGCATCATTTAGAGCCGTGTTCTTTCTGTATCAGTCTCGATCCCATGCCTTGATAACGGTCTTGATAAAATCAAATCTGATATTGTTTTATTATGATAATAATACGGTTATGATAACCTGTCGGATTTTACCTAAACAAGTGACGAAAACACTTACGTAAATCATCCGAATATTTATTTGTAAATAGCTAAATGAACCTGATACGAGTTAAAATAAAAATAAGCGTATTATCGCGTTTACCTATAGTTATGGAATATGATTGGCTTATTAACTATAGTAATTGTTAATAATTGATATTAATATTTCCCTCTTACGGAGTAGTGGACTCTACTAAACTATCAAATTCTTCACGTATCCAATCCCTACAATCCAAAATCCTTCGTAAAATCCTCAATGCTCCTTATTTTGTAACTAATAAACTGATCCACAAAGACCTTAATATTCCGTATGTTACTGGTTTGGCCCGATCTAGATACCATTCCTTTCATGACAAACTCCATTCCCACCCTAATCCTCTAGTTTTAATCCTTTCTTCCTCTTTAATTCCCGACAATCCTCCGAGGCGTCTGAAAAGGAGATGGGCCCGAGACCTTCTAGTTTAGAATAGTTACAGGAGTGCTACCATTGGGTAGTTCTTCTACAAGTCTTTTTCATGTCATTTTTCTTATATCATATTTACTTGTTGTATTTTTTTAGTTCAGCTGTAAATTTCAATAAATTATGTTAAAAAAAAAAAAAATCCCTAATAACAAAGGATGCCGCTTCCTTACTTCGCCTACCTCTGATAGCCTTGATGAGCTATTCTCCAAGATACTTGTCTGGGTCCAGGATCAAACAGCTTACCTACAAGAAGTACTTGGAAATTATGGATATTAAGCGATACCATATGTCCCTATCACTTCATTTGATCTCTGCCGCCTTCCTCCATCCTATATAATCCATTTCCTTTAAGTACCCCCCAAATTCTAGAGCCAGAGCACTCCGTTCCAAGATGTTATTATAATAAAGTTATATTATATAAGGTTGAAACGGCAGTGAGCCCGAGACGTTTTGTAAATACCTATGCTGTAGTTCTGACACTAGTCAGATTCTCCTCTTATGTGAAGTGTGTTTTTGGCTATGAAGCTCTCACTCAGCTTCCGCTCGCTCTTAGCAGTGACGCGGCTGTGAAGGAGGCGCTGGGATCCTTCGGATTCTGCTTGTCCTTCCCCAAGTGGGGGGAAGGAGTCATTCCTCGTTCGGAATTCCATAGCAGATTGAAAATATTGTATGAATTTGATCTTGTAGCAACATTATTATTGTCCATTGAGACACATTGTAGCACATCCGAAAAAAATAAAGAAATTAGAATCAGATAATTCATCAGTTTTCTTCAAAAGTTAGTAACATTCACAAAGTTGTATGTAAGATACTACATTGTTTCGAATTGGTGTACATATGTGAACAATAAATTATTGAAACGTAGCCTAAATACAATGGTTTATTTAGTAACTGAATTTCGACCCGTTGAATGCGAATATTAGGGGTACTCACTACGTTTGCTATAACATGCTATTTGTGTTATTTTGCTAAACCCGTCGAGTTTCTACAGTTATTTCCTGTATAAAATTGATGGGTTTTGCACAATAGCACAAATAGCATGCTATAGCAAACGTAGTGAGTACCGCTATAATCTATAGTCGAGACTTATACATATATAAACAAAACTATATACATACACACGTTTATGCTGGTTTACAACATTCTTGCTATGTTCTCACCATTGCACAATAGACTGAGGAGGGCTAGACAAGCAGGCTAGAGTTTCGTGTAATTGTTTTAATTATTGGCATGGGATCCTAATTGACTGCGGGTAGATAATTAAGATTAAGATTGTTTTCTTTAGGCAATAGTTATCTAAAACTGAAATGTGCAATAACCAGCAGCGGATTGACACATAGGCAGGAATTAGTTAGGGAAACATTTTGTTAAATTATTTTTCTATTTTCAAACTAATTTTTCTTCGATAGTTTTTCCTCTCTTTAGCAGAACTCAGAAACTTCTCCGTTCCGACCTGTATTAGGAGGAGTACCGCAAGGATTGATACTTGCTCCTCTAATATACATTATATATACATATAGTCTTGGAGCTAAAGGTACTTCAAATCGACGGATTGACGTCTAGCTATAAATATCCTTAATCGGTAATCCTTATGAAGTTGTTGTCACCTGTAGTGTAGTAGCTAGCACAACAGCCTTCCATGCCACCGATAGCGAATTCAATTTTGTTGTAGCGGATTCGTTCAAGAGATTAAAAAATCTTATTTTAATTCAAAATTTAGTATGATATTTTGGTCAATTATTTTCAATATATACTGATGTTATAAAGCTGAAGAGTTTGTTTGTTTTAACGCGCTAATATCAGAAATTACTGGTTCGAATTGAAAAAATCCTTTTGTATAGGATAGTACATTTATCAAGATAGTCTTAAGGCTATATAACATCACGCTACAACCAATAGAAAGAAGTAGAGGAAAATCTTGAAAAAACGGGAAAATTAACATTGCATTCCAATGATTCCAAATGATTTACCTTCTAATTTTAAAAGAATTAAATTTCCCGTCAATTAATCTTTTGCCGTAACAATTATTAAATCACAGCGGCAAACATTTATACATTACAATTAAATATAAATCAGTATATTCTTCTGCCACAAGAAAATAAAAATAAAAATTTCATTCACGCAGAAGTACTTTAAAATAGATTCTTTTAAAACTTTTTTATAGCGATCATAATAACAGAAATTGACGCAGACGAAGTCGCGAGCAACAGCTTGTAATGAATATTATGAATATATGAATGAATTTGTAATCGACCTACAAAAAACATAAAATAAAATAAACCCTGTAATAATCTGTTGGCTTACGTTTCAATATACGATATTCTTCTTCTTTCAGAGGCGCGACAGACCGTGCAGGCCCTGGGCCTCGGGGTGTAATCTCCTGGGTAATTACACACACGTTTCTTAATGCATTTTGTAGTGTAGTTTCATCACTCCCTACGCCTAATTTTGTGAGTGGCCACCATTTGGCTGACGGATTCATATACACTGTGAGTGAATCCCCATTTAATTATATCGTCATAAAAGCCCCGCCGGGACTGGGATTCGAACTCACAACCTTTAGCATGAGAGACAAGCGCGCTAGCAGCTCAGCCACGGGCTCCCCTACGTTTCAATATATGTATAACCTTAATGACGGATAAAATAAAATCCGTTTGTCCTAAGTAATAAATAAAATGATGCCATAAATTAAATTTCCCCCAAAACGAAGAAAACAATCCATGAAATCAGTTCAGAAATATCAGAGATATAACGTTTTAAAATTAGCAGTGGTGATAACCACCATTACCCTTTAAATTATTTATTGTTTTACATATTAGTTAACTCTCTATAAATAGCTATCTTTACAGTTATACGTTAAAATAGTTTTTTTTTAAAGTAATATACCATTGGGTGATAATTTGCAGCGTTTTTGTATTTTCATCATTGTGGATATAATTAGTTGACCGTTGAGAATTACTGAAGGAATTAGTCCGGGTGGCGGTCATTAAATGAAACAACTGAATAGTTTCAATTATTTTATTGTTTGCCAACGTTTCGACCCCCATTGTGGGTCATCATCAGGGCGTCTGGTAGGCGAGTGGAAACCAGGTAACTCATCATCAGGGCTAAAAAGGATACATTTAAAATAAGATTAAAAATACTATTTTTAAAAAAAAAATTTAAAAAAAGACTCATCGCTGAATCCGTCCACATCCATCTCCAATCTAATCCTGTCAATCATAAAACTGATAAACAATGCATCTCCTCCACCTACAGCCATATATTAAACTCTCTTAAGTAATACAGCTTCCCATGTCCATCCCACTGTATACATTTTGTTTATTTATTGGTTTATTTTTTACTTATTTATGTATACATTTATTTTATATATGTATCTATTTCATTTGTTTCTGCACTTAATAAATTCTTAATGGTTTTACAATTCAATGTATTCCTATTTGTAATTATTTTACTATTTTGTATCAACTATATGATCTGTCAATGATTGTTACTTATTATTATTTTTTCTCATAATATTTTCACTTGGTTAATTTTACTGTCTTAATATATGTACAATAATTATTAAAACGTTGGTTGGAAGGTAGTCAGTTTTACTACATATAGTTTATACCTTATTATTCTTGCTATTGTATTATATTGTTTTACTTCAACAACTTGTTAAAACATCTTCTAATACCGTTATGATGTTATTAATATTGTAGGTTTAATCTGAACACTTCCTTTTATGTTAATATTACAATTTTACTCATTGTTGTCAGATCCCGTCTAGAAATGTGGTACGTATATTCCATTTTACCCAACCTTTTGTACGTACTTTCCTATCTACCTGCCTATATCCCATATTACCAAATTGTACCTAGTTTCCACTCGCCTACCAGACGGTACGTATCTCCACTGTACTCCATTTTTAATGTTTTTTATTTCATGTAACTTTTTCTTATATATTTGTACATTATCTTTAGTCAGTATCTGGTCTGTATAGCTCTCATTAGTATACCTTTATCATTGTAATTTAATTAATTGATTTCTTTACACATCTAGTTCCTTTTATGTTATAATATTGGCATTCTCTAGCGCAATAGTTATTTTTTTTTTTTAAATAGTATTTTTAATCTTATTTTAAATGTATCCTTTTTGTATCTTTTTAGCCCTGATGATGACGGTACCTAGTTTCCACTCGCCTACCAGACTCCCTGATGATGACCCACAATGGGGGTCGAAACGTTGGCAAACAATAAAATAGTTAAAACTATTCAGTTGTTTCATTTAATGGCCGCCACCCGGACTAATTCCTTCAGTTTTTGTATTTTATTTACTTTTTTCGTTGTTTTTTTTTGTTTTTTTTTCTATTTTAAGGTTGTTGGATACATTCAATGCCAAACTGTGGAATATTGGCAATGGGCATTTATCACTTCGAATCAACTCGAGAGGAAGAAAATCATAAACCGTTACCAATTATGTTTTTCTATTCAAACCACCGTAACCTTCCCGACTCTTACTAGGCAGAGGTCAGCTCTGAATCTGTTTTTAATTCAAGCCGAAAAGAGTATTTTCGTGTTTTCAGAATCTGGTGGTAGTTTTTGCTTCAGGTATTTCAAGGAGAGGTTCTTGATCTAGCCGGTCTCTTATTTCATTCTTTATTCTGCCATAAAGTGCATTCTTCCCTAAAGGAAATTCCTCAACGTTAAAGGAAACAGTTGCAAAGTTGTTTTTTTACTTTCACTCGCCTATAAATAAAATATATAGCAAGAGAAGGTACTGCGATCATGAAAATTTTCGAATTCGAGTTTTCAACGCAAATACGCGTCCAATGAGTCCAAATAACCAAGTCGGAAGAAAATGTCATTATGTCAGTTTCAGAAAATTGGACAGCTGAACACAGTCTCGCCTTAAAAATTTTCTTGCACGTCTCTTGACCTAAGAAATATTACGAATCTCTAAATGTACTAAACTCTTGAGTTTCAGAGGGACAGATTTGTTTTTACTTCCACTTACTATATAAAATAAAAAATTTCAAATTCCAGTTTTCAACAGAAATAACCAAGTGTGTCTGTGGTAACTCCCGGGCGTAAACGGCAAGTCCTATGAAACTGAAATTTCATATTTAAGACAAATATACGGCCGAGACGTTACAAAACCTTTTTCACCCAAATCAGTTTACCAGAAGAGGCACTTTATACCATGCATTTTCCACCTTTTTTCGATTTTCTCGAAAACGGTTGTGACGATTTGGATTAAGCTCGCTATATCGATGTAAAATTTAATGGGCTTTAATATCATGTATGTTTTATTCTAATTGAAATAGTCTGACAGGGCTTAAATGCCGATATTTTAAATTTTCTTCCTCTAAAGCACCTTTAATTTTGTTGATTCTACAAAAAAAAAAAAAAAACTATATTATCTTGTTACCACTGATGAAAAACAGGTAAATATATAAATTGAATGAATTCAACTAAAGGAGAAACCAGAAAAAATATTTTTTTGGTGCAATTTTTTGTTTTTGAACATAAGAACAGTAATATACGTGTATGATATACTGTTGGAAAGCTAAAGATTTTAGAAAAAAATATTATCTGATACTCAAGCTTTCAAAAGTTAATAGAGAGTGATGGAAATAAGATAAAACTAACTGATTATTTTAGATAATAATATAATAGATTTTTTAATAAAACACATGTCTCTATATAAATTCAATTTAAATAATTCTTTTCCCATGCCAAAGGTCACGGGTTCAAATCCTCAGGTGGTCCTAGGATTTTTTAATGGGAGTAAAAAATCCTTAGTTACGCCGTCCTTCGGAGGGGACGTTAAAAGGTGGTCCCGAGCCTGTGCGATGTCAGGTACTCGTTAAAGATCCCTATCCTAATAAAACCTGGATAGGCAAAATTTAGGACTCCCACTGTAGCATCGTCCGATTAGCCATAGTAGCATAAAGTGACGTTAAATAAATAAACAAACAACAAATAATTCTTTAATAGTTTCACGAATTTTTATCTCTAACTGTATTTGAAAATTCTTTCATTTATTTTAAAAATGGAGGTAAGTGAAAGTCGTGTGTTGCCCGCACCAGATTTTTTAATTTCACATACCTATCGATGTCATGAGTAGTACAAGATAAAGTATTGCGATTGTGAAAATTGTCAACTATCAAATCAATTTCAACAAGCGAATTCCAGTTTAGCGTCTCCTAGTTAAAATAACCAAGTCGAACAAAAACCAAGATCAGTACGTGTATGGTCTAGCAAGACAACGGAAAGTCGTAAGAAATTGAAATTCCATATTTAATGCTACAATACAACAGATATGTTAAACCAAGTTTCTCACCAAAATCGGCAGACCGTAGTTCTTCTTTATACAATGCATTTTTAATAAATGAATGAAAAATTATTTTAGATGAGGAAGATGGTTGGGGGTGCGGTCATAAATTAAAAACACACATTTAAAATAAGTGTTATTTTAATTATGTGCCGACGTTTCGGCCTACAATGTGGGCCTTCATCAGGGCTAAAAGAAACAAGATAACAACCAATGTAATTATAGACTTAATAATGCGTTAGGTATATAATAATAATGTGACAGTAATAAATTATGGAACATAAATAAAATTAAATGTAAAATGATAATAAGATGACAATTATAAAGTATGGAAATAAGATGACAGTTATAAAGTATGGAAATAAACAAAATTAAGATGATAGTTATAAAGTATGGAAGTAGACATAATTGAGATGATAATATTGTAATGAGAATATATAAAGAGAGACTAAGTAAATGAAAAAAATGATAAAAGGAAAAATATGTGAACAATTAAAATTTTAAATATTAACAATTTTGAGTTGATATATGACGGTAATATATTAAAAACATAGTTAAGAGTATAGGTAATATATAAAAAAGAACATAGTCATTACAAAAGAGAAACAGTATGAATAAAAAATAATTTAAATTTTAAAATAATGTAATATTAAACTAATAATTATATGTCAGGACATGTAACAGAGAAAGATATGAGTATGGAAAGAGGGAGAAAGAAATGGGCGATGAAAAAAGATCCTTATCAATAAGAAAAGAGATACATACTTGACTCGACCTGAAGACGCTGCCTAAAGGAGTGATGTTTCCCAGTTTAAAAAACGCTCATTGCGTGGAACGGAAAGTATGAGAACTAGAATGTCCATTAGGAAAATTCCAAGAAGCTAAGTTATGTTTACTGATTCGATTGTTAAAAAATATCCAAAAGTTATTACTTGAGAGTACTTGAGTTATTACTTATGAGTATTTGATAAAATTGTAAGAAATAGTGACGAGGTAAAGATTAAAAGATATTAAGTAATAACGGATGACGATGATAAATGACGATTAGGTAATAACGAATGAAGATAAGGAGCTGTCGAAGGAAATAATAAATAAACAGTAATCTAGTAGGTAAACAAACAAATAAATAAAAGGGGAGTACAAAAATTAAATAAATATATAAATAAAAATTGATAATAAATAAATAAAAATAAAATTATGAAGAGATGATCAGATGGTTGTTTAAAAAATGAGCTAGGGATGCTTTATTAAATTTAATATTTGAGAATAAGCTAGTGACAAGTTATGTTTGTCAGTCTTTTGATTAACAGGAAGGGATTCTAGTTGTATTCAAGTAAATTATATAAGGTTAATATGAATAAAAGATAAAAAAAAAAAACAAAAAACAGATAACGTGAAATGAGTTTAGTTAGGTGTTATCAGATTCTATATTTATAACATATTTGCGGAAGATTGATTTTTGTGGAGATGGTTAAATAATTGGTGTTTGAATATGGTTAGGATTGACACTTTTCGGAGGGAGGTGGGTAAAGAGTTCCTAAGTATGGTATTACTGATAATGAAGGACTTTTTATAGGATGCTGTTCTACAAGAGGGTAGGTATTGGTCAGTAGGGTGTGCAGGAAGAGCGCGGGATAAGGAGATCAAAGATACAGGAAGGTTTTCTGGTTCGCAAGGATTGAAATAGGAAGATGCCAAGATTAGGAAGTATGTAGGAGGAAGGAATTTACGGAGTTTGTACAACAGTCCCGGGTGCCAGGCACGGTCAAAGGCATTTCGTTTTTTAAAATTTAAATACATCTTTCGTATTTCGTCACAAGCCGTTTACAAAATTGTCTTATAGCAAAATGTTTTATTTAATGGCATAATATATTTTTAAAATCCTGCAACAATTGAATGTGTTTCTAAGAGAACCTATACACATATCATGTAGACATCGTCTAATTTGCTTTAATACGTATGTTATCTATTTTTTAATTATGTTATCTTTGATAGAACTGTCCATATTAGCATGATTTTGTTACCAATTATTCAAAAATATGCTTAACTTTAAATAGAATACTTGTAACTTTTCAGATTAATGTTTAGTTTTTTTAGTTATTCGAAAACCAATTTTGTTTTACTTTAAAGAAATATATTTTTTCCTCCCACTTTGAAAACGAATTTTTCCATAGCAGTCTCATTGCACCGGGTAGACGTTAAGACAAACTTCCAGTTAAAATCACAGCATCGCAACCAGTAATCTGCTATGATCAGAAAAGGGAGTGAAACGGTACTTTTATTTATAAATATAGAAGGATAATTTATTCATAAAATAAATTATTATATTATATATAAATTAGTTACATATATATATATATATATATATATATATATATATATATATATATATATATATAGAGAGAGAGAGAGAGAGAGAGAGAGAGAGAGAGAAATCTACATTGTTAATAGTCCCGCAAAAACGAAAAGTCCTATGAAACTGAAATTTCATATTTAAGACAACTATACACCCGAGATTATACAGCAAGTTTTTCACCCAAATCAGTTTACCAGAAGAGGCACTTTATACCATGCATTTTCCACCTTTTTTCGATTTTCTCGAAAACGGTTGTGACGATTTGGATTAAGCTCGCTATATCGATGTAAAATTTAATGGGCTTTAATATCATGTAGGTTTTATTCTAATTGAAATAGTCTGACAGGGCTTAAATGCCGATATTTTAAATTTTCTTCCTCTAAAGCACCTTTAATTTTGTTGATTCTATAAAAAAAAAAAAAAAAACTACATTATCTTGTTACCACTGATGAAAAACAGGTAAATATATAAATTGAATGAATTCGATACCCAACTAAAGGAGAAACCAGAAAAAATATTTTTTTGGTGCAACTTTTTGTTTTTGAACATAAGAACAGTAATATACATGTATGATATATCGTTGGAAAGCTAAAGATTTTAGAAAAAATATCATCTCATACACAAGCTTTTAAAAGTAAATAGTGATGAAATGAACATAAAACTAACTGATTATTTTAGATAATAATATGATAGATTTTTTAATAAAACACATTTTTCTATATAAATTCAATTTAATTAATTCTTCAATAGTTTCACGTATTTTTATCTCTAACTGTTTTTGAAAATTCTTTCATTGATTTTAAAAATGGAGGTAAGTGAAAGTTGTGTGTTGCCCGCACCAGATTTTTTTTTAATATAAGAAAAGTAATATATATACATGTATAATATACCGTTGGTATGGTAAAGATTTAAAAAAAATATATCTTATAAATACTATGGTAAAAGTTAACGGAAAGTGATAAAAAGCCGATAAAAGAAACTGATTGTCGTAGATAATAATATAATAGATTATTTAATAAAACACGTGCTTCTATTAAAATCCAATGTAAATAATTATTTTACAAGTTTTTTTCGTTTCTAAATTTGTTTAAAAATTTCTTTAATTGATATAAATAACGGAGGTTAGTGAAAGTCGTGTGTTGCGGGCACCAGATTTTTTATTTATATATTCTCAAAAATAGTTTAATAATATTATGTCTATGCACATACTAAGGAGATGTATGAACATAACATTTTAAGATGCTAAAGCATTTGTTTGTGTAACAACTATAATATAATATAATTATCTAAAACAGATATTAGGTAATAATAAAAACAAAGCCTATTAGTGGTTGATGTAGCTGACCACTGGCTATTTCATCTCCGCTGTTTGACCTCCAGCCAATCACTTTAGACCACGTATATTACGAAGGTGTGCTCTAGTATGGGAGGTCAATGATCTAACCAATAGGCAGTAAGTATTATATGTTATCTGATTTTTTACATCCTGTAGTGTCCCTCAGTATCACACAGCCTTTCGTTGGCTCTCAAGACTAGTCAATGGGTGGTCGATGGGTGATATGATGGAGTTTTAGCCCTGATGAAGGCACACAATGTAGGCCGAAACGTCGGCACATAATTAAAATAGCACTTGTTTTAAATGTATGTTTCTAATTTATGACCGCACCCCCAACCATCTTCCTCATCTGGTGATTCATATATATTGTTTTGATCTTGGCGAGTCGAAAATGCTTTACCTCTTCAGTAATAATTTAATAATACATTGGATATTAAAAGTACTTCTTTATTGATACAATGATGTTATGGGAAGGTAGGTTATCGAAAGTTTATTGCAAGGTTCTTGTCGACAATCGATACCAACAAAAGTTACAATATTAACTTACAATTAGGGTTATAAGTAAGAATGAATATGTCAAATAATAAGGGACATTAACATTTTAGAATGGAAAACAAAATGAGTTTCATAGTGTACAGAAAAATCTGGTGCGGGGAACACACGACTTTCACTTACGGTTGTTAAAATCAATTAAAGAATTTTCAAATACAGTTAAAGATAAAAATTAGTGAAACTATTAAAGAATTAATTAATTTGAATTTCTATAGAAACATGTGTTTTATTAAAAAAATTATTATATTATTATCTAAAATAATCAGTTAGTCTTATCTTCTTTTCATCACTCTCTATTAACTTTTAAAAGCTTGAGTATAAGATAATATTTTTTCTAAAATCTTAAGCTTTCCAGCGGTATATCATACATGTATATTACTGTTCTTATGTTCAATAACGAAAAATTGCACCAAAAAAATATTTTTTCTGGTTTCCCCTTTAGTTGGGTATCGAATTCATTCAATTTATATATTTACCTGTTTTTCATCAGTGGTAACAAGATAATATAGTTATTTTTATTGAATCAACAAAATTTTCACGATCGCAATACTTTCCCTTACTATATATTATAAGTAAAAGTAAAAATATTTCATTCATTTTCAATAATAACTAAATAAAATAAAAAAAACAAGCCTGAATGATAGATTTTATTTTATAGATTTCAAAAGAAAATAAATTGAATTTAGGCTAAAAAAAATCAATATACAACAATTGCATCTTATATTGTATTTGAGAGTATTCAGATCAATAGATAGGACAATTTTTAACTAATAATCATTAAAATTTATTATAAATGAATCTTGAAATCAAGTCAAATCCCCATTTTGGCTGATCCTGCGGTACCATGTGCCCTGCGTCCCTGACCAGAACTTCAGTCAATCCTTTGGCCTTTTTGTAGAACCCAGCCAGCTCGTCTCCTACCTTCCAATCCTTCCTCGGCGCAGTCCTGTAGACCTCAGCGCCGCTCCAGTTCAGTTTGGGCAGGTAGTTCATCGTCAAAGGATAAGCCACTATTATGTCCACTTGGCCACTGAAGAACATAACCCTATAATGTTCTAACAACTCTTCGACCCAGGGTTTGACCGATTGCATGAAATCGTAGCTGAGATATGCTTGTACTTTAGAGCCGTCGTTGTAAGTGAGACTACCGACGTGTAGGCTTCTCCTCACGCCTGCTGTTTGCAGGTACTCACTGTAACTTCCTTCAGGACTGAAGGAACCGCTTTGAAGATAATTGTACACGTTTACGTATGGGCTTATTGCACCTAAAATACCACCCCAAGTTTGTCTAGCTTCATCATATTTATGCTGCTTGATTTGTTCAACTGTTTTCGCTTCCTTTTTCTTCAGTACTTCCCTGGTATTTGAATCCACTAGGCCAAGCTGATACAGATAATCTGCATACACCATCATGTTCTCCGGATCAGTGAAGCCATCTCCGATAGCTAATCCTTTCAAGTTGATCTTTTGTTTGTTTACTTTGTTGTAGTTGTGGATCGTGTGACCGATTGCAGGGATGTACTTTCCAGCGTAGGACTCACCACTAACGAAGAATTCGTTCTTCTGTAAATGCGGGAACAGCTGGAAGAATTGAAGCAAAGCTGAATAAAGATCTTTACCTACCATGACTTCATCGGTCGCATAGCCTGCATTATTCTTAGTAAAGCTGAAACCTGTCCCGACGGGATTGTCGATATAGATTACATTGAATAATTTTGACCAATAATATTGGCGCTCTTTTAATGTTAGTTTTTCGTCCACGAATAACGGTCCATTTTCGCAGAAGAGGCCGTATAAGGAGGAGCCTCCGGGTCCTCCCTGCAGCCAAAGGACTACCGGGGCGTTCTTGGGATCCGCCTCAGAGGGGAAGAACCAGAAGAAGAGATTGGAGTTGAAGGTCTGGTTGACGGTGAGGTAGCCACTGTAGCTGGTGACGTTGGTGCCTGGCAGCCGGACCTCGGCCGCCTTCTGTCCTTCTTCTATCTCACCTCCTTCGATGTAGGGCGTCAGGAAGAGCGGATCACCTACATAACCGTTGTTCGGTATGGATCGAACCTTCGGGTACGGAAACAGCAGAGTACAATTAACATAACCGCAGATGCTCCATATAAAAACCAATAAAACCAACCGATTCATTTCGCAAGCGGTACTGAGCTTACGATGAGTCGATTCCTTATATACACGATTTCGAGTGCTCTTTCTTTGTACAACATCGTATATTTATTTATTTAGATAGTAAAATATAATTCAATTATTTGTTTTCAGATTTGATTCTTATAAAAGTTTTGTTTATATTGTAGCAATCAACATAAGAGGAAGATAAGATAAATCAATATACAATCAAAATTTCTTTGTTATCGATCACCGCTCTGCCGGAAGTACAAAGTCAAATTTGACAGTATGCATGATTGATTTCCGTGATTCAATTAATTAAATTGTTAAGACAACTTTTTTTCTTTCACTTAGTAATAAAAATAAAAAAATATTGAGGGAAAGTAATGCGAATGAGGGAGCCCGTGGCGAAGTGGCTTGCAAGCTTGTTGTGAATTCTACGGCAAAGGTTGTGAGTTCTAATCCTAGTCCCAGCGGGACTTTTATAAGCATATAATTAAATCGGTATTCGCTCACAGCCTCTTCGTATGTGAGACCCGCCAGCCTGCCGATGGCCTCTCACAAAAATAGGGGTAGGGAGTGATGGCCCTGCTCTATAACATTTCATCGAACAACATGGTGATTACCCCACACGGCCAAGGGCCTACACGGCATGTCACGCCAGAGAGAGAAATAAAAATGCGAATGTGTAAATTTGAGTTTTTACCAAAAATACTTGTTTTAGTCAACGTTTTGGGGGTCTTTCCATCATCAGATATTACTAAAATACGATAACAAACACCCAAGGAACTTAAAAATTTTTTATTTGTTTTTATTTTTGCCAATAATTAAACATAATAATGAATAGAAGTTATAAAATAAACGTATTTTCTTCCTAATTGCACTTTTTCGTTACTATAAAATGAATCTCCCAAAGCGATAAATTCTTAATCGGTGAGACAGAGATTTTTTTAAGCATAAATGACAGCTCATTCTATTGTCACCCGTGCGAAGCAGAGGCGGTTCTATAAGAAAAGCGGAAACTACCATTATGTAACATTTTTTATGAACATTAATTATCTTTGAAGACGTTTTTATTCCTCGGAAAGATTAATATTAACAACTATTTGATCATTAATAATTTGATGTGAGAGGTTAAAAATAAATTTAATGCCACATTTCAAGGCAAATTGGTAGGTTTTGGAATAAAATCTATAATAAACATTTTATATAACATTCAATCAGCTTTTATTTGAAAATTAATGGAGATATATAGTTTTGTTAGCTAACAACATAAAGTGTTACTAAAACCACATTTGATTTCCAAGAAACGGAAAATTATAATTTTTTAACTTTAATTTGAGTGATATTAAAAATCTCTGAGATTGTTAGTTACCAAGAAGAGCTATTGACAACCCATGTCTAAGAAACATAAAAGATATTTTATAGTGTATTAAAATAACTTTAATAATAAGTTATATTAGATAGACATCTTTCGATCAAATAGTTACTCAGAAAAGTCGTTTGTTCGAAACAGACTGTTCTTATTTGGAATTACTTTATCGTGATAACTATTAGAACTAGAATACCTACCAGAAGTCAACCTTTTGGACCGTACAATCCCTAACGGGGTATGGAAATATATATGAGAGAATTCACCGCATTAGAACAAGAGACTCACCAAATTGTAGCTGTAATGCTCTAGGAGATGTGAGGCACCTGATATTTGATTGGCCGCTCTACACCAATTACCAACTTGCGCTGGCTGGAGAATATTCGCTGCTGGATTGGTCCAGTAAAGTAAACAGTTACTAATCCTCTACCTTTGTATTATAAACATTAGCTTCCCAATCAATTACCCACTTTTTAGTATACCTCCAAATATGAACATGGAAACACGCGATTTTCGAGTAATATTTTTGTAC
The DNA here is from genome assembly GCA_023052935.1 of Piezodorus guildinii. Classification (NCBI taxonomy): domain Eukaryota; kingdom Metazoa; phylum Arthropoda; class Insecta; order Hemiptera; family Pentatomidae; genus Piezodorus; species Piezodorus guildinii. Next base: position 15,378,631 of record CM041292.1, read on the forward strand.
GAGTTTAAACTCGACCATTCAGCAGCTGAGGCCGCTAGAAATATTTGTAAGGCGTTTGGGGAAGGGAGTGTTAATGAACGGACCATTCGCCGTTGGTTTGCTAAGTTTTCAGCTGGGGATACCGACTTGGAAAACTTCCCCCTAGGAAGACCTCCGTCCGTAATAGACAACAATGTCCTCAAACATACAGTAGAAGGAGACCCCTACCAAACAGTTAAAGGACTCTCAGCACAAATAAATGTAGTGCATCTACCGTTTCCAGACATTTAAAGTGTATTGGGAAAGTAAAAAAGCTCGATACATGGGTACCTCATGATCTCATTGAGCGGCAGCAAGACCCCATGTTTCATAACATACCGTGCAAAAATTGAAAGAACTGGGCTACGAAGTTCTTCCGCACCCACCATATTCTCCGGACTTGTCTCCAACAGATTACCACATGTTCAGGAATTTAGACAACTTCGTCAAAGGAAAACGTTTTGAAAATGATGATCAAGTGCAAAGTGCGTTTTCAGATTTTGTTTCACTTCAAAGCTCAGAGTTTTTCAGTTCGGGGATAAAAAACTTGGTGTCACGTTAGGGAAAATGTGTAGAAAAAGAAGGTTAATACTTTGAATAAAATTATCTCGTTTTCATAACGTATTTTTAATAAAAATCTTTTACCTTGAAAACGGACATTTCATGTGACACAACCCAATACAAAGGTTCATTATTGAAAAAAAAAATAATACCATGATCTAATATAATAACCACAATAAGAAAGCTGTTTAAAGGCAATTAACTAATATGGAAAGCAATAAATAATTCAAAAGATTTATAATATTCCACTGCTAATTTCGAAACGATATATCCCTGCTATTTATAAACTATTCTATTTTTTTAATTGGTTCTTTTTTCATTTTGTAGAAAATTTAATTTTCTATCGAAGTTTAGCCCTATAGCTATACAGAAATAATTGTGTAATAATTTGCAGCGTTTTCTGTTTTGTAGGAATGTCAATTTTTTTATTGACAGGCGGATTATTTTTATTCGTTGTTCGGGTTCTGCGTACATTGAAACGTAATAACTGTGGTATTTTATTCTATTATTTTTTTATTTATTGTTCTATTACAAAGGTCCATTAATGAAAATCGTCAAAATCTTTACGTAATTTTTATGAACATTAATTAGCCGTGAAGACATTTTTATTCCTCAGAATAATCAATTTAACAACTCTTTTACCGTTAACGTGGTGCTTGGTACAGTATATATATATATATATATATATATATATATATATATATATATATATATATATATATATATATATATATATATATATATATATATATAGCGAGAAAAACAAACTCAGTGAGTAGCCACAAAAATGGAGCGGATGATTACTCTTATTTTGTTCTGCATAGTCTGTTGTTATGTTGCTTGCACCTTTGTCAATCCATACCCTGAGGTTCGATACGTCCCGACCACCGGTGACCCTGGAGAACCGCTCTTCCTGACGCCCTACATCGAAGGAGGTAAGATACAAGAACAGAAGGCGGCCTACGCCGGGAAGTACATCCCTGCAATGAGTTACACGATCCACAACAACAACACATGGTACCGCAGGATCAGCCGAAGTGGGCACTAGACTTGATTTTTCGTTTTGTTTACAACTTATTTGAGTAGACAATATCTCTTTCGGAATTATTTGTATACAAATTTCAACACAATTTTAGGTTGTTTAATGGTCTACAATCACAGTTTTAGAAATTTAAAAAAAAAAAAAAAAAAAAAAAAAACAACTATTTTATTTATTATTTGATAGGTCACACATTACATTTTCCACAAGTTAATATACCACAAACTATAAAACAATATATATGGTGCTACCTTCACCAGCTCAACATAGTATCGTGGATGCAGAATCCAAGGCTCAATAAATAGGACAATACATACGATCTTGCTTAGCGGTATCCTATAACAGTGATAACAACTGCGTCACTATACTAATACATTTTCACACCCACAACAAACTACTAGTTCATAATAAATATGTTTCATGAACATTATGCTTCACTAATTCATGTTCCAGCATGTAGTCCACGAAGCATCCCGAACCAACAACTGTAATTGAGGTGGGAGCCTCTGAGAACCCTCATATTATGGAGTTCAAGACCCTCAAGGGTACACCCATCAGCCGAATATCCTCGAAGGAACGCCTGCACCAAACGCCTCTCCTTGTTATGGTATATCGATGCTGATATCGATGCCCGGCACCCCTAACTCCCGTCCAATGGCCATCCGGCAGTCCAAGTCTTGGTATTTTCCCTTTTTAAGTTGTTCCAATGGGTAGTACTGGGATTGTCCCCAACGATCTGGAAGTCGAGGATATAGGCCTCCACCTCCTTCCTTTTTTAGAAATTAAAAAAAAAAAAAAGAAACTAAACAACTATCAACTATCATACTTACTCAACAAAGATTATACTTTAAGTTCTACATTTCATTTAAAAAATTAATATTGCAATAATATCAATGTAATTAATTATATAAAACCCCTGCTTCACAGGAGGTCGATTTGAATTTAGTGCTATTTACGTTTAAAAATGCACTGTTTCGTCGATTTAGAGTTCATCGCACCAAGAATCGCGAAATGATTATAAACATAGATAGACAAGAGGTTTCAGAGCGGAAATATTGAATACGAGAGGTAAAAGCATTTACGATTTAGTACGCAATATTGTTTCTAAAATCTTGCTTAGTCTATCGTAGAATATAACTTATAATACGATACTGTACGGTGGCAACACTAAATCCAATAAAACTTCCTTTATTACAAATAACATATGTTCATAAGTATGAGGGCTTAAAACAACTTTCTAATAACTTCTACGACTTATTTTATTGCATATTAACTTGTCTAAAATCTTGCTTTTTCCAAGGGTATATTACTATTCATATTCCAGGAATAATTTTTAGATGAATTGGAAATAATGATGGTGAGAACGGAAAAAAAGTCCGTTCCGTTGTTTAGAAGAAGTTCGCGGAAACCAAGAAACACATAATTTCACATGTATTTATAGAGAGGTAAATAAAGGATTGAAGGATAGTGCAAAAACAGAATTTACTTTTATATTATAATAACAATTTGGCTAAAATCCTTTTATTTTTTTATTTTTTTCAAAGATGTATTATAGATTGTAAATACAATTTTTTTATAGTCATTTTTTATTTTTATAGACCTAATATATAGTAAATAAAAAATAGTAGTTCCAATCTGACTTAGTTTGGAGCTGTTGTATTAATATTGATAAAATTATTCAGCATTATTAATGCATAATTGTTGAATGATTGAATACTGTTCAAGTACAGTGATAGAATTTTACATAATCTTATGTAATAATTATTATTAATATAATGCACAGCTGTAAGATCAGGTAAAATGACAAAATGATTTGAAAAAAAAAATCTGGTGCGGGCAACACACGACTTTCACTTACCTCCATTTTAAAATCAATGAAAGAATTTTCAAATACAATTAGAGATAAAAATACGTGAAACTATTAAGGGATTAATCAAATTGAATTTATATAGAAACATGTGTTTTATTAAAAAATCTATTATATTATTATCTTAAATAATCAGTTAGTTTTATCTTCTTTTCATCACTCTCCATTAACTTCTAAAAGCTTGTGTATGAGATGATATTTTTTATAAAATCTTTAGCTTTCCAACGGTATATCATACATGTATATTACTGCTCTTATGTTCAAAAACGAAACATTGCATTAAAAAAATATTTTTTCTGTTTTCTCCTTTTGTTGGGTATCGAATTTATATATTTACCTGTTTTTCATCAGCGTTAACAAGATAATCTAGTTATTATTATAGAATCTACAAAATTAAAGGTACTTTAGAAGAAGAAAATTTAAAATATCGGCATTTAAGCCCTGTCAGACCATTTTGATCCAATTAAAACCTACATGATATTAAAGCCCATTAAATTTTACATCGATATAGCGAGTTTAATCAAAATCGTCAGAACCGTTTTCGAAAAAATCGAAAAAAGGTGCAAAATGCATGGTATGAAGTGCCTCTTCTGGTAAGCTCATTTTGATGAAAAAAGTTTTGTCACGTCTCGGACGTATAGTTGTCTTAAATAAGAAATTTCAGTTTCATAGGACTTACCGTTTCCGCCCGGGAGTTACCACACACACACACACACACACACAGACCTTTTTGCGGGACTTGGTTATTTGGACTCAGGAGACCCTAAAACGTGTATTTCCGTTGAAAACTGGAATTCGAAAATTTTCGAGTGTCAGGCATACGAGAAGAAGGTACCGGCGAGCAAGGGGTAGGCTCTCAGTTCCAAAGTACAAGTTACAAGAGGAATTCAAAGCTGCATAGGGTAAACTACGAAGAGCAATCAAGATGAGCTAGCTGAAGTGCTGGAAGGAACTCTGCGAAATGTTGACGAGGATCCATAGTGAAGGCCTTAGAGGACAGTCATAAAAAAGTTAAGGGCATCTCTACGAGATCGCTAACGTGTCCGGTGGCTGTGGAGAAAATGTATGCATCTCTTTATCCTAAGATCACAAGAAGAATTTGACGCACCATCCGTGACAGCTGAGGAGCTGAAGGATGTCTTCAGTCTTCATAAGAGGAAAGCCCTAGGTTTGGATAACTTCCCCAAAGTGGCACTAAAGGCAACAATGTAGACTAAGGCGGATCTCTCTCAGGAAGTCTCTCAGTTCCTGTTTAAGAGTAAGATCATTTCTGCGACCATGGAAAATACAGGTTGCTTCAGAGCCTTCCAATTGTGGTTTAAGTTAAGATGAGACAGTGGAACACGTATTTTCTGCTGACTCCATTGCCAAGTAGAGAGGGAAGAATTTCGAAGAGTGGGCTGTTCAGGAGCTACATCGACAACCCGGTGCTACTTTCTCAGGAGAAACAGATGGCAGGCCAATGTCCAGCGTCAGACGTCATCAAGAAGTTGAAAACGGAAGAGGAGAGGCGTACCTAGAATAAGGTAAGAGGGCTAAAAATGAGGTGGCACAAAGCCACTCTCCCTTTACGAAGTAATGCCTAACGATGGTTCCGTGGAGGGTGAGAAACAGGTGTAGAGAGGTGGTTTCACTGAATAGAAATCCCACACACGGATAGGAACGGGCCTATCCGCGTCTTTTAAAGATTTCAACCTAACATCGTCAAAAAAAAAACACACTCACGAGCGCGAGCACACACAAACACCTAGCGGGACTTAGTTATTTGGACTCAGGAGACCCTAAAACGTATATTTCAATTGAAAAATTTTCACGATCGCAATACTATCCCTTACTATATATTCCATATCCAGATAAGTAAAAGTAAAAATGTCTTAATAAGGAGGTCTGCGATTGCACACGGTTTCGGGCTCAATTCTTGACCTTCCTTCATTCCCAACATCTGCTATTTTAAATAATCCTCTTGCGGTTTTGTTTTCGACTATCGACGAGCGCGTATCGACAAAATGTTAAAAAATTGTTTATAAGAAGAATATGCGGATAGCTAAGAACAGTGAGGAGGATATAATAATAAAATATAAGAGCAAAATTTGACCGTATTAAAAATACTAAATGTTAAATTTCATTTTTAAAGACTGGATTTTAATAAAATAAGAATACAATTCCTCAAATGCGTAAACCCTAGCTTATTTCTGATTTTTTTTAGAACTCCTGGATGCACTATTAGAATACCGAAAAAAAGTCTCGCAGCAGGCAAGACAATAAGAGAATAAGCTACATGTGTTTAACATTTTTTTGGAAAAATAATCCTATACTACAATAAAAAAAATCTGGTGCGGGCAACACACGACTTTCACTTACCACCATTTTTAAAATCAATGAAAGAATTTTCAAATACAGTTAGAGATAAAAATACGTGAAACTATTAAGGAATTAATCAAATTGAATTTATTGTGACATGTGTTTTATTAAAAAATCTATTATATTATTATCTTAAATAATCAGTTAGTTTTATCTTCTTTTCATCACTCTCCATTAACTTCTAAAAGCTTGTGTATGAGAATATTTTTTCTAAAATCTTTAGATTTCCAACGGTATATCATACATGTATATTACTGCTCTTATGTTCAAAAACGTAAAATTGCATTAAAAAAATATTTTTTCTGTTTTCTCCTTTTTTTGGGTATCGAATTTATTCAATTTATATATTTACCTGTTTTTCATCAGCGTTAACAAGATAGTCTAGTTATTATTATTGAATCTACAAAATTAAAGGTACTTTAGGGGAAGAAAATTTAAAATATCGTTATTTAAGCCCTGTCAGACCATTTTTATCCAAATAAAACCTACATGATATTAAAGCCCATTAAATTTTACATCGATATAGCGAGTTTAATCAAAATCGTCGGAACCGTTTTCGAGAAAATCGAAAAAAGGTGCAAAATGCATGGTATTAAGTGCCTCTTCTGGTAAGCTCATTTTGATGAAAAAAGTTTTGTCACGTCTCGGGCGTATAGTTGTCTTAAATATGAAATTTCAGTTTCATAGGACTTACCGTTTCCGCCCGGGAGTTACCACACACACACACACACACACACAGACACAACACACACACACACACACAGACCTTTTTGCGGGACTTGGTTATTTGGACTCAGGGGACCCTAAAACGTGTATTTCCGTTGAAAACTGGAATTCGAAAATGTTCACGATCGCAATACTTCCCCTTACTATATATAGTAAGTGAAAGTAAAAATATGGTTTGGAGGAAACCAAATAAAGAATTTAGTACTTGATAGTAAAACACCTGGCTCTCAAAGATCATCAAGTAGTTGAGTGGGACAATATTTTACAAAAAAACAATTAATTGATTAATTAGATCAACTTCTAATAGGCTAAAATGAACAACTATACAAAAAGATTTACCAACTGGATGTTCATGGATTATTACTGCAGAAATATAACTAGAAAACCACATGTATCAGAATACTTTTGAAACTTATATTGTATTCTATTTCTTAATCGAACATTCAAAACTTTAAAAATAAACTGATTTTTGCATTTGCATTTTTTATCTTTAGATTTTTATTCTATTTATTTATTTATTTCTATCTATTTATAGATTCTAAATTAACTAGATTAAAAATCTATAGATTCTATTTTTATTTTTATCTTTGGATTCAACTATTGTATACCGCCCTTCTAACATTATAAAGATAATAACAACTCTTTAAAAACAAAAAACAACAGTTATGATACAAGTAAATCAGAGAATGATAGTGAATTTCGAATACTTTGACACTCACAGTATTTGGATCTTACTACAATTATTATTTCTTCTTCTTCCAGTGGCGCGACAGCCTGTGTAGGGCCTCGGCCTCGCGGAGTAACCTTCTGGGATATTACACTCACGTTTCTCGATGTATTTTACAGGGTAGAGTCATCACTCCCCACGCCTAATTTTGTGAGTGGCCACCGTTTGGCTGACAGGTCTCACTACCTGGGGGAGAGGCTGTGATCCCCATTTATTAAATGCTAGAAAAAGTCCCTTTGGGACCGGGATTCGAACTCTCAACCTTTAGCGTGGGAGACTACCGTGCTAGCCACTCAGCCACGTGCTTCCCATAATGTTAAATATTAATTTCTAGCCAACATTAAATGTATAATATTTGTTGAGTTTCCGATCGGCTTCAGCTCGTTCAAATTATAGATGGGAGTATTGAACAAAACTGTATAGATAATTTGTCAAGTTTTTTTATTAAAATTATGGTCGTTTACATCAAATAATCACTAATAAAAATTGAGTCTAAAGTTTAAAGTCTTTTAGAATGTAATATAATTACTAGTAATATATATTTAATAGTAATATGTTTATTAGATCATGGAAATGATACAAACGATTCCAATCGTAATCTTGTCTACTCAAATAAATTGTAAACAAACCGAAAAATCAAGTCTAGTGCCCACTGAGGTTGGTCCGTGGGTACCATGTGCCCGGCGTTCCTCACCAGAACTTCGACCAATCCTTTGGCCTTCTTGTAGAACCCAGCCAGCTCGCGTCCTACCATCCAATCCTTCCTTGATGCAGTCCTGTAGACCTCAGCGCCACTCCAGTTCAGCTTGGGTAGGAAGTTCATCGTCAAAGGATAAGCGTCGATGATGTCCAACTGTCCGTTATAGAACAGTACTCTGTAATTTTCTAACAATACTTCGACCCAGGGTTTGACCGATTGCATGATGTCATTGGTTAGAAAGTGGTAGACCTTTGTACCATTATTGTAATTACGACCACCGACGTGTATGCCTCTCCTAATAACATCCTTCTGAAGGAACACACTGTAGTAGTCTTTGAAAGAAGATGAAGGATTCCGAAGGTAGTTATATATGCTTATTTTGGAGCTTATAGTTGATAGAATTTTATCACGTATTTCTTTTGCTCGAGAAGACTGGTGTTGCTGAATCGCTTTTACCGCTTCATCTTGTAACTTCTCTAGAACTTCTCTAGTATTTGAATCTACTAGACCGAGCTGATACAAATATTCGGCATACACCATCATGCTCTCAGGATCTGTCCACCCATCTCCGATAGCTAGTCCTTTCAAGTTGATCTTCTGTTTGTTTACTTTGTTGTTGTTGTGGATCGTGTAACCGATTGCTGGGATGTACTTCCCAGCGTAGGACTCACCACTGACAAAGAATCTGTTCTTCTGTAAATGCGGGAAAAAGCTGGAAGAACTGAAGCAAAGCAGAGTAAAGATCTTTTCCTACTTTGACTTCATCGGTCGCATATTCGGAATCACTTTCAGTGAAGCTAAACCCTGTCCCAACGGGGTTGTCGATGTATATTACGTTGAATAACTGCGACCAATAATATTGGCGTTCTTTTAATGCTAGATTTTTGTCAACGAAGAATGGCCCATTTTCGCAGAAGAGGCCGAAAAGAGAAGAAGAACCCGGTCCTCCATTAAGCCAAAGGATTACCGGGGCGCTCCTGGGATCCGCCTCAGAGGGGAAGAACCAGAAGAAGAGATTGGAGTTGAAGGTCTGGTTGACGGTGAGGTAGCCACTGTAGCTGGTGACGTTGGTGCCTGGCAACCGGACCTCGGCCGCCTTCTGTCCTTCTTCTGTCTTACCTCCTTCGATGTAGGGCGTCAGGAAGAGCGGTTCTCCGGGTTCACCGGTGGTCGGGATGGTTCGAATCTTCGGGTATGGATAAAAAAAAGCCAGGTTGTAATGGATGCTAATAACTATAAGCAAAAGAACTCTCAAGCACTTCATTGTAGACCGCACGGTAGGCTCAACAGTTCGAGACTGAGAGGATTAATCTCAATTTAAGTATATATAGGACAGGGATTCAAAAAAAGATTTACGTTTCTCTCTATATTCCGCAGAAAGGCTCTGTCTAAAAGACCGGTGGTCGGGAGGGATCAAACCTTCGGATACGGAATGACAAAGGCGCAAGCAAGATTACAACTGACTATGCCGAACAAAATAAGAGAAATCTTCTGCTCCATTTACGTGACGCTCACTTGATCTTATATTTGCTAGCTAAATATCTCTACCAGGTACTTAACAACCCAAGAGCTGTTAAATTTATCACTCGAGAACTAAACGTCTTCAAGACTGATTTATGTCAATAAAAAATACAGAGAGAACTAAATGGTATTATATATAATATAATTATAATAATACTATTTCAGTTAGTGACGTGCAATCTTTTTACCTTTTATCAAATTGCGAGTGAAATTTGATATTTTGATCTAGTTGCTTCCAAGATAAGTAATTTGGTTCAATTATTCTCACTGTAAGTTGGCGAACCAGTAACATTCTTTTATAACCCTAGGCTACTTTTTACGAAATAAAATAATGTTGTGTATCAATAAAAATTACCGTTAAATGCCGATATTTAAAATTTTCTTCCTCTAAAGTACCTTTGGTATTAAATAACGGATAAATATGCAAGTTGAGCGAATTTGATAAACAACTAAAGGAGAAAAGTACAAATATATTTTTTTATGCAATTCTAGTGTTTTTGTAAACATGAATAGTAATGTAGATGTATAATATACCGTTGGATAGCTAAAAAGTTTAGGAAAAATATTATCTAATACACATAATTTCAAAGGCGAATGAAGAGTGATGAAAAGCCGATAAAACTAACTGATAATATTAGATAAAAATAAATTAGATTATTTAATAAAACACCTGTTTCTATTGAAATTCAATTAAATTAATTCTTTTACAATTTTACTTTCACTTACTATATATAGTAAGGAAAAGTATTGCGATCGTGAAAATTTTCGAATTCCAGTTTTCAACGGAAATATACGTTTTAGAGTCCCCTGAGTCCAAATAACCAAGTCCCGCAAAAAGGTCTGTGTGTGTGTGTGTGTCCGTGTGTGTGTGTCCGTGTGTGTGTGTGGTAACTCCCGGGCGGAAACGAAAAGTCCTATGAAACTGAAATTTCATATTTAAGACAAATATACGCCCGAGACGTTACAAAACCTTTTTAATCAAAATGAGCTTACCAGAAGAGCCACTTTAAACCATGCATTTTGCACCTTTTTTCGATTTTCTCAAAAACGGTTCCTACGATTTTGATTAAATTCGCTGTATGTAAAATTTAATGGGCTTTAATATCATGTAGGTTTCATTCTAATTAAAATAGTCTGATAGGGCTTAAATGCCGATATGGGATTAAACAAGCTTAGAGAATGCTCTAAAGGAAATATTAAGCTTTAGTAAGTATTAAATATAATTAAAATATTTGCAGCTCTTTGAAATCTTGAATTTGATAAGATTTTTTTTTTTACAACCTTATAAAATATAATTTTTTTTTTTTTTTTTTATGACAAATTGTATAAGAATAGTATTGATATTAAATTAATGATTACAATATTTCAGCTTTTCGGGCCATTTTGAAGTCTCTGTAACAATGTAATATTAATTTATACACTATTTTTACTTTCACTTCATGGAAAATGTAGTAAGGAAAAGTACTGCGATCGTGAACATTTTCGAATTCAAAGTTTTCAACGGAAATACACGTTTTAGGGTCGCCTGAATCCAAAAAAACCATGTCCTATGTAAGTCTAGCGTGAAGAAGAAAAGTCGTACGAAACTATTTCATATTTGAGACAACTATGTTACAACCCGAGATATTACAACTATTTTTTCTTCAAAATCGGCTGACCATAAGTTCTACTTTATATTTAGCATCTTGCACCTTTTTACGATTTACTTAAAAACGTCCCTAACGATTTTGATTAAAATCGCTATTTCGATGTAAAATTTAATGGGCTTTAATTTCATGTAGGTTTCATTCTGATTGAAATAGTCAGACCGGGCTTAAAGTATCTTTAATTTTGTAGATTAAAAAAAAAACTACGATATTATCTCATTAGGATTGATAAGTTACGGATAAAAAAATAGTTAAACGAATTCGAAAACAAACTAAAGGAGAAAAGAGCAAATACATTTTTGTATGTAATATTTGTTTTTTACTTTCACTATAAATAGTAAGGGAAAGTATTGCGAACGCGAAAATTTTCGAATTCCAGTTTTCAACGGAAATACACGTTTTAGGGTCCCCTGAGTCCAAATAACCAAGTCCCGCAAAAAGGTCTTGTGTGTGTTGTGTGTGTGTGTGTGTGTGTGTCTGTGTGTGTCTGTGTGTGTGTGTGTGTGTGTGTGTGTGTGTGTGTGGTGTGTGTGTGTGTGTGGTAACTCCCGGGCGGAAACGGTAAGTCCTATGAAACTGAAATTTCATATTTAAGACAAATATACGCCCGAGACGTGACAAAACTTTTTTCACAAAAATGAGCTATATTAACTGTTTGACAGTCCAAATAATCAAAGTCCCGCAAAAAGGCCTGAGTTGTGTGTGTTATGTGTGTGGTAACTCTCGTGCGAAAATGGTAAATCCTATGAAACTGAAATTTCATATTTAAGACAAATATACGCCCGAGACGTGACAAAACTTTTTTCACAAAAATGAGCTAACCAGAAGAAGCACTTTATACCATGCATTTTACACCTTTTTTCGATTTTCTCGAAAACGGTTCCGACGATTTTGATTAAACTCATTATATCGATGTAAAATTGAATGGGCTTTAATATCATGTAGGTTTCATTATGAATAAAATGGTTTGACAGGGCTGACACTGATGAAAAATAGGTAAATACATAAATTGAATGAATTCGATACCCAACTAAAGGATAAAACAAAAACAAGATTTTTTTAATGCAATTTTTTGTTTTTGAACATAAGAGCTGTAATATACATGATGATATACCGTTGGAAAGCTAAAGATTTTAGAAAAATTATTATCTCATACACAAGCTTTTAAAACTTAGTAGAGAGTGATGAAATGAAGATAAAACTAACTGATTATTTTATATAATAATATAATAGATTTTTTAATAAAACAGTGCGTGTGTGTGTGTGTGTGTGTGTGGTGAATGTAGTAAGTCTAGCGCGAAAACGATAAGTAGTATACAACTAAAATTTCATTCTTGAAAGGCGTCTATGCCTGAGACGTTACAGCAACTTTTTCATGAAAATCGGCTCACCAGAAGAGGCACTTTATACCATGCATTTTGCACATTTAAACGATTTTCTCAAAAATGGCTCTAACGATTTTGATGAAACTCGCTATTTTCGATGTAAAATTTAATGGACTTTAATATCGTGTAAGTTTCATTCTGATTGCAATAGTCTCACAGTGCTTAAACGCCGATAATTTATTTTCTTTTTCTAAACCACCTTTAATTTTGTACAATTCAAAAGATTAACCATATCATCTGAATGACATCGATAAAGAACGGCTAAATGTACAAGTTGGACGAATTTGATGATCAACTAAAGGATAAAAGAGTAAAACTATTTATTTATTTTTTTTTTTTTATTATATAAACAGTAATATAGACGTATAATATACTGTTGGAAACGAAAAGATTTTAGAAAAAGATTATCTTATAACCAATGTTGTAAACGGTAATGCATAGTGACGAATAGGGAATAAACTTATTACTGAATAACAATTTAATATAATTATATTATTTAATCTAAATCATATGTTTCTAACGAAAATGAATACACGTTTTATTAAAATAAACTTAAAATATTTTTCATATTTCAGTATATTTAATAGTTTTTAAATTGATTTTAACAGTCGAAGTAAGAGAAAGTCGTATGTTGCCTCCACTAGATGTTTTTATCTCTAACTGCATTTGAAAATTCTTAGTAACAATTTAAATTGATTTTAACAACTGATGTAAGTAAAAATCGTGTCTTGCGCGCAACAGATTTTTAAAATTAAAATACAAGTGAAAAATGAAATGTTCTTCAAATAATACTTATATAGGTCTTTACAATTTTTTTTTTTTAAATTAACTAATCTATACTAATATTATAAAGCTGAAGAGTTTGTTTGTTTGTTTGAACGCGCTAATCTCAGAAACTACTGGTTCGAAATGAAAAATTCGTTTTGTGTTAGATAGTTCATTTATCGAGAAAGGCTATATGCTATATAACATCACGCTGCGACCAATAGGAGTGAAGAATCAGTGAAAAATCTGGGAATAAACGGGAAAAATTAGGAGGAAAAAATCTCGCATCCCAATGATTCCAAATGATTTACATTTTATTTTTAAAATAATTCAATTTCCCTATAATTTATCTTTTGCTGTAACAATTGATAAATCACAGGGCCAAACATTTAAACACGTAGGAATTGATTTACGCAGGATCGGGTTGCGGAGAAAATCAATATGTTCTTCTGCCACATGAAAATAAAACTAAAAATGTCATTTACGCGGAAGTTCTTTCAAATATATTCTTTTAAAAACTTCTTAATAGCGATCATAATAACAGAAATTGAGGCAGACGAAGTCGCTTTAGAATATGTCAAAGAAAAGGTGACGTGTACCGAGAAAGGATTAAATCTGGTTAATAAAATTCCGGTTCTGGGACAGATGATTTGGTACTGTTAGGGGAAGACACGGAAACTAATAAAATATAAACCGGTAAAAAAAATAGGACTCGAAATAAATACCGATAGAAAAAAATATAAGATGGCGATCTTAGTGATATTGAATATATCAGGGCATACTTTTGAACACGTACAGAAATTTAAGTATTTAGGTTCAATGATAACAAGAAAAACTAAGTCCAGGAGAAAATAAAGTCCCGGTTATAGGCGGGAAATGCGTGTTATTGTTCAGTTGCGAAATTACTTAGCTCGCGGCTTCTGTCTAAAAACTTAAAGGTTAGAAGTTATAAAACTATTATTCTTCCGACGGTCCTTTACGGATGTGAAACGTGGCCGCTTACTTTGAAGGACGAACAACAGCTAAAATTTTCGAAAACAAGGTACTACAGGCAAAATATTTGGTCCGAAGAGAGATGAGGCCACTAGGGTGTAAAGAAGGTTGCGGAGACTATAATTATATCAATCTATATTATCATATAAGTCATGTTTTATTTCAAGAGTCATTTTTAACTTTAATCGTTATTACCTTGAAGCATATACACTTATAAATTTAAATAAATTATAACAATTATTATTTCTTTTGAATTATTCGAGTATAATAATCAGAACTATTATTTTAATCATATTTAAGACTTTTATTAGCTATATGCCTATGTTTTTAAAATATATCAATCAATTTTCTGGTCATCGCAGTATCTAAAAAATGACCATGGCTGTGAAGCTAAAATTTTTCCTGGAGGTTCATCTTAGTGTCTAGATGTGCAATAAGGCTGGGTTTGAAAATCTTCAACTTACAAGTGGTTGAAATTGTAAATTTGACAGGAAGAAGTCTAGATCGGGCTTTAAATAATAACAAAGAGTAGCAGATAGTTGATATTTATTATAGCTACTCTTAATATAAACGCACATAAATTAATACGAAATGCAATATTCGCTAGCAAAGCTGCGGTTCACAGCTAGTAATTATATGTATTTAATATTCAAGTAATGATCCCTATGAGAAAATTGTAAACGAATATCATCCAATCATTTCCATCAACATAAATTATACCTGAAGACGTTTACATCCTCGAAGAGATATGTTTAACAACTCTAGGGCAGTTAATTTTTTATCTGGTACATATAGATAATAAAAAGAATACCAACTGAATGAATAATAAATTTAAAGTAAACCTTTATTTTTTTTCCTATATATAAAATATTAATAAGATAAGTTATATAATTGAATAATACTATCTCTTCTTTATAAATTTATTTATTATTACATAAATAAATTAATACATATTTCTTGAAGTTTCAATTTAATGTAAAAAATTGAAACTTAACTAAAATTAATATGGAAGTAAAACACCATATGGTAACAGCAAAAAGGACTTTAAATTTGGAACTAAAAATAATTTTGTATATAAAGAAGCAATTTTTAAACAATATTTCTGAAGACGAGGCAGTCAAGGGCCTATTTTTACTGTCGTTTTATAACCGCGATTGTGTAATAATTTTCAGCGTTTTCTCTTCTATTTTTCTAACTTTAAAGAATGCTTAAACTAAAATTTAATTTTTAAAAAAATTTAGGTCACCTGACCGAAAAATGTATGAAGTTAGTATTTAAAAAATACAGACCGTCATACAAGACTGAAAAGACAAGAAACTGCTCGACGTTTTCGACTACTTCAACACTTACTGGACAATCTCTCAAACCTTCCACTTAAGTACAAAAGACTCATCTACATGACTATCATAAGACCAATATGGACTTACGGAGTAGAGATTTGGGGCTCTACTAAACCATCAAATTCATCTCGTCTCCAATCCTCACAATCCAAAATCCTTCGAAAAATCTTCAATGCTCCTTAATTTGTCACAAATAAACTCATCCATAAAGACCTTAATATTCCCTTTGTTGCTGACTTGGCCCGTACCAGGTACCACTCCTTTCATGACAAACTCCATTCCCACTCTAACCCACTAGTTTCAATCCTTGCTTCCTCTACAATCCCTGATAATCCTCCGAGACGTCTGAAAAGAAGATGGCCCCGAGACCTTCTAGTTTAACATAGTCTTTGGGGAGCTGCCAATGGGTAGTATCCCTACATATGAATCATGTCAACTTATCTTGTATCACATTTACTAAATGTATTTTATTATACAGTTGTAAATACCAATAAATATATTAAAAAAAAAAAAATACAGTGTTTGAACCCCAACTGTGGAAGAATTATTTATTCTGTTAGTGCAGCCGTGGAGCAACCCTAGGGTATGGAGACCCTCCTAGGATGACTATAAAGTGGGTACCTAAACTTGAGGAAAAAACCTGACGGCTGAGTGTAACATGACCAAAACACCTCATTTAACGGCTGTTGGCCGGTGAAACTACGAATTTCTATAGGCACTAAACGCAAGACTATTATTATTTATTTATTTATTATATTATTTATTATTATTATTTTTTCGGGTTTTGATCATCTTGATCGGGCTGCACTAACAGAATAAATATATCTTCCACAGTTGAGGTTCAAACTCTGTATTCTTTAATTACTAACTTCATACATCTTTCGGCCAAATGGCCTAAGTTAAGCATTCTTTAAAGTGAGAAAAATAAGGGGGAAAACACTGTAAATCATTACACAATCTCTTTTTTTTTTCGGTTTTATAATTAATCGCGGTTTATCGATTATAAATGGCAAATATTTTTTTTCTTTATCTTAAAAAAATAACTCCGTTAATGAATTAAATCATTTTCAATCGCTATTTTGAAACTAATTGGCTGATATCAATGTCTGAGTGTTAAGATCATCATCGGATGCCCTGGTATTTTTGTGCCAAATTTTGCAAACAAAATCCGAAGGAGAGCCGCGGACGGCGGACAGATGGATTTTTGTTGTTATTTTTTTATTCTCAAATTTTGAGGGGGGAGGGAGTAATTTTTGTTTGTTTTTGTTTTGAGCGATTAAAAAGGTTTATTATTGAAAATAATAAACTAAAAGTCATACTATGTCATTGATAATCTTATACCTTTTTAAGTGTCATATCTGTTAATTAGAAACAGTCAATTGCTTCTGCAAAATCATAATGTTGCGAAATCCAATTAATATAATCTTTTTCAATTGCTTCCTGATTTCATATTACTTTACTTAGTAACTTGAAGTGACCCTAATTGTTAACGTTTTACGTGCACTTGAGTAAAAATGTCATTAATACTCTTTTGTTTGTTTCAACACATTTATATTTACAGAGCGTTTTAACAATAAGTTTGTAACCATGTAGGATGTAGTTTAGAGGAGATGAAATATATTAAATAGCAGATTGAGAACTTTTAAAACAAATATTTTTATTGACAGAGATAGTTAATCAAAATGAGAAATAAAAGTAATAAATAGATGAAAGACAAAATGAGAAACGCACGATAAACAAGGATGTAAGACAACAGCTCGCCAGCTGGTTACAATGGATAATTAGTAAAATAAAATAATGTTTCTACAATAATAAAATACATAAAATAAAATAAGAAATAAAAATCAGCTTCAAATTCATATAAAAAGAACAAAAATATAAATATGTTGAGAGCAGTGATAAATCCATATCACATAAAGGCGGCGATACACGGTGAGAAATAGGGTAGTGTAGCTGAGGTAAAAGTACTCTCGCGAGAGTAGAGGGTGGTAAAAACTACGAGAGAGTAAAAATGTGAGCGTGTATAAGGTGAGAGTAGGCAACAGTACTCGACAAAATAATAAAAAATAAAGTAAAGGAAAAAATTTTCGAATTCCAGTTTTCAACGGAAATACACATTTTAGGGTCCCCTGAGTCCAAATAACCAAGTCCGAAGAAGGTCTGTGTGTGTGATGACTCCCGGGCGGAAACGGTAAGTATTGTGAAACTGAAATTTCATATTTAAGACAGCTATACGCCCGAGACGTTACAAAACCTTTTTCATAAAAATAAGCTTACCAGAAGAGCCACTTTATACCATGCATTTTGCACATTTTTTCGATTTTCTCGTTTGGTTTACGATTTTGATTAAACTCGCTATATCGATGTAAAATTTAATGGGCTTTAATATCATGTAGGTTTTATTCTGATTAAAATGGTCTGAAAGGGCTTAAATGCCGATATTTTAAATTTTCTTTCTCTAAAATACCTTTAATTTCGTAGATTTTATTAAAAAAAATATATTTTCTTGTTACCACCGATAAAAAACACATAAAGATATAAGTTGAACGAATTCGATATCTAACTAAAGGAGAAAACTGAAAAAATATTTTTGTAATCCATTTTTTTGTTTTTGAAAATAGCAACAGTAATATACACGTATAATATACCGTTGGAAAGCTAATAGTTTCACGTATTTTTATCTCTAACTGTATTTGAAAATTCTTCACTTGATTTTAAAAAAATGATGGTAAGTGAAAGTCGTGTGTTGCCTGCACCAGATTTTTTTCAATTACAAAGAAACAGTTCCTACTTACATAATGCATTTTGATAAATTCAGTCCTTTTTTTCTATTAATTTTCTTGTTTCTCCCCATAAAGGTGATCAGTTTTCATTTATTTATAGATGTTTGATCACAAAAGATTTCCAACACGTCTATCCAAGTAACATAACAAGGACCAATGACGTTGACTATATATGTTTCGCGGGTTCGCAGATTAGTATGAGTCCACCTATATATTGTTTGTTTATTTAATGTCACTTTATGCTATTATGGTTAATCGAAGGATGCTACAATGGGAGTCCTGAATTTTGCCTATCCAGGTTTTATTAGGATAGGGATCATTAACGAGTACCTGACATCGCGCTGGCTCAGGACCACCTTTTAACGTCCCCTCCGAAGAACGGCATAACTAAGGATTTTTTACTCCCATTAAAAAAAACCTAGGACCACCTGCGGGTTTGAACCCTGGGCATGGTAGGCTGTTATGCTAGCCTCCCAGCTACAAATGATCTCCCACCTAAATATTAACACCTTGATCACACAAATTAAGATGATATGGTTAATTTTGTCGAATCTAAAAAATTAAAGATACTTTAAGCCCTGAGATCCCAGGCCTTTACAATGTCAGGAAATCGTTAAAGATCCGTATCCTAATTTAACCAATATAGCAAAATTTAAAACGCCCACTGCATGCATCATCTGATTAGCAAACATATTCTTCCGCACCTAAAAAATATAATTAGAGGCCAAAGAATATGCTGTATGGTGGATTTCATATGATATATTTTAAAAAATATGTTTATGACTTTATTTTATTTATTATTTGCAGAATTAAAAAAAAAAAAAATAGATATCTTCAGAACTGATAAAAGGCTGTCAGTAAGTTCTGGAGATGGCGGAAACCCCCGAAACTTTGATTCATTTTAATTGCTAATGTAATAATAAAGTTTGAGGAAGAGCTAAGAACCATTTACTTATTATGAATAAATAAACATCTTCGTTATGATAGTTTATTAAGAAAGAATAAATCTAAATTTCTTAAAAATGAATCGCTTTTATTATCTTATTTCTACAAGTATAAGGTCTGAAGATAAACAGTTTATGACACTTACAATGTTTATCGGAATGAAAACATTAACAGAGATTAATAACTAATTAAATGATCATTTAAATTTATTATAAATAAATCTTGAAATTAAGTCAAAACCCCACTTTGGCTGATCCTGCGGTACCATGTGCGTCTCTGACCAGAACTTCGACCAATCCTTTGGCCTTCTTGTAGAACCCAGCCAGCTCGCGTCCTACCATCCAATCCTTCCTCGGCGCAGTCCTGTAGACCTCAGCGCCGCTCCAGTTCAGTTTGGGCAGGAAGTTCATCGTCAAAGGATAAGCCACTATTATGTCCAATTGACCGCTATAGAACATTACTCTGTAGTTGTCTAACAGCACTTCGACCCAGGGCTTGACCGATTTCATGATGTCATTGTGCAGAAAGTTTGCAACCTTTGTACCATCATTGTAAACACGACCACCAACGTGAATACTTCTCCTAATAACATCCTTCTGAACGTACACACTGTAGTCCCCTTCCGAGCTTGAGGAATGTTTTTGAAGGTAGTTATATACGTTTATTTGAGGGCTTAAAGCAGCTAGAATTTTATCGGAGATGGCACTTGCTCGAGAATACTGATGCTGCTGAATCGCTTTAACCGCTTCATCTTGTAACTTCTCTAGAACTTCCCTAGTATTTGAATCCACTAGACCGAGTTGATACAAATATTCGGCATACACTATCATGTTCTCAGGATCTGTCCACCCATCTCCAATAGCTAGCCCTTTTAAGTTGATCTTCTGTTTGTTTACTTTGTTGTTGTTGTGGATCGTGTAACCGATTGCTGGAATGTACTTCCCTGCATAGGATTCACCACTGACGAAGAATTCGTTCTTCTGTAAATGCGGGAACAGCTGGAAGAACTGAAGCAAAGCAGAGTAAAGATCTTTGCCTACTTTTACTTCATTAGTTGCATATTCCGAGTCACTTTCCGTGAAACTAAATCCTGTCCCGACGGGGTTGTCGATGTAGATTAAATTGAAGAACTGCGACCAATAGTATTGTCGTTCTTTTAATGCTAATTTTTTGTCAACGAAGAACGGTCCATTTTCGCTAAAGAGGCCGAAAAGAGAAGAGCCTCCGGGTCCTCCTTGCAACCAAAGTACTACTGGGGCGTTCTTGGGATCCGCCTCAGAGGGGAAGAACCAGAAGAAGAGATTGGAGTTGAAGGTCTGGTTGACGGTGAGGTAGCCACTGTAGCTGGTGACGTTGGTGCCTGGCAGCCGGACCTCAGCCGCCTTCTGTCCTTCTTCTATCTTACCTCCTTCGATGTAGGGCGTCAGGAAGAGCGGTTCTCCGGGGTCACCGGTGATCGGGAGGGATCGAAATTTCGGGTAGGGGTTGAGGAGAGCATGGTAGCAACCAAATGTACACACAAAAATGAAGAAAACTAGCCGCTTCATAGTTTATGTGGGTCTGAAGTGTTTATGTGTTCTTCGCTTATATACAGACACTCGATAAAAAGTCAACAACAGATGATCAAGATAAAAGATGAATGTAATTGATGGATGATCGATCTCTGAAGGTGATGTAAAAATGATTTTTTTTCTTAGATAAAAATTATTGAATAAAGTTACACTAATTTTTTTAATTAAACAATGAATTATTAGAAAAATATCTAAAAGAGGTCATAATGTAAGGTTCTATAAACAAGACTTGTACAAAATCGTATCGCCAATTGTTGTGATGTATTGTTGCATGTCGTGTTAATGTATTGCTACCTCTGTTAACAAACCTTCAGAATACTTCTGAACTGTAAAATAGCTTTTACAACTAATATTTTTCATTTACTTGTGTTTCACCTCAGAGGAAAATCTGATTATGGTTCTTTATCAACATAGATATGCTAATCTGGTGAATAACTTAATGTATAGTTTCTATTTGGTCGTTATTGTTCTTGAGTTAGAATATTTCATTGAATTACACGTTCACAAGCTCGCTCGTTAACTTGTTTAAAAAATCTGGTGCACGCAACACACGACTTTCACTTACCTTCGTTATTGATTTCAATTTGAGAATTATAAAACAAATTTAGAATCGAAAATAAATTATCAACGAATTATTAACATTGGATTTTAAAAGAAACATGTGTTTTATTAAATAATGTATTATATTATTGGGTTGTGTCACATGAAATCTCCGTTTTCAAGGTAAAGGATTTTTATTTAAAATGCGATATGAAAACAAGATAATTTTATTCGAAGAATTTACCTTGTTTTTCTACACATTTTTCCCAACGTGACACCAACTTTTTTTTTCCCCGAACTGAAAAACTCCGAGCTTTGAAGTGAAACGAAATCTGAAAACGCACTTTTCACTTGATCATCATTTTCAAAAAGTTTTCCTTTGACGAAGTTGTCTAAATTCCTGAACAGGTGGTAATCGGTTGGAGACAAGTTGTAAGAATATGGTGGGTGCTAAAGAACTTCGTAACCCAGTTCTTTCAATTTTTGCACAGTATGTTTTTGAACATGGGGTCTTGCTGCTGCTCAGTGAGATCATGAGGTACCCATGTATCCAGCTTTTTTACTTTCCCAATACACTTTAAATGTATGGAAACGGTAAATGCCCTTGCATTTAGTTGTGCTGAGAGTCCTTTAACTGTTTGGTAGGGGTTTCCTTCTGCTATATGTTTGAGGACATCGTTGTCTATTACGGACGGAGGTCTTCCTCGGAGCAAGTTTTCCAAATTGGTATCCCCAGCTGAAAACTTAGCAAAGCAACGGCAAATGGTCCTTTCATTGAAAACTCCCTTCCCTAAACACCTTGCAAATATTTCTAGCGGCCTCAGCTGCTGAATGGCCGAGTTTAAATTCGTACAAAAATATTACTCGAAAATCACGTGTTTCCATGTTTATATTTAGAGGTATACTAAAAAGTGGGTAACTGATTGGGAAGCTAATGTTTATAATACAAAAATAGAGGATTAGTAACTGTTTACTTTAAATAATTAAACATTCTGAAGAAAACAACAGCGACCTGCAAAATCCTTTATGTATTTCAGAAACTATGAAAACGGACATTTCATGTGAAACAACCCAATATTATCTACGATAACCAGTTTGTTTTATTGGCTTTTCATTACTCTCCGTTAAATTTTACAATAGTATGTATACAATAATATGTTTCACGAGACCGATAAATTTTTTTTTTAATCTTTAGCATTTTCAAAGGTATATTATACATTTATATTACTGTTAAAAAACAAAAATTGCATTAATAAAATATTTTTGCAGTTATCTCCTTTAGTTAGTTATCGAATTCGATCAAATTGTATATTTACCTGTTTTTTAGATTTAATAATCAGATGATATGGTGAATTTCATAAAAATTACTAAATTAAAGGTACTTTAAAGGAAGAAATTTTGAAATATCGCCATTTAAGCCCTGTCTGACTATTTTAATCAGAATAAAACCACTGTAGCGTCCGGTGATGACAGCGTCATCCAGTAGCCAAACGATGAAACAATTGCATTTAAAAAATTTAGTTAGTTTTCTCCTTTATTTGAATACCGAATTCGTTCAACTTATATATTTACCTGTTTTTTATCAATGGTAATAAGATGATATGGTTATTTTTATAGAATATACAAAATTAAAGGTACTTTAGAGAAAGGAAATTTAAAATATCTGCATTTAAGTCCCATCAGACTATTTTAATCAGAATGAAACCTACATGATCTTAAAGCCCATTTAATTTTACATCGACATAGCGAGTTTAATCAAAACCGTTAGAGCCGTTTTTGAGGGAAATCATAAAAAGGTAGTAAGTGCATAGGATAAAGCAGGACTTCCGGGCAGCCGATTTTAAGAAAAAAGTTGCTGTAATATATCGGGCGAATAGTAGTCTTAAATATGAAATTTCAGTTCCGTACGACTTTTCGTTTTTTGCGCTAGACTTACCACACAGACACACACAAACGCAGACCTTTTTGCGGGACTTAGTTATTTGGACTGAGGGGACCCTGAAACGTGTATTTCCGTTGAAAACTGGAATTCGAAAATTTTCGAATACTTTCCCTTACTATTTATTTCATATACAGGTAATTGAAAGTAATAGGAAATTATGATTTTGTTTGTTGAAAAATCAACAACATATGAAATATTAAAGTCACTTTAGATTAATTTATTCTTGACAAAGTTAGAATCATCACCTCCCAAAGCTCAGAGCAGAATTTGATTATGGTTCTGTGACGTTCTTGATGTGTGTGATGGAATGAGTTTACAAACACACACCTGGTGGGAGAAAAGAGGTTATGTGAATGGATTTGTCACTGCTTCAAACATGTTTATATTCTAGTTCACTTTATACTTAATTGAGGCTAATTTTTATTTCTTATTTTATTTTCTGTATTTTATTATTGTAGAAAGATTATTTTATTTTACAGTGGCAATTCCATTGTAACCTCTCGCTAGCTGTTGTATTTTGTCTCTGTTGTTATTGAGCGCTCTTCATTTTGTCTCTCCACAATTAATTTCATTTATTTGACAATTTTATCTACAAGACAATAAAAGAATATTTTTGTGCAGTACCAGAATGTATATTTATTTCGCCTTCACCTCCTTTAAAGTTTTTTATCAACATAAAAACGCTAATCTGGTGAATAATTGAAATACATTTTCTATTCGGTTTTATTTTCTATTCTTTATAATCCAGTTTTCTTTACTGTCCATTACTGTATGTTAATATTTTGTCTAAAAGCATTAGGTTTTCAACGGAATATTATACATCTGCATTACTGCTTATACTTCTGTAATTATGAATTCAGATTAAATCATCAACGACAAGCAAATTCCTCAGACCAACTTTGTACATTACCTATGTCAAACACTCGACCAAAGGATGACTTGGGGTCCATATACCACCGTCTACAAGTATTATACTCTCTTATACCTAAATCATCGAAACTAAAAATTAGTTTTTTAACTGGTGAGGTGAAATTAATAGTCAAAATTGGTGAGGTGGGGTCTCTCAGACCCCAGACCCCTTTTTTTTTTTTTTTTTTGATTCTGAAAAGATAGAATTGTTTATTCCTTTAAAATACGTTAATTTAAATATTCATTTGTACAAGATTATTATTGAATACTAACAACCACTAACACCAAATGGGCCTATATACATGGCTTATATACATATAATAGCCAATAAAATAAATCTAATCTAATCATAGGAGCCTCTTAACTTGTATTTCCGTTGAAAACTGAATATTTTCGATCGCTATACTTTCCCTTTCCAGGAGGAAATGTGTTATTTTCAGTAGCTAAATTACTTAGCTCGCGGCTTTTGTCAAAAACATAAAGGTTCGAATTTATAAAACTATTATTCTTCCGACCGTCCTTTACGGATGGAAAACGTGGCCGCTTACTTTGAAGGATGTACAACGGCTTAAGGTTTTCGAAAATAAGGTACTGCGTAAAATATTTGGTCCGAAGAGAGATGAGGCCACTGCGGAGTTTAGAAGGTTGCACAACGCGGAATTGCGGAACTTGTACCCTGTGATTATAATTTAGTTGATAGCATCGCGAGTAAAGTTGTTGGGCTCGGTGAGAGACAAATTCCGAGGAAGTTGGTATTCGCTGATCCGAATGGTAGGCGTCCGAAATGTAGACCGAAGCGTCGATGGGAGGATTGGGTTAAGGCTGATCTTGGGGGCTTGGGCTTGAACAGTGATCATTGGACAAGTCTGTGTGTACAGTATTTGGTAGTATCGGCATCGAACCTTCGGATTCGGTAGGTCTGTCATTATTATTATTATTATGCTTTCCCTTACTATGTATTTTTTGTACATGGTACGTAAGTAAATTAAAAGTAAAATTAATTAAATATTGATAATAATTATTTCGGAATTTATAAATATTACGTACATATTTTTATCAAACTAAATATAGCTTTCATTGAAAACAATTCTTCAGTGTTGTCTGTATGGAGAACTCCAATGTCAAGAAGAAGAGAAAAAAAAAAGCTCTACATAAGGATATGGGATGATTCTTCTGTGCTTTGATAAGTTAACCATTGTAGCACGTGCTGAAGACATCAAAGTATCACCTTGAAATGTGGCTATGCTACGATTTATGGGACTGTGCATAAATTTATTCGTAAAATAAAATATTATCAGTTTAAAGACAAAATGCTAATAAATCTTTTAAATGTATTTAGTTAAAAAAAATCTAAGATATAGCTGTTAATGGCTTCATGCTTGACTTTCGATTTCTTTATTATAATTGATGATGGATGGCCTTTAAAAAAAAAAATTATGAATGTTATCAATATTTATCTAATGATTTCATCACTTCAACAGGTTTTCTCCCTCAACGGGTAGCCTGTTAAATCAGAGCTTTACTCCATTCCTACTGCTTGTATTGGGCTGTGTGTGTGTGTGTGGGTGCGTGCGTGTATATTTATATATTGCGATTCACTCGTTTCTATTAAGATCATTAGTTTCAAGCTCTAAAACGTCTTTAGAGAAAACCTTCTGGCTTCTTCGAATTCCAATTGAAGTGCTATCGATGGGTAGTTTCTCTACTCATTTTTACTTTCACTTACTATATATAGTAAGGGGAAGTATTGCGATCGTGAAAATTTCCGAATTCCAGTTTTCAACAGAAATACACGTTTTAGGGTCCCCTGAGTCCAAATAACCTAGTCCCGCAAAAACGTCTCTGTGTGTGTGTGTGTGTGTGTGTGTCTGTGTGTGTGGTAACTCCCGGGCGGAAACGGTAAGTCCTATGAAACTGAAATTTCATATTTAAGACAACTATACGCCCGAGACGTGACAAAACTTTTTTCATTAAAATGAGCTTATACCATGCATTTTGCACCTTTTTTTCGATTTTCTCGAAAACGGTTCCGACGATTTTGATTAAACTCGCTATATCGATGTAAAAGTTGATGGGCTTTAATATCATGCAGATTTTATTTGGATAAAAATGGTCTGACAGGGCTTAAATGCCGATATTTTCTTCCTCTAAAGTACCTTTAATTTTGTAGATTCAATAATAATAACTCGACTATCTTGTTAACGCTGATGAAAAACAGGTAAATATATAAATTGAATGAATTCGATACCTAACTAAAAGAGAAAACAGAAAAAATATTTTTTTAATGCAATTTTTCGTTTTTGAACATAAGAGCAGTAATATACATGTATGATATACCGTTGGAAAGCTAAAGATTTTAGAAAAAATATCATCTCATACACAAGCTTTTAAAAGTTAATGGAGAGTGATGAAAAGAAGATAAAACTAACTGATTATTTAAGATAATAATATAATAGATTTTTTAATAAAACACATGTTTCTACATAAATTCAATTTGATTAATTCCTTAATAATTTCACGTATTTTTATCTCTAACTGTATTTGAAAATTCTTTTATTGATTTTAAAAATCGAGGCAAGTGAAAGTCGTGTGTTGCCCGCACCAGATTTTTTTACTAAAAATAAATATTTATTTATTTATTTTTAATAAAAGAGTAGTAAAGTATAAATCAGCCTCCAATTTTATTCACAGAATTTGACCTTCATCTTAAAGAATCTACACCTTGATAAAAACAAATTTTTAAGTCAATGATCTATCACAAAACTTCTTAAATTCAGACTTACTCTGTTGTAAAAGTACAGTTTTTTAGTATTTTAAGAGGATATATTTTTGAGAAATATGCAGAAGTTTGTAGGTGTTAACTGGGCTATGGCTGGTATGACTTACGCATTTGAGGATTGGAGCTATAAATTCGAAGGTCTAAAAAGTTCCAATTCAAAATCTTTAATGCTCCTTATTTTGCCGCGAAAAAGTTAATCTATAATGACCTTAATTTTCAACATGTTCCTAGTTAGGCACATACCACGTGCCAACCTTATCAATTCGATCGTTCTCAATCTTCTTGATAATAGCTGATCTTCCGAGGCGTCTGTAAAGAAGACGCGAGATCTTCGAATTCTAATTGAAGTGCCACCATTTTTATTTTCATTTACTATTGCGATCGTCAAAATTTTCGAATTCCAGTTTTCAACGGAAATACACGTTTTAGAGTCCCCTGAGTCCAAATAACCAAGTCCCGCAAAAAGGTCTGTGTGTGTGTGTGTGTGTGTGGTAATTCCCGGGCAAAAACGAAGAGTCCTATGAAACTGAAATTTCATATTTAAGACAAATATACGCCCGAGACATTACAAAACCTTTTTCATCAAAATGAGCTTACCGGAAGACCCACTTTATATCATGCATTTTGCATCTTTTTACGATTTTCTCAAAAACGGTTCCGACGATTTTGATTAAACTCGCTATATCGATGTAAAATTTAATGGGCTTTAATATTATGTAGGTTTTATTCTGATAAAAATAGTTTGACAGGGCTTAAATGCCGATATTTTAATTTTTTTCTTCCAAAATACCTTTAATTTTGTTGATTCTATACAAATAACTATATTATCTTGTTACCACTGATTAAAAACAAGTAAATATTTTCGATTGAACGAATTCGATACCCAACTAAAGGAGAAAACTGAAAAAATATTTTTTAATGCAATTTTAAATGCTGAAGATTTTAGGAAAACATTTTATCATCTAATGCACAAGCTTGTAAAATTTAATAAAGAGTTGATGAAAAGAAGATATAACTAACTGATTATTTTAGATGATAATATAATTGATTTTTTAATAAAACACATGTTTCTATAGAAATTCCATTTAACTAATTCTTTAATAGTTTCACTCATTTTTATCTCTTACTGTTTTTGAAAATTCTTTAATCGATTCTAAAAACGGTGGTAAGTGAAAGTCGTGTGTTGCGCGCACCAGATTTTCTATTTACCATACAGATTCTCTACACGTTTGTTTTATGTCATTTTGTAGCTGAAGAGTAATTAGTTTCTTAATTATTATACATTATTATTTATTATACACCTTCTTAATCGGGGAACCCCTGACTATGTGGCTAGAGCGCTTGTCTACAAAGCCAAAAGTTGTGTTTTAATCCCTGTCCCTGGGGGACTTTTTCGAGCATATAATTAAATGAGAATATACTCACAACATCCCTAGGGTATGTGAGAACCGTCAGCCAACTTGCGTCCACTGACAAAAATAGGCGTAGGAGTGAAAACCCTACCCTATAAATGTTATCGGAATCGCGGTGTGACCATACCATGTCGTGGCAATATAAGATGAATAATGCCTTCTTCATAACAACAAAAGGCACGATTCCTCCAAGTATTATTGAATAAAGTTGTATATATATCTATAAATAATATTTTTTTAAATAATAGAAAAAACTTATGAAAAATAATTGCTCCACAAAAAGATAATTTTAATAACCCTTGGATCATTAACATATTATTAGAAGTATATATAGATAGAGAAGTTCCTTCTGAATAACAGTTCCTTACTGTCAAACAGATGAATCTTTTATTATTTATTATTTTCTGTAGCAGCATCAGCTGTTATGTCCACTGTACTTCACTCAATCCCTACCCCAATATTCAACACATCCCAACCAACGGTTCTGAAGAAGACATGCTCTCACTCACGTTCAACACCGAAGAAGACGATACTCAAGAAGCACAGAGGGCCATCGAAGAACTAGGTCCAAACACCAACATCACCAACTACAGCGGTCTAATCTTCGCCATTGATTGGATTAGCAAAATAGCCACTACAGTCGATTTAATAAAAATCGCTTCGTCGTTTTTACGTGACGAATAAAATTCGTGACTGCAATGGAATATTGATTCTCTGACGAACAAGGAATGATGTGGACTTTAAATTCATTATTCACTATAAATACTTAGATGGGGAGATGACTACTTGGTGAGATGAAAGCTAATTATTAATCGTGTTAATGATGAAAAGAAAAATTTAATTTAAATGAAAGTAAAAAGCCTGATTTGTAATAAAAGCGATCAACCAGAAGGTTAGTCGCTAAAAGGAATAGATTATGCTATTATATAGACCGATAATTATTTTCATTAAGTCATCATCTAAAAATAGTCATGAATTTTCACTTAACAATAACCCACATATTCCATTGAATGTTTGTTAAACACATGATGGTTAACTAAAAAATATGAACAGCAATAAACCTCATAAATAGCTGAAAATCTTATTTAAACCTTCTAATTGACAAGCTTTATTCCAGTATAAGCAACGTCTAAAAGAAATAAAACTAAGGAAAATTAACTTTTTAAAAAGAAAAAAACAGCTGTTAATTAAAAACAAACAGCTGTTTTTTTTATTAAAAATACATTTAGTCACATTCCACATCGATAAATATTAAGACTATGTATAAGAAACCATTTTTAATTTGTAATATATATATATAAATATATATATATTAGAAATATATAAATTATGAAATTATTTCCAAGGAGTATACTTTTTCCGTATCTTTAAAACAAAAAAACCAACTTACACACTACATCTAGTAATACTTTGTTTCTCTGTCCATTCCTTTAACACAAGATGATATTCGCCAAACTTATATGTTCCTTCTCACAGAGCATATTCCTTTTAAAAAAATGCTTACCACATAGTAAAACATTTTAAAAAAATTATTACTTCGTATTCTCAACCAATCTTCAGAATATGTGTACATACCAAGTTAAAATAATTTTACCGCTAATCTATGGACTATTAAATAAATGTAATAACATTGTTTAATCAATGGTTCAACTAATTTAGTGAACATTAGATTACGAATGGGAAAAAAACTCTAATTTTATATCAAAGTTGCGTGAAAGCCACTTGCTTTACAGTACAGGAATTAATTTTGTTGTTATTGGTTGGCCTCTCTGTAAATAATTCGATTATATGCTATTGGTTTATTATTAGTACTTTGGACTTATCAATTAAACCTGTGAGAAATTGTATTAGATTCTACGAAATTTTTCTCTCCCACAAACTTTACCTATAAGTATGAAACTGTTATCTAATAGCTTATTTAGTATCTGTTTACTGTTCTTCGAGTTGTCTTCTTGCATAAAATTCCTTACTCAATATATTATTTGCAACAGATTTTTTAGGTTATGGCATCCACATTTCTTGAAGTGTGGGGTGAATGGAAACAAAGCGGTTTTCTGTCAGAAAACACATTAGATGAATACAAGGTGTTTATATATAGAGAGGTGGGCTTAGTCTGATCTGCAAACCCGCACAACATATTTTGTCAACGTCATTGGTCCTTATTATGTCACTTGGATAGATGTGTTGGGAGTCTTTTGTGATGAAAAATCAATAAATAAATGAAAAATAGTCACCTTTATTGGGAAAAAAAGAAAGTTAATAGAAAAAAAAGGACTGGATTTATCAAAATGCATGATGTAAATAAGAACTGTTTATTTGGAATTTTAAAATATATAACCAATGTAATAGCCAAAAGCAGAATGGAAATAATTAATTCAATTGATAATACATTACTTATTAAATTCACATACACATTAATAATACATAGTTAATTATATAAGGGTATTCATAAGTATCTTCCTTTTTATTTTTTTGCAAAATTAATGGACAATGTTTGTGGTTGAGATTGACTAACTTTTCTATAAATAAAGCCATCTGCTCAATTATCTTCTTATATCTACTAGGAAGCCTTATTATACCCACCATCCGAAATTGTTGAGACTAACTTTCAAAATATTCTATGAAGAAAACTTATGGGACACACTAATATTCAAACTTACCTTACCTAGTTATAAATAAAGAAGATTTTAATATAATAATAATAATTACTAGCTAATTTTATTTTTGATTTGACCAGAAGAACAAATAACTGCGTAAAATAGGATGTGTCTCCGAATAAATTGCATTTCAATCCACAGTTAAAGTAATGATTATTGGATTATATTTTATGTTTACATTTAATAGGTCATGATAATAAAATTATGCACTCCTTTATGCCAACAATATAATCTCAAATATAAAAATAAAACAAAAAGTTAGAGGTGAATGTATACATCTTTAATAGTCTTTAAACTAACCAAAGAATCATTTTTTTTATTATTTCATCCATACATTTTATTAAATTGTTTAAATAATTCGAGAAGTGCATAGTTTCTATTAATTATTATGCACAATCAATTAAAACCATTTACTATATTCCAACTATAACCTTACCTGTGAAATGTTTTACTTGGTAATTTATCATACTTATTTAAATCGCATCCGTACAAGGTTTTACAAACACATTTCAAGTTTGACACTGTCGAAGAACACTATGAAACAATCAAATAACACATAAAAAAAAATCCTAAACACCTCAATAGCCCTCTGACTTACTACTCAGAACAAGAACAACCATAAAAAATAACAAACAACCAAAGACCAGTGGACGTGTTTCAGGATTTCCCTCTATTGCCCCTTAAAGACCGAGCCCACCTCTTTGTATGTATGAGATGAATATACTTTGCAAGACAGTGATGGTGAGTTGGTGTCGTTATGCACATGTGAAGATCAACCTGGATTTGAATCATTTTCCACAAATTATGACATTTCAATTGGCGACTTTTTACTTATTAAAGTATTGGGTTGTGTCACATGAAATGTCCCTTTTCAAGGTAAAGGATTTTTATTAAAAATACGATATGAAAACAAGATAATTTTATTCGAAGTATTTACTTTCTTTTCCTACACATTTTTCCCAACGTGACACCAACTTTTTTATCCCCGAACTGAAAAACTCTGAGCTTTGAAGTGAAACAAAATCTGAAAACGCACTTTTCACTTGATCATCATTTTCAAAAAGTTTTCCTTTAACGATGCTGTCTAAATTCCTGAACAGGTGGTAATCTGGTGGAGACAGGTCGGGAGAATATGGTGGGTGCGAAAGAACTTCGTAGCCCAGTTCTTTCAATTTTCGCACGGTATGTTTTTAAACATGGGGTCTTGCTGCCGCTCAGTGAGATCATGAGGTACCCATGTATCGAACTTTTTTACTTTCCTAATACACTTTAAATGTCTGGAAACGTTAGATGCACTTGCATTTAGTTGTGCTGAGAGTCCTTTAACTGTTTGGTAGGTGTTTCCTTCTACTGTATATTTGAGGACATCGTTGTCTATTACGGACGGAGGTTTTCCTCGGGGCCAGTTTTCCAAGTTGGTATCCCCAGCTGAAAACTTAGCAAACCAACGGCGAATGGTCCGTTCATTAACACTCCCTTCCCCAAACGCCTTGCAAATATTTCTAGCGGCCTCAGCTGCTGAATGGCCGAGTTTAAATTCGTACAAAAATATTACTCGAAAATAGCGTGTTTCCATGTTCATATTTGGAGGTATACTAAAAAGTGGGTAAATGATTAGGAATCTAATGTTTATAATACAAAGGTAGAGGATTAGTAACTGTTTAGTTTAAATATGTAAACATTCGGAAGAAAACAACAGAGGCCTGCAAAATCCTTTATGTATTTTAGAAACTATAAAAACAGACATTTTATGTGAAACAACCCAATATTTGGGAAAAAAACCTAGGAATTTTCGATTTTATGTTTGTAAGGTTTTAGAACCTGATGATAGAGGATAGATCGTTTTGTTTTACAAAAGAATCAAGCAAAGTTATAGGTTTGTCCCAACTCAAGAGGAAGCTTATTTTAGCCCTAGTGAAGTTACATTGAAGTTAAAAGAGCAAATCGGATCTTCTAAATCTGTCTGTTTTTATCATTATTTATCTAAGCGCATACACCATTTACTGACATTTCTTCTTCTTCCAAGAGAAGCGTATTGCTTTAGAACTTTTTTTAGAATATAAGAGACCTAATATCTAGAATATAATTGAATAAAGTGACCTAATTTGAATTTTTAAAAGGTTTAATTTAGAAAAATTAATTTAATAAGCATCTTAAACTGTTCTCATTCACCCCACGTGTTGTCAATATGAACACAATAACATTTTCAATGTCGTTCCTATCCACCCCTACTGGGATGGGAACAGTAATCTATCTATCTATCTATCTATCTATCTATATATATATATATATATATATATATAATATATATATATATATAGATATATTTATTTTTTCTTATTTTTATTTTTTAAACTACTATTCAAAAACACACACCCAGTAAATATGTGATAAAGGGGATGTGGACCTAAGATTTGATGTATTGTTCAATTAATTGAGATAAAAAATAAATTTGTTACATCGCTCCAAATATTGGGTTGTTTCACATAAAATGTCCGTTTTTATAGTTTCTGTTGTATTCTTCCGAATGTTTACATATTTAAAGTAAACAGTTACTAATCATCTACCTTCGTATTATAAACATTAGCTTCCCAATCAATAACCCACTTTTTAGTATATATCTCCAAATATGAACATAGAAACACGCATTTTTCGAGTAATATTTTTGTACGAGTTTAAACTCGGCCATTCAGCAGCTGAGGCTGCTAGAAATATTTGCAAGGCTTTGGGGAAGGGAGTGTTAATGAACGGACCATTCACTGTTGGTTCGCTAAGTTTTCAGCTGGGGATACCGACTTGGAAAACTTGCCCCGAGGAAGACCTACGTCCGTAATAGACAACGATGTCCTCAAACATACAGTAGAAGGAAACACCTACCAATCAGTTAAAGGACTCTCAGCACAACTAAAGGCAAGTGCATCTACCGTTTCCAGACATTTAAAGTGTATTGGGAAAGTAAAAAAGCTCGATACATGGGTAATTCATGATCTCACTGTGCGGCATGTTTCAAAACA
Organism: Piezodorus guildinii; assembly: GCA_023052935.1. NCBI lineage: Eukaryota > Metazoa > Arthropoda > Insecta > Hemiptera > Pentatomidae > Piezodorus > Piezodorus guildinii. The sequence goes on from CM041292.1 coordinate 15,412,832, forward strand.
TACTGTGCAAAAATTGAAAGAACTGGGCTACGAAGTTCTTCTGCGCTCACCATATTCTCCCGACTTGTCTCCAACAGCTTACCATCTGTTCAGGAATTTAGACAACTTCGTCAAAGGAAAACTTTTTGAAAATGATGATCAAGTGAAAAGTGCGTTTTCAGATTTTGTTTTACTTTAAACCTCGGAGTTTTTCTGTTCGGGGATAAAAAATTTGGTGTCACATTGGAAAAAATGTGTATAAAAAAAAAGTAAATACTTCGAACAAAATTATCTTGTTTTCATATCGTATTTTTAATAAAAATCCTTTACCTTGAAAACGGACATTTCATGTGACACAGCCCAATACTATAGTGTTCCTGATTTTACGGAATATGTTGTGTTTTTTAATCTTTCCCATATCCTACTTATAGAACTAAGCCATTTAATTATAACTTGATTTGTTCTTATAAACCAGACACAAGAATTTGTTATTGTATACCGATAGTATTCTCAGGGGACTGAAAGTTCTGGAATAAATATTACATTCATGTTCCTTTAAATAATTTTAAACAACCACGATTTTATAATATTTTACATTATAATTTATAATATTTATATTTATTTATAATACCAAGTTCTTGGTATCCAATAGCTGAAGCAGAATACCTGAAGATCCCGGTGCCTCTTACTTAATCTGTGTTCCAACGGTTGTGCTTATGTTTTAGTTTCTGTTCAGGCGAAACTCTGACAATATAGAATTTGTGTTGGAACAAATAGCTGATTCCTTTATTACTGGTTTCTGAATGAATGAAACGTAGAGTTCTCGAGAGTTGTTGGAAAGAGCATAACGAGGGGGGAAAAAGTCCTTCGCAATGCCGAGAGCACGTAAAATGGTGTTCTCGTTCCTGTGCGATGTCACGTACTCGTTAAAGATCCCTATCCTACAAAAATCTGGATAGGCAACATTAAGAACCCCCACTGTAGCTTCATTTGATCAGCCAAATAAGCATAAAATGACGCTAAATGAATAAATAAACATCATCATAGGTTATTAAATACAGTAAAAAAATTCTAGATTTTAAGCGAAAAGAATGGAATTACATAGTTTGATAATACAGTAGTGAGAGATTTTCAAACTTCCTGTAAAATTTCCCCGAATGTTTATAGTACCTTTTGGAAATCAACGTCTCAAACAACGAGGTAATAGGTTTTGGAAAAGAAGAGATTTGAATTTGGATAAGGATGAAGCATGACGACGTATATTGGAAGGAATTGCATTCCATAGAGTAGTGGAACGGGCAAGAAACGATCGGTCGAAGGCTTTATTTCTGTGGGATGGAATATATAAGTCGGAGTGGCGCGATCTTCATTCTTGCAAGTGGACTGAGGATTTAAATTGAAGGAGACTGTGGATATAGGATGCTGGGATTTTGTTGTTTGCTAGTGGAATGACCTTAGGAAGTACTGTCTGGGGAGCAGATATTAGAGGTGGGTCAATGGAGAGCGAATCCTATAAAACTTTTTTACGCTTATATCACTTTTCTTCTTGTTTGGGAGGGATAGATTTTGGTTAATGATTCCATAAAAAAATTTATAAAAGAATTATATTTATTTATGTTTGCTATCTATCATCAAATTATGAAACAATCAATCTAAGAAAATTGGCACAGATCAATAAATTGATATCATTAGTAAAACTATCATTCGAATTTATTTTGAATGAATCGAGTAATCTATATGTTTACTAGTAATATATATATATATATATAATATATATATATATATATATATATATATATATATATATATACTAGTAATATGTTTATTACATCTTGCAAATGATATAAACGATGCCAATTGAAATCTTGCTTACTCAAATATATTGTAAACAAACCGAAAAATCAAGTGCAGTGCCCACTGAGGTTGGTCCGTGGGTACCATGTGCCCGGCGTTCCTCACCAGAACTTCGGTCAATCCATTGGCCTTCTTGTAGAACCCAGCCACCTCGCGTCCTACCATCCAATCCTTCCTCGACGCAGTCCTGTAGACCTCAGCGCCGCTCCAGTTCAGTTTGGGCAGGAAGTTCATCGTCAAAGGATAAGCCACTATTATGTCCAATTGACCGCTATAGAACATTACTCTGTAATTGTCTAACAACACTTCGACCCAGGGTTTGACCGATTGCATGTGATCATTGAGTAGAAAGTGGTGGACCTTTGTACCATCATTGTAAACTCGACCACCGACGTGTATACTTCTCCTAATAACATCCTTCTGAACGTACACACTGTAGTCCTCTTTTGAGTTTGAAGAATGTTTCTGAAGGTAGTTATATACGCTTATTTGAGGGCTTAAAGCAGCTAGAATTTTATTGGAGATGACATTTGCTCGAGAATACTGATGCTGCTGAATCGCTTTAACCGCTTCATCTTGTAACTTCTCTAGAACTTCCCTAGTATTTGAATCCACTAGACCGAGCTGATACAAATATTCGGCATACACCATCATGTTCTCAGGATCTGTCCACCCATTTCCGATAGCTAGTCCTTTCAAGTTGATCTTCTGTTTGTTTACTTTGTTGTTATTGTGAATCGTGTGACCGATTGCAGGGAGGTACTTCCCTGCATATGATTCACCAGTGAGGTAGAAATCGTTCTTCTGTAAATGCGGGAACAGCTGGAAGAACTGAAGCAAAGCAGAGTAAAGATCTTTTCCTACTTTGAGTTCATCAGTCGCATATTCGGAATCACTTTCAGTGAAGCTAAACCCTGTCCCAACGGGGTTGTCGATGTATATTACGTTGAATAACTGCGACCAATAATATTGGCGTTCTTTTAATGCTAGATTTTTGTCAACGAAGAATGGCCCATTTTCGACGAAGAGGCCGAAAAGAGAAGAAACTCCTGGTCCTCCTTGCAGCCAAAGGATTACCGGGGCGCTCTTGGGATCCACCTCAGAGGGGAAGAACCAGAAGAAGAGATTGGAGTTGAAGGTCTGGTTGACGGTGAGGTAGCCACTGTAGCTGGTGACGTTGGTGCCTGGCAGCCGGACCTCGGCCGCCTTCTGTCCTTCTTGTATCTTACCTCCTTCGATGTAGGGCGTCAGGAAGAGTGGTTCTCCGGGGTCACCGGTGGTCGGGATGGTTCGAATCTTCGGGTACGGATTGAAAATAGCCAGGTTGTAATGGAGGCTAATGAATATAAGCAAAATAACTCTCAAGCACTTCATTGTAGACCGCACTGTACGCTCAACGGGTCGAGACTGAGAGAATTAATGTCAATTTCAGTATATAAATTGGTCAAAGTGTCGTTAATAGGTATTTAATAGTTTCACGCCTGTTATAATTATCGCCTCAACTTTTTAATTTACCTTATTAGGAGTCTCAATTAGATTTTATTGCAATGACGAAATTCGAAAAAACAATTACGATTTTCTCTTTATATTCAACAGAAAGGCTCTGTCTAAAAAAAGAGACCATAATCTAAGTTTCCATAAACAAGAATTTTACAAAATCGTATCGACAATTGAGACGTTGATTTCCAAAAAGTACTAAAGGACATTTTTTACAAAATTGATTTTTTTACATATTTGTATTCTAATCAATTAGTTATATCTAAATCTCCTATTTGATTTTATCTAATGAACACCCAAGCCCTTTATAAACGCAATTTAGAAATATAATTATTTTCTAAAGGAAATAATTACACGTTTAATTTTGTTCCAAATTATACCAAAACATCTCATTTCATATCTTTAATGTGATATTATTAATATATTAAAAAAACAAATCTGGATTTTAATGCGAAAAGAATCAAATTAGCTAATTTAATAATATAATAATTAGTGATTTTTGCTCCTTCTGTAAAATTTCCTAGAATGGATATAGAACCTTTTGGAAATCAACGTCTCAATTATGATAAGAGTTGATGAATTGCTACTTCTGTAACTACTAGCATACTTAAAGACTGTAAGAGAGCTTTTGCTACTGGTATTTTTCATTTACTAGTGTTTCAGCTGAGAGCAGAATCTTCTTATGGTTCTTTATCAACATTAAAACGCTAATCTAGTGAATAAATTAATTATATTTTCTATTTGGTCGTTATTGTTCCTAAGTTGGAATATTGCATTGAATTTCACGTTCACAAACCCGCTCGATACTTCGTTAAAATGTATAATCATGATATTGTTTGTTGAAAAATCAGCAACATATGAAATATTAAGGTCGTTTTGGATTAGTTTGTTGCACAGTGAGGATCATTAAGGATTTAAGACTGTACGGATTAGATAGAGAAAAATCGTTTAGTATCGCCCCTAAAAGCTCAATTCCATAAGTTGAGATTTGCCTTATGATAGCAATGTAGATTTACCTTTTTTTTAGAAAAGTGGATGCATAGAGATTTCTGGACTGGTTAGTAAGTCTTGAAGTAGTCGAAAATAGGGTCACCTGTGGTGTATTGGCTACCATAAAAGCGTTCAATATCGACATCCGCGAGTTCAAACACAGTAATAACCTTAAAAAATAAATAAAAAAACCTGTACCACTACAACCCATGAAGAGTTTTGGGTTCAGTACATGTAGATATTCGTAATGTTTCTAGGCCAATAATGGCCGTGGAATGAGGTGATTCGGGCGAAATCACGCTCAGTCGGATTTTTCTCCATTGTTGGGGACCTACTTTAAAGACGCTGGGTGTGCCCCAAGAGGGTCTCCATACCCTAGGATCGCCTCCGGCTGAAATAACAGAATAAATAATATTCCGCCACAGCCGGGATTCGAACCCAGGACCCGGAGCACAGTAGACTAGCGCTCTACTCACTAGACTACGCCGCTCCTTAGGATTTTTTAAATTATGTAAATAATCTTTTGTAATGCCTTACTTCGGAAGGAGGCGTAAATGGTGTACAGGCTCAGAGTTCGATGTCAGGTACTTGTTAAATATACCTATCCTTACTATGCCTGAATAGTCAACATTCAGGACTCCTATAGTACAGTGATACTCAATTAATAAACAAATATAACAAGTATGCTTAAAAGGTTGAACAAAATTATAACTTAATGGCCATTCCTATCAATTACATGAACTAAATCCATTCAGTACATACGCACAGATTTGGCATTGCAAACAACTCAGTCATTAAAATCAAGACAGCAGTGACCTTTTTTTATTTATTTTATTTTTTTGCATGATTTAGGAAAGTATGTTATATACATTGAACTTAATAAAAGAATCAGTGCTGAATTTGTGAAAAACTTTCACTTACCTATATATTGATATAGCAGTATTTTGATAGTTAAAATTTTCATTTAAAATTTTGGGGTCAGATAAAGAACTTAACCGCTCGATGAACTTAAAAAAAACTTTATTGGTAAAAACAAACTGTTACAAGCACTACACTACTATTTACAAAGAACTAAACTACTATCTAGATCTACTTGGATGGCTAGAGTGGCTAGACTGAATGGTTACATCTCTAGAAGGGATATTTATACAATACTAGAAGGAGGGGGAAAGTGCTGATTCAGGGATGTAGGGTTTTGTACCTTAACTCCTCCCTTGTCAAGATGCGAAACTCCGGAGAGCATTAATTTTTAGGCAAAGTCCAAGGATTATATATTTGAGGTAGCTGGACATGTTCTATGTTGTTGTCCAATGGTTGAGCCCTTGAGGTACATTTACAATGAGTAAGGATAAGAATATAGATATTATACATGAAAAGATATAAAATAATAAAGCTAAGAATATACAAGTAATAATCAGTTTCTATAAAGGATATATAATCTAATTCTTCTAGGGTAATAGATTGATTAGGTGGTAGTTCAAGTACATCAAATGACATGTTTAAGAGTACAGGGTTACTAATAGTATTTTCTAACTTAATAATCTTTGAATCTATAACTACAGTATTAGGTCTAGGGCATTGTAACAAAGTTTCATTTTGTTTTAGTTTAATTAAGGCAGTTAAAGGTAAAAAAATGGGATGGGAAGCCTTATCTTCTAAAGTTACATAGCTTATATTAAAACTAAGGTAATAATCTATATCATCAATATATCTAATAAAAGAATTGACCTTAATACTAGATGTAATACAATTTTTAAAGCTATTTGTTAGTAGATTTTTTGTACAATTATTGTTGGTTTCTTTAACATTTATACAATAATAATAAGAGTTAATATATGTACAGTTACCTGTAAAGGTTTTATTCTTATTTAATAATACAAGTTTATTAGGTGTTAAAGTTGTTACAAATGTGCTGTTGTGTAATACAGGAATTGGAAGAAGATACATAGTACTATACGTTTTAGTTTTCAAAGGTATTGATATAAAGTAGTGAATTATATTATTTTTAATTGAACATCTAGTTTTGCTGATTTGCCACAGTGTTTCCAAATCAGTTGAAATTAAAGATATGTTACGTTTTAGTAAGTATGATATATCAGGTTGGGTTAACATGCTGGAGTGTAATATCCCTAATTCACAAAATTCCAGAGAGTTTTCAATATCTAGTGTTCTCAAAGTGATATAGTTAATAATGGAATACAGTTCGTTCAAGTGAGCAGTTATTGTTGCCATATCCAAAGAATTGATTAATTTTGCGGCACGCTCATTATTTTTATTTAATATTAAGATATCGTTTCTAAAGGTTTCAATTAATTTTTTGTTGTATAAATTTTCTTGTTCGACGTTATGTTCTATGTGATAAGAATTTTTTTCTAATTTTGAAATAATTTGATCATAATGATCCTTATCGGAGGCATCTAGATTGCCAGTAACCCATTTAATGGCGGTTCCTATACCGTTTATAAGTCCTCGTTTATGTCTGTTAGTTTGTGGCATACTAATTAAGGATTCAGTTTTAGATTTTACGAATTGTAATTGTCTATTTACTGTGTCGAAAGTAGAACTACTCTTGAAAGATTCCAAATTTTGTTCTGCTAATGTCAATTCATCTTTCAGGTGAGTGAAATTTATATAGTGAATTAAAGTGTGATATTTGTCTAATGTAAATGCTGAAGGCATTTTTATTGCAGTTATACCTGGTGCGTGAGTTAAGTCCGTTATTTCGTATGCTGAAATATTAGGAGATATCCATAGAAGAAGTATCACTACCATCACCTTCATTATCTGAAACATATGATGTGTGAGGTTGTGTTTTATTCCTATATGTTTTACGCTGTCTTTGAATATTATCAGAATGAACTAATATTTCTTTATTCTTGTCTTTCATTTTATATACTGGTTTAAAGGGGTTATCGTTTTTATTTTTAGTTCGCGCTTTAGCATAGGTATTATCAGGAATGTTTGGATCTTCCCTGTTTTGATTAAGTGCTTCTGTTCGCGTTTGCTTTTCTTTATTTATGTTTGTTTTGATTTGTTCATGAAGTAATTTAAGATTATTATGGTACTGTTCCACAAGTTTTTCTGTTATAGGAGCTGTATTGATTTTTTCTTTGATAGTTCCAAAAGTGATTTCATTAGGGGTTAATTTTAAGTGTTGATTTAGACTATTATTAAATGCAATTACTGCAAGGCTTAGTTTCTTTTTTAATTTTATATTGGATTGTGATTCATGTAAATTCCGCAATATTTCAATTAATGTTGAATGTGTTCTATTAAGGAGTCCTAGGGAGTTGGGATGGTTAGGAGTAACGTAATAAGGTTCAATGCCTTGGGAACGAAGTAAATTTTCTACTAAATTATTTTTGTACTCTCGACCGTTATCCATTTTTATACGATCCGGAGACGGATATAATTCTAAATATTCTATAATAACTTCAGAAACTTGTATTGAATTACAAGCATCTGTCAATCTAGCGAAAAGGCGTTTAGAAAAGGTATCTACTATTGTAATAATGAACTTTTTCTCATAATGTAAAGTGTCTATCATTAGTTCTTCGAATGGTTTATCGGGAGTTGGTGTAACACAAAATTTAGTTTTAATTGGTTTTCGATCATATTTAGTTTTCCGACATACTTCACATTTATTACAGTAATCAGTAATGATATCTTTCATTCGAGGCCAGTAATAATCTCTTTTAAGTTTTTCATAAGTTTCTAAACTACCTCTGTGACAAGTTTTTCCTAAGTGGTATGAACTAATAATTTCTAATTGTTCTTCAGAATTGGTTATATCTAAACATTTCTTTTTATAACGTTTTATTTTAACCGAAGGGTAATTTTCCTGAATAATTTGAGAAATTTTTAAAAATATGCCTTCAAACTCACTGCGAACAGTTTCCACGTTAGGTTCGCAATAAACACCATAAGTAGTATTGGGTTTAAGTATTTCGAGTAGAGTTTCATTTAGGTCAGTACTCCAAGGGTACGCTGTTTCTATGTAAAATCTAGTTTTATTAAAAGGTTTCTCTGCACGAATTGATTTTTTTCCGCGTTGTACAAAAATTTGAAATTTTTCTATGTTGATTGGTTTATCCTGATCTACTATCCAAATTTGTTGGTTGGAGGATTCTTGAGAATGAACCGTAGCAAGACTGCTGGTTTCTAACTCATTATCTATGTTAGGAGGCGGAGGGTCATTATTGCCTAGTGTATCGAATTCTTCTAGAAATTCCTCTAGTTCGTCGGAAGAAGCTAGTGGCATATTAGAGGTCTCTTCTAATATTCTATCTAATTCGTTATAATCTATTTCTTCTATTGCGTGAATTGAGTGGGAATTTCTGGAAAGGGCATCTGCAACATAGTTGGTTTTACCTTCTATATGCTTAATTTCGAATTCGAAGTCCGAAAGCTGGAATATCCATTTCATTAGTCTAGCATTGGCGTTCTTCATTGTGAACAGCCAAGTCAATGGTTTGTGATCGGTATGTATCACAAACTTTTTTCCATAAAGATATGGTTTGAAATGGTTGCAAGCGTAAACAATTGCTAATAGCTCTTTTTCGATAGTCGAATAACGTTGTTCTGTATCGGACAGTGTGCGGGAAGCAAAACCTATAGGATGGTCTCTACATTCAGAAATTTGTGATAGGACCGCTCCAATTGCTACCGAGCTTGCATCAGTTGTTAAAATAAATGGGAGTTCCCAATCAGGAAATTGAAGTATGGGAGCATTTAAAAGATGTTGTTTTAGAATATTAAAAGCTTCTTCATAAGAGGCTGGGCGAATCTCTTTTTCCTCAATCCGAAGAGACTGAGTGAGAGGTTTGGCTATGTGGGCATAGTTTTGTATAAATTTTCTATAATACCCTGTCATGCCAAGAAATTGTTTTATACTTTTATGATTTGTAGGTAAGGGAAAATTTTCTATCGCTTCTACTTTAGCTGGGTTGGTTTTTAATCCATCTTTTGAAACTATATAGCCTAAAAATGGGAGTTCCGTTTTTAAAAATTCAGTTTTGTCAAGTTGGATAGTAAGTGAATGTGAAGTGAGTTTTTCAAAAACCATTTCTAAATGTTTCATATGATCTTCAATATTTTTAGAAAAAATTATGATATCATCCATATAGACTAAACAATTAGGTGTGTTTGCTAACATCATATTCATGGCCCTTTGAAATGTTGGTGGAGCATTGCAAAGGCCAAATGGCATTCTAAGAAATTCATAGTGACCAGATTCTGTAGAAAAGGCAGTTTTTTCTATTGATTCCTCATCCATTTCGATTTGGTGAAAACCAGATGCTAAATCTATGGTGGAAAAGATCTGGGCTTTATTTAATTGATTAAGAAGGTCTTCGATATTAGGTAACGGAAATTTATCCGGAATAGTTTCCTGATTCAATTTACGATAGTCAATGACCATTCTAATTTTATTTTTCCCACTAGCATCGGTCTTTTTTGGCACCACCCAAATCGGTGAGTTATATGGGGATTTACTTTCACGTATAATATTAGATTTTAATAATTTATCGATTTCACGCGAAATGTCTTCTCTAAATTGATGTGGGTATCGATAATTTCTACTGTAAATAGGTTTATCCGTTTTTAAATTTATAGTATGCTTAAGCAATTTAGTTGATTTAAGCGGATCATTTTCGTCTTTGATCATCGCAGGATATTTATTTAAAAGTTTAACTAATTTATTTAAATGCTCATTATCTATATGCTCATGGCGAATGAGATTTTTAATTTCATTACATTTATAAGAATTAGTACTAATATTATTTTTATTCTTATCATTAAACTTATCTTTAGGAGTGCTATATTTTACTTTATTATTAGTTTGAATAGCATTTTTAATTCCATTATTTTCATATTTATTATTAATTTCATCATTATCATTATTATTAGTATTATAAGTAATTTCATTATTAGTATCAACATACTCAAGAGAACCATTATTATTAATTGTCAGTTTTCCATCTAACAAAAAAACTTTTTCTTTTCTACTAAATATATTAATATCTAAAACTTTCATTGTTTCATAACCTAATAGTATATCAAAATTATTACTAACAGGAAGTATATAAAACTTAACTAAAAATTGATTGTCTAGTCCCAGATTTGGAGCAAGGTCAATTAATGCTGTATTATTGCCCTTTTCGCGTCCGGTGGGAGATTTGACAAAAAATTCTTCCGAGTTTATTTCAGTTCCCTCGGGTACGGAACGTGGATTAATGTAATTTTTTAAAGCGCCGGTATCAATAAGCCAAGTCTGTCCTAAGAAATCTTTAAATTGTGGTAATTGTTCAGTACAGTTTAAGGGATATTCGGGGATGTGTCCGGTGGACTGACCCCTAAAAAATTATTGAACCGTTGAGCTAATGCTCCAAGCTGTTGTCTTATGTCGCTTATCTCACCGTCGTCTTGTGTTACGTGGTGGACAGGCGCGTTATCTGACCTAACAGTTCTCATAGACACTGTATTTGCTGAGTCGGGTTTAAAAGGGCCCGTGGGAAAAGGCGTCTTCTGCCTCTGTTGATCCCAGTTAAAACCTGTGAAATTATTCGTGCTTTGTTGATTGAAACGCCTATTTTGACCCGAGTCTCTACTAGTTTGATTTTGACTATAATTGGGAGTTGGCTCAGGGTTAGGGTTTGAATTAAAATTAGAGTTTGAATAAAAATTAGAATTAAAATTAGGGTTTGAATTAAAATTAAAATTAGGATTATGATTTGGATTAAAGTTATAATTAGGATTAAGATTAGAATTAAAATAAGGAGTTTGGTTATAATTATTATGAGGATTTTGATTATGATAATTGTGATAAGGATTTCGGTTATAATTATGATTATAATTGTGATTATAGTTAAAATTATTGTTTGGTTTAAAATGTTTATTATTTTTATATCTAAAGTTATTTTTTGGTGTGAAATTATTTTGATGTCCGTATAGTCTTTCTAAAATAAAAGAACAGTCATTTTGAATAGCATTTCTAATATCGTCTATATCTGAAAGTCTCAAGTGATTTAGGAAATCACAAAGCTGTGGGTGTAAATTTGCTTTAATATGATAGTTGATTTCCCGATCTTGTAATTTCATAACTGTGTCCTTATTTATAATTTCATCGTCTAGGGAGATTCTAGAGAATATTAAGGCTCTAATGTGTGCTATCCTATCGATAAAGGAAATAGGGTGTTCTTTTGGTCCTGCTTTAATATTTAATAATTCTAATTTCAGTTGTTCGACTGTTCTAGAGTCTTTGAAATTCTTTTGTAAATGATCTAAAAGTTCTGAAACATTTATGAAGGTATTTGTTAATAAACAATGCCTAGCATTACCTACTAATCTGGATGTTACTTTACTAAGAAGTCGGGCATGATTTTGTAACCTTAAAGAGTTATTTTCACTACATACTGTATCATATACTGCTTTAACAGATTTTACAAAAAAGATTAAATCTTCAGGATTGCCATCATAAGTTGGGATATGATCGTAATCCTCTTTTGTCATAGAATATGAAATGGTAGCCATATTGTCTGTTAAATCAGTATTTTTATTCTTAATTAATAAGTTGCTTAATTGGTCTGTAATTTCACTTATATCTAACCTAACTATATTTTTCTTATCCTTAGGCATACATAAAAAAATAAATCTTAAACTAATATGTACCTCAAGTTTTTCTTAGTTCTGCGGAGTTCTATCAAATTTTTCTTGACCCTATTGAAGTGTAAAAACACAAACTTCAGGTGGTTTACTCCAAGACCTGTTGTCAATAGACTATTTCGTCGGTCTTTCTTGAGTTTCCGTTCAAGGCTGTCTTCGCTGAGTAGATCCAAAATCTGTTGGGATATTTCGTCGATTTTTCTTGATCTTCAGGAAAATTTCGTCGCCTTTACTGACCTGAGGCTGATAGGGTACCTGTTCGGGCGCCAGATAAAGAACTTAACCGCTCGATGAACTTAAAAAAAACTTTATTGGTAAAAACAAACTGTTACAAGCACTACACTACTATTTACAAAGAACTAAACTACTATCTAGATCTACTTGGATGGCTAGAGTGGCTAGACTGAATGGTTACATCTCTAGAAGGGATATTTATACAATACTAGAAGGAGGGGGAAAGTGCTGATTCAGGGATGTAGGGTTTTGTACCTTAACTGTCCCCTGAGTCCAAATGACGAAGTCCTGCAAAAAGGTGTGAGTGTGTTTGTACGTATATACGATCTATACGAATGTTTTACGAAAACGAATAATCGCCTAAAACTAAAAATACCTGGAATGTTTTGCCTGGAACTTTTTCATCAAAATCAACGAACCAGAACTGCCACTTTATACCATGCATTTTGCACGTTTTTCACACAATATTCTCTAAAACGTGTCAAACGATTTATTGATTTAAAATTAAAAGGGCTTTAATTTATTTTAGGTTTTATACAGATTTAAATAAAGTGAAAGAGCTTAAAAGCATAATTTTTAAAAATTCTTTTCTCTAAAGTTCCTTTAAGTTTTTAGTTACAAACAAATTAACCATTACTGTTAAGTATACAAAATGAAAGAATTTTCCAATCAGCTAAAACATAAAAGAGCAAACTGTTATAATCATTGCCAACACTGGTAACACTGACAACAGTGGCAACACTGGCACGGTACCTTCCTAATTAGGTTACAAATTATTTAAACAATTATTACATGCGTTTACATACTGTTAAAGAATATATCCTGTTTAAGAAATATAGTTTATTTATTCAATATTTATAATAAAAGTTACAACAAAACATACTTTTTTCAGAAGGTTAGAATTGTAAAATACATGTAGATATAATATGCCAAAAGGAATCTAAAGATTTTAGAAAAAAGTTATCTTATACACAAAATTGTAGAATGTAATGAATAGTGCAAACAATCTAATAATAGTAAATATATATAATACATGTTTCCATCGAAGCTATATATATATATATATATATATATATATATATATATATATATATATATATATATATATATATATTTTTTTTTTTTTTTTTTTTTTTTTTTTTTTTTACTTTTTTTCTCCCCATTCCCTTATTCCTTCTACTCCAACTGACTTACAACCCCTCCTTACCATTTAACATTCTCAGCTGTATAATGTCGTCCAGGCAATGTCCTTTCATACAACCATCTTGAATTCTCATTGCGTTCCTTCGGACCGCGCTTTATTGCTGGAGGTGACTACAATGCTAAACACTAACGATGGGGTTGTCGATCATCCAACTCCCGCGGTAATATCCTCTCTCTCTTACTCTATTCTTTCAACCATGAACCCCACCTATTGGCCTATATCTCTGAAAAAACATCCTGATATCCTAGATATATTTGTAGCCTCTCAGATTTCCTCTTCTCAAGCAATCATCTTATCTTTAGACGACCTTTCATCAGATCATAGTCCAGTTTTGCTTTTATTACATTCAAACTTCGCTCCAAGACCCTCTCTCCCTACACTGATTACAGGACGAATAGTAGCACAAAGGGGCGTTAAACAAACAAAGATAACACATCAAACAGGACAATTATCAATTCACAGCAGACTAACTTGCCACATCACCTTTGCATCTTATTAAGGGAAAAACGTCGAGCAAGGGTAAGGTGGCATAGGACTAGGTACCCATCCGACAAAAACTATTATACTAAACTTACAAACAAATTAAAATCAAAAATACAAAAATTCAAAATTTAATTAATTTTACAGAAAATCTCACCACTACTGACAAATCACTATGGACGACCACTAAGAAGCTGATTTCAAAGACTGCAACTATCCACTCCTTACCGAATACCAAAGATGGACAAGAACCGACGAAGGAAAAAGCCCAGCTTTATGGTTTATTCCACACCCTGATATCCTTAATCCCGTTCACCTTGAATGTATTGAAGCAGAACTAACTATTCCTCTCCAAATGTCCCTTCCACCTAAAGCTTATCATTATTCATAGTCTGCCTTCCCGCAAAGCTTCTGGGCCCGATCTAATCACATCCCGAATTTCCAAAACTCCTTCCTCGAAAAGCCATTCTTACCTATATTTATAATGCTGTACTCCGTACATATATTTTCCCGACCCCTGGAAATTATCAATTGTCAAAATGATCCATAAACCCAAAAAGCCACCTGAATATTCGTCCTCTTGCCGCCCCATCTCTCTTTTATGTATCATGAGAAAAATCCTTGAAAAACTCCTTCTGAGACGTATATGTCCTATCCTTAATTCCAATAATATTATTCCCGATCATTATTTTGGCTTCCGAATATCCAGCAGTGTCATCGTGTGGTGGATGTAGTCTCCTCTGCTTTGAAGCGCGGATTGTACTGCACGGGAGCCTTTCTCGACGTAGACAGACATTTCATAGAGTCTGGCATCCAGGACTGCTTTACAAACTCCGTCTATTCCTCACCCCTACATACTTCCTTATCATCCAGTCCCACCTCACTGACAGATTCTTCAAAATAAATCACAATGGGTGATATTCATCTCTTTTTACTGAATCCGCTTGTTTTCCTTAAGGCAGTATCCTAGGACCCATTCTCTACACTATACACATATCCCAAGCAATCGTAACACTTTCCTTTCCACTTATGCTAACACTTGTGTATTTTAAATCAATAACGATCCAACTGTTGCCTTTCAAACCCTTCAATCCCACATCAGAGACCTTGAGGTATGGTGTCAGGATTGGAGACTTAAAATAAATGACAACAAATCCCACCAAATAACCTTTACCCTTAGTCGTAAGCTAATGACATCCTGTCCTACAGTATCCTTTTATAATATTCCACTTGTCCCTGTTGAACAGATCCGCTAAATAGGACCAATCACCATTGCAAACTTTTAACCCACAATCAGCCTCTACTTTGAGTTCTTCAATACCATCACCCCGCTATAACACCAGATTAATAGTAATAGATCTCTGACTCACCTCCCAACACAACATTATGCAAAAACTCTCCATACGCCTACCTCTCAACTTACTTCTGATCATTCAACTTTTTCTGTGGAAACGTCGTCCTGCAAACTCAAAATATACCCTTTTCAACCATTTTCCACCTTTCTTCAGTAAATCCCAATATATTTTAGTACCCACCATCATATATTTTCTCTACTAAAATCATGATTCCCCCAAAATAGACAAGTTTTTAACAACCTCTATAACCTCTCTTTTACCTCAAAATTGACTCACTCCTTGGACTATTACTTCCTAATTTCCACTCGCCTACAATACGCCCTGATGATGACCCATAATGGGGGTCGAAACGTCGAAACAAAAACGAAGAAATGGTCGAAACTACCTAATTATTTCATTCATTGACCGCAACCCGGACTAATTCCTTCTAGTAATTCTCAACGGTCAACTAATTATATCCAACGAGGATTATTTAATTTATTTAAAAATCCTAGTGCCATTACTGGGTTTGAACTCGCGAGCTTGGGCATAGAACTTTTCGGCTGCCTCAAGACTTACTAGATTGGCCTGATAAATGACGTAAAAAAATGAACATACAAAAATCAAGTAATGTGACATTCAACCTTAGACGTTCCGATTGCCCTCCACTAACACTTTACAATGTTCAGTTACCCAAACAAACAGAAACAAAATACTTAGGACTGACAATGGATAGACGCCTGACATGGAAATCACATGTGACCTCCTTGAAAAAAAGACTGAATCATCGACTCTCAATACTTAGACGACTTCGCCATAAAAACAAACTATCATATACAACACCCTACTTAAACTTAAATTAACTTACGGTACTCAGGTGTGGGGCTCATGTAAAAAATCACACTTACGAAAAATTCAGATCTTTCAATCTAAATTCCTCCGCTTCATCACTCACTGTCCCATTTACGTAACCAATAAATCATTACACAAAGACCTTAACATACCAATCGTAACGAATATCATTAAAAAATATTACAAACATTTTCACGACTCACTCGCTAGACATCCAAACCTACTGGTACAAACTTTACTGACAGACACACTACCACAAAACCCACCAGGGAGACTGAAACCCCTCAGAAGCAGAGATCTGATTCTTTAATAGAGAACTTCCACGCTAGAAGTGCCTTCACTGGGAGGTTTCTTCACCCACGAATTCAGAAGAATCCTGGAGGAGGTTTTATGAAATGATTATCAATGTTACAAAAATGTCCAAAGGTTACAATATTTATTTAACTACAAGTAATATACAAATGTATATTACTTGTTATTAAATAAATAAAAAAATAATCAAGACTTACTTAACCCAAGTCCATTTACATTGCTATCATAATTCTCGACTTAAAGAGTTGGGCTTTGGTGGGCGATACTGAACCATTCTTCTCGTATCCAATGTTTCGTATTATCCTTGATTAATAATTCTTTCTTTGGCAAAAATAAAATAATCCAAACGACCTTAATATTCCATATGTTGCTGATTTTCCGACAAAAAATATCATGATTACCTGTTTTAACGAGATAACCAGTGTGAATGTGAACGTGAAATTCAATGGAATATTCCAACTTTGGAATGTTTATGTAACCTTAAGTTAGGGTATCTTCTTTAAGAGAGACATTCTGTAGAATACAGAGAGAAACGTAATTCTGTTTTTGAATCCCGTCATAGCAATATAATCAAATTTACATTCATAACTAGCTAAATTAAAAGTTTGAGGCGATCATTATATCAGGCGTGAAACTATTAAATACCGAATAATGACGCCTCTCTGGCAAGTATAAATTTGAATTAACTTTAATCCTCTCAGTCTCGACCCGTTGACCGTACCATGCGGTCTACAATGAAGTGCTTAAGAATTCTTTTGCTTATAGTCATTAGCTTCCATTACAACCTGGCTATTTTCAATCCGTACCCGAAGATTCGAACCATCCCGACCACCGGTGACCCCGGAGACCCGCTCTTCCTGACGCCCTACATCGAAGGAGGTAAGATAGAAGAAGGACAGAAGGCGGCCGAGGTCCGGCTGCCAGGCACCAACGTCACCAGCTACAGTGGCTACCTCACCGTCAACCAGACCTTCAACTCCAATCTCTTCTTCTGGTTCTTCCCCTCCGAGGCGGATCCCAAGAACGCACCGGTTGTTCTTTGGCTTAGTGGAGGACCAGGAACTTCTTCTCTTTTCGGCCTCTTCCTCGAGAATGGGCCATCCTTTGTCGATGATAAGCATAGTTTAAGAGAACGTGAATACTATTGGTCGCAATTATTCAATGTAATCTACATCGACAACCCCGTCGGGACAGGATTTAGCTTCACGGAAAGTGATTCCGAATATGCGACTGATGAAGTCAAAGTAGGAAAAGACCTTTACTCTGCTTTGCTTTAGTTCTTCCAGCTATTCCCGTATTTACTGAAGAACGATTTCTACCTCACTGGTGAATCATATGTAGGGAAGTACCTCCCTGCAATCGGTCACACGATCCACAATAACAAAGTAAACAAACAGAAGATCAACTTGAAAGGGCTAGCTATTGGAGATGGGTGGACAGATCCTGAGAACATGATGGTTTATGCAGAGTATTTGTATCAGCTCGGTCTAGTGGATTCAAATACCAGGGAGGTTCTAGAGAAGTTACAAGATGAAGCGGTTAAAGCGATTCAGCAGCATCAGTATTCTCAAGCAAATGTCATATTCGATAAAATTAAATTTACTGTAAGCCCTCGAATAAGTCCATATAACTACCTTCGGAAACATTCTTCAAACTCAAAAGAGGACTACAGTGTGTACGTTCAGAAGGATGTTATTAGAAGAAGTATACACGTCGGTGGTCGAGTTTACAATGATGATACAAAGGTCTACCACTTTCTACTCAATGATCACTTTCAATCAGTCAAACCTTGAGTCGAAGTGTTGTTAGACAATTACAGGGTAATGTTCTATAGCGGTCAATTGGACATAGTTGTGGCATATCCTTTGACGATGAACTTCCTGCCCAAACTGAACTGGAGCGGCGCTGAGGTCTACAGGACTGCATCGAGGAAGGATTGGATGGTAGGAGGCGAGCTTGCTGGGTTCTACAAGAAGGCCAAAGGATTGACCGAAGTTCTGGTCAGGGACGCAGGGCACTTGGTACCTACGGATCAGCCAAAGTGGGCCTTTTCCTTGATTTTAAGATTTATTTACAATCAATTTTAATAAACATTTAATGGCGATGTTTGTTTATTAATCTCTGTCAATGTTTTAATTAATTTAATAACATTGTTAGTGTCATACGTAGTTTACCTTTAAAACTTATACTTGCTGAAATAAGTTAATAAAAGCGTTTTATTTTAATAGATTTAGGTTTATCATATTTAATAACCCATCATTATGATGATGTTTTTTTATTCTTTTAGCTTTAATTTATGGTTATTT
This sequence comes from Piezodorus guildinii, assembly GCA_023052935.1. Lineage (NCBI taxonomy): Eukaryota > Metazoa > Arthropoda > Insecta > Hemiptera > Pentatomidae > Piezodorus > Piezodorus guildinii. Next base: position 15,431,536 of record CM041292.1, read on the forward strand.
GGCTGATCAGATGATGTTATAGTGAGTGTTCTGAATTTTGCCTCTCCAGGTTTAATTAAGATGGGGATCTTTAACGAGTACCTGGCATCGCACAGGCTCGAGACCACCATTTTACGTGCTCTTCGCGTTTTAAAGGACTTTTGCTGCAGAAACAACTGTAGAAAACCGCAGTACGTTTCATTCATTTTATTCCGAAAAAAAAAACCTAAAGGAATCAGGTATTTGTTCCAACACAACAAAGACTGATGAAGATCCATGATCAGTGGGGGGGCACCGGGATCTCCAGGTATCCTGTCTTGACTATTGGAGGCGTTGAGCTTGGCATGGAGTTTCTAAAGGTAAAAAGTAAATTGTAATGCAAATTATTACTAAATCTGGGTTGTTTAATTAATTAAAGAAAAAACCAAGAATTTGGAGAGAATTTATAATAGAATTATATCTATTATAATTTGTAACTTAGTAAAATTATAATATTGCCATAAATCAATATATTGAGATTGATTAATATATAGATAAATACAATCAATTTTGAGAGGAGGTCTTTTTGTATTTTTTTGCATTACAAAGGTTCAATATTCAAAATAATAAACCAAAATATTATCTTACACACAAAGTTGCAGAAGATATGAATGGAGAGTAATGAAAAGTGAAACAATAGAAATCTAATTATCTATAATCTTAGAGTGTTTAATGTCTTGTATATGGTAATAAATGTAATAATAAATGTTTCCATCGAAGCTCAATGTAATTTTTATCTTTTTTACTTTCACTTACTATATATAGTAAGGGAAAGTATTGCAATCGTGAAAATTTTGAAATTCCAGTGTTCAACGGAAATAGGGTCCTCTTAGTTTTAGGGTCCCCTGAGTCCAAATAACCAAGTCCCGCAAAAAGGTCTCTGTGTGTGTTCCAGGGCGGAAACGGTAAGTCCTATGGAACTGAAATTTCATATTTAAGACAACTATACGCCCGAGACGTTATAAAACCTTTTTCATAAAAATGAGCCTACCAGAAGAGCCACTTTATACACATTTTTTCGATTTTCTCGAAAACGGTTCCGACGCTTTTGATTAAATTTGCTATATCGTTGTAAAATTTAATGGGATTTAATATCATTTAGGTTTCATTCTGATAAAAATAGTCTAACAGGACTTAAATGCCAATATTTTAAATTTTCTTCTCCTAAAGTACCTTTAATTTGGTTGATTCTATAAAAATAACTATATTATCTTGTTACCATTGATGAAAAACAGGCAAATATATAAATTGAATGAATTCGATACCCAAATAAAGGAAACAGAAAAAATATTGTTGTTATGCAATTTTTCGTTTTTGAACATAAGAAGAGTGATATACATGTATGATTTACCGTTGGAAAGCTAAAGATTTTAGAAAAAATATTATCTTATACAAGCTTGTAAACTTTTGCATTATTTGTATTATCTTATACAAACTTTTGTAAAATTTAATAGAGAGTGATAAAAAGCCGATAAAACTAAGTAATTGTTTTAGATAATAATATAATAGATTTCTTAATGTAACACATGTTTCTATGGAAATTCAATTTAATTAATTTTACTTTCACTTACTATATATAGTAAGGGGAAGTATTGCGATCGTGAAAATTTTCGAATTCCAGTTTTCAACGGAAATACACGTTTTAGGGTCTCCTGAGTCCAAATAACCAAGTCCCGCAAAAAGGTCTGTTGTGTGTGTGTGTGTGTGTGTGTGTGTGTGTGGTAACTCCCGGACGGAAACGGTAAGTCCTATGAAACTGAAATTTCATATTTAAGACAACTATACGCCCGAGACGTGACAAAACTTTTTTCATCAAAATGAGCTTACCAGAAGAGGCACTTTATACCATGCATTTTGCACCTTTTTTCGATTTTCTCGAAAACGGTTCCGACGATTTTGATTAAACTCGCTATATCGATGTAAAATTTAATGGACTTTAATATCATGTAGGTTCTATTTGAATAAAAATGGTCTGACAGGGCTTAAATGCCGATATTTTAAATTTTCTTCTCCTAAAGTACCTTTAATTTTGTAGATTCAATAATAATAACTAGATTATCTTGTTAACGCTGATGAAAAACAGGTAAATATATGAATTGAATGAATTCGATACCTAACTAAAGGAGAAAACAGAAAAAATATTTTTTTAATGCAATTTTTCGTTTTTGAACATAAGAGCAGTAATATACATGTATGATATACCGTTGGAAAGCTAAAGATTTTAGAAAAAATATCATCTCATACACAAGCTTTTAGAAGTTAATAGAGAGTGATGAGAAGAAGATAAAACTAACCGATTATTTTAGATAATAATATAATAGATTTTTTAATAAAACACATGTTTCTACATAAATTCAATTTGATTAATTCCTTAATAGTTTCACGTATTTTTATCTCTAACTGTATTTGAAAATTCTTTCATTGATTTTAAAAATCGAGGTAAGTGAAAGTCGTGTGTTGCCCGCACCAGATTTTTTTTTTATTAGTTTTTACGTATTTTAATCTCTAAACTGTATTTGAAAATTCTTTCATTGATTTAAAAATGGAGGTAAGTGAAAGTCGTGTGTTGTCCGCACCAGATTTTTTTAAATATATTTATTGACTTACCACTGCATTAGGTAATACATAAAGTACATATGAACCAAGATAAATGGACTTTTAATAACGTCTATTAACTACACAATCAGGTTGTTATATCAAAAGTAATGTTATTACATTGTAGTTTAAATTTCTCTATTTATTTATTTATTTATTAAAAGATTAATACATAATAATTAACACATATATTAATTGCATAATAAAAACATGGCGGATGCATACCAGGGAGAAGAGAGAATGGACTCAAAAGAGAGGCACAGGTTCTTAAAGGACCGTGGACATAGAAAGAAAGAATAAATACAATTTTCCTTTACTATTTATTTATAAGACATTTATTTACTGTTTTATTTATTTGCTTTTATCCTAAACATATTTGCTCTGAAAAAAATTCGTACCAGCAGAAAAAAAAGTTTCGGAAATGCAGGGCTTGGCATTTTGCAGTGATTCCTTTATTACTTACATCTCAAACTGTATCGTAATTGGAAAAAATGATAATAGAATATGTTGTGTATTTAAAACACTTTGATAACAAAAGACACTTCATTAATATGGGTATTCAGTAAAGTAGGGATTTGAGCCCCAGTACGATCCCGTTGTGGCTTTGTCCTGAATTGCATTTTCCGCAATATCCTGGGATGGACTTTTTTCTAACCCGTTATCGAAGAACCTGAAGGAGAATTTGGGCCTGAAGTAGTTGAGAATCGCGAATGGCGACAGAGCTGTGGAGGCTTCATGCTCTTTTACCTTGTCTTTTTTGAGGCTCCTAAAAAGTACGGGAGTTTCTTCGTCATCACCGAGTGGATTTGCAAAGGCCCCATAGACAATCATGCAAACAAAGAAAATGAATAGAACTAACCGATACATATCTTCGATTGTGTGAAACTGTTAGAATTAGACAATCCTTCGGGGTATATAAACTATTGTGATAACAAGTTAACGACACGACGGTTATTAATATTATCTCATAACTTTTACAAGCTTGTGTCTAAGATAATATATTTTTCTAAAAGCTTTCTGTTAGCTTACACATATTATATTACACATGTATATTACTGTCTCTTATGTTCAAAAACAAAAAATTGCATTAAAAAAATATTACTTCAGTTTTTTCCTTAAGTTGAGTATTCATTCAATTTATATATTTATCTTTTTTCATCAGTGGTAACAATATAATATAGTTATTTTTATAGAATCAACAAAATTTAAGGTACTTTGAAAGATAAAATATAAAATATCGGCATTTAAGGCCCAGTCAGACCATTTATATCCGAATGAAACCTAAATTATATTAAAGCCCATTAAATTTTACATCGATATAGCGAGTTTAATCAAAATCGAAAAAAGGTGCAAAATGCATGGTATAAAGTGGCTCTTCTGGTAAGCTCATTTTGATAAACGTTTTTGAGATAATCGTAAAAAGGTGCTAAATGCATGGGTTAAAGTAGGACTTCTTTCTGGTAGGCCGATTTAGATGAAAAAGTTTTTGTAACATCTCGGACGTATAGTTGTCTTAAATATGAAGTTTCAGTTTCATAGGACTTTTCTCTTCCGCCCGGGAGTTACCACACACACACACACACACACACACACACACACACACACACAGACCTTTTTGCGGAACTTGGTTATTTGGACTCGGGGGGACCCTAAAACGTGTATTTCCGTTGAAAACTGGAGTTCGAAAATATTCACGATCGCAATACTTTCCCTTACTATATATAGTAAGTGAAAGTAAAAAAAAAAGGAAGAATATAACTTGCACGTATTTACTGAACATTTAATCTATCATAACCTCCCTCTATGCCAATAACATATATGTATATGTATATATATATATATATATATATATATATATATATATATATATATATATAGCATACACACATATATAGCATTTCCAAGTCAAATTCAACCTTTTCTAAGTCAAATTCAACCTTTTCTAAGTCAAATTCAACCTTTTCTAAGTCAAATTCAACCTTTTCTAAGTCAAATTCAACCTTTTCTAAGTCAAATTCAACCTTTTCTAAGTCAAATTCAACCTTTTCTAAGTCAAATTCAACCTTTTCCAAGTCAAATTCAACCTTTCCCAAGTCAAATTCAACCTTTTCCAAGTCAAATACAACCTTTTCCATTTCAAATTCAACCTTTTCCATTTTAAATTCAACCTTTTCCAAGTCAAATACAACCTTTTCCAAGTCAAATTCAACATTTTCCAAGTCAAATTCAACCTTTTCCAAGTCAAATACAACCTTTTCCATTTCAAATTCAACCTTTTCCAAGTCAAATTCAACCTTTTCCAAGTCAAATTCAACCTTTTCCAAGTCAAATACAACCTTTTCCAAGTCAAATTCAACCTTTTCCATTTCAAATTCAACCTTTTTCGATTTCAATAAAATAATAAAAATCAAATTAACATGATTTTATGTTTTATGGTTATTTTAATTACACATTATGTTTTTAACCCTTGTGGCTTGTTAAATGTTCCCAGGGGCCTTTTTACATATAATTAGTCACGATTATAATAATAAGTATAGCATTTCCAAGTCAATTGTAACCTTTTCCAAGTCAAATGTAACTTTTTCCATTTCAAATGTAACCTTTTCCAAGTCAAATGTCACCTTTTCCATTTCAAATGTTACCTTTTCCAAGTCAAATGTCACCTTTTTCTTCACTTCTAGCCTTAAAATTCCGTTTTATTTATTTATTTATTGAAAAATAATTAGTTTAATTAACATTATGACTTTTTTAATAATTTTGGCATATAATAATTGATAATTTTTTTGGGTCTCTTTTTTTAGGTATTTGATATCAAGTTCTGTTTTTTACTAGCTAATATTTAAAAAAAATAATTATCGTCTATTTAGTTTTAAGATAGTTGTTGATTTTTTAGAGATGTGGGGTAGTTTTTGGGAATAATTAATGTGTTTTTGGGTATTATAATTACGTTTTTCGAGCTGTATTTTTTATCGCTCGCGTGCATGTTAACTCGCATTAAATTTTAATGTTTTTTATTGATATAGGGATTAATTAATGTGCTTTCGGGTGGTTATGATTACGTTTTTTGAGCTGTATCTTTTATCGGTCATGCGTATTTCAACTCACATTTACTTCTAATGTTTTTTTATGATATAGGGATTAATTAATGTGTTTTCGGGTATTATAATTACGTTTTCCGAGCTGTATTTTTTATCGCTCGCGTGCATGTTAACTCGCATTAAATTTTAATGTTTTCTATTGATATAGGGATTAATTAATCTGCTTTCGGGTGGTTATGATAACGTTTTTCGAGCTGTATTTTTTATCGCTCGCGCTTATTTTAATTAAAATTTACTTTTTATGTTTTTTATTGATATAGGGATTAATTAATCTGCTTTCTGGTGGTTATGATAACGTTTTTTGAGCTGTATCTTTTATCGCTTATGCGTATTTCAACTGGCATTTACTTTAAATGTTTTTTATAGGTATAGGGATTAATTAATGTTCTTTCGGGTGGTTATGATTACGTTTTTCGAGCTGTATGTTTTATTGCTCATGCGTAATTCAACTAGTATTTACTTTTAATCTTTTTTTTTTTTTATAGAGATCTATCCTTGTGTTTTCGCGGGGTTATGAAAATGTTTAAAAGCTTTTTTATTATCACTCGTGCGGATTTCAACTCGCCTTTATTTTTTATATATTTTTTCTTTTATATTGGTATTGATTATCTGTTTTTGGTTCTCATTATAACGTTGCTTGAATATACATCGTTTAGCTTTTTCTTTTATTTTTTTTAGTATTATTATTTTATAAAGGATTAGTTATAGGTCCTTTCCCAGCGTCCTGAGTAAATTTTTTCAACTAAATCTTTTGTAAAGGATCCGCTTCCTAACTTGGGCTTACAATTATTTGATAATTTAATTGAGGAATCGTTTATTCTATTTTCGGGTGTTCTGATAACATTATTTGAACCAAATTTGTTATAGCTTTTACTCATTTTAAGTTACTGCGCTTGGGAATTTCTACAAACCGTAGGTATTATGTTATAATATGATGTAAAAATTATATATTGTGTTTTTCCAGGATCTGATTACATTTTTGATTTGGACGTTACATCGAGATTGCGCATTCTTCTAGATCACTTTTCATTTAAGTTAAAATGTGCACTAGCTATAAATAAATGTCATAAACTCTATTAGTATTCCCGAAAACACTATAAACGATCCCTCTATCGAATATTTATGAAATAGGAACAGTGACTTAAAATGAGTAAAAGCGATAACAAATTTGGTTCAAATAATGTTATCAGAACACCCGAAAATAGAATAAACGATTCCTCAATTAAATTATCAAATAATTGTAAGCCCAAGTTAGGAAGCGGATCCTTTACAAAAGATTTAGTTGAAAAAATTTACTCAGGACGCTGGGAAAGGACCTATAACTAATCCTTTATAAAATAATAATACTAAAAAAAATAAAAGAAAAAGCTAAACGATGTATATTCAAGCAACGTTATAATGAGAACCAAAAACAGATAATCAATACCAATATAAAAGAAAAAATATATAAAAAATAAAGGCGAGTTGAAATCCGCACGAGTGATAATAAAAAAGCTTTTAAACATTTTCATAACCCCGCGAAAACACAAGGATAGATTTCTATAAAAAATAAAAAGATTAAAAGTAAATACTAGTTGAATTACGCATGAGCAATAAAACATACAGCTCGAAAAACGTAATCATAACCACCGAAAGAACATTAATTAATCCCTATACCAATAAAAAACATTTAAAGTAAATGCCAGTTGAAATACGCATAAGCGATAAAAGATACAGCTCAAAAAACGTTATCATAACCACCAGAAAGCAGATTAATTAATCCCTATATCAATAAAAAACATAAAAAGTAAATTTTAGTTAAAATAAGCGCGAGCGATAAAAAATACAGCTCAAAAAACGTAATCATAACCACCCGAAAGCACATTAATTAATCCCTATATCAATAAAAAACATTAAAATTTAATGCGAGTTAACATGCACGCGAGCGATAAAAAATACAGCTCGAAAAACGTAATTATAATACCCGAAACGTCTGGTAGTCGGATTAGCGGGGGTTCGTTTTATTTTAGTTTTATAATCGCGGGCGAAAATATTATCAATAGAGGTTTATTTTAACTTTTTCGAATTTATTGGATAGTAGGCTCAGTAGATGCGTTCCCAAAGGTTCGTAACCGATTATACTATTAATTTTAATCGCGCTCGCTCAAATATGGGTTTATTATAACTTTTTCGTATTTATTGAATACTAGGCTCAGTAGCTGGGTTCCCAATGGTTTGTTGCCGATTACTCTATTAATTTTAATCGCGCTCGCTCAAATATGGGTTTATTATAACTTTTTCGTATTTATTGGATACTAGGCTCAGTCGCGGCGTTCCTAATGGTTCTTTACCGATTATAATATTTATTTTAATCGCGCTCGCTCAAATATGGGTTTATTATAACTTCATTTTTCTTTCCTATACTAATTTCTGTATTTGTGTTTTGGAGGGTTTTGTTAGTAAATGTTTTTTTAGTCAGTTGGTCTAATGTATGTTTATATCGTGTTTTTGGTAAATTTTCATTTATTGGGTTACCGTTAATTCTTTTTACCAGGATAGTAAGTTACCTTTTTGGTTAATATTTTGGAGTTTGATAATAATCAGCTAACCAGAACGATTTTATACGCCCGTTTTTATTTGATAAACCTCTACTTGAGTTAGCGCAATTAAAATTAATAGTATAATCTGTAACGAGTCCTTGGTTACGCAGCGACTGAGCCTAGTCTGCAGTAAATATGAAAAAGTTAAAATAAACCTCTTCTTGGGCGAGCGCGATTAAAATTAATAGTGTTTTCGGTAACGAACCTTTGGGAACGCAGCTACTGAGCCTTGTATCCAATAAATACGTAAAAGTTATAATAAATCCATATTTGAGCGAGCGCGATTAAAATTAATATTATAATTGGTAACGAACCTTTGGGAACGCAGCTACTGAGCCTTGTATCCAATAAATACGAAAAAGTTATAATAAACCCATATTTGAGCGAGCGCGATTAAAATTAATATTATAATCGGTAACGAACCTTTGGGAACGCAGCTACTGAGCCTTGTATCCAATAAATACGAAAGAGTTATAATAAACCCATATTTGAGCGAGCGCGATTAAAATTAATAGTGTAATCGGTAACGAACATTTGGGAACGCAGCTACTGAGCCTTGTATCCAATAAATACGAAAAAATTATAATAAACCCATATTTGAGCGAGCGCGATTAAAATTAATAGTGTAATCGGTAACGAACCTTTGGAAACGCAGTTACTGAGCCTTGTATCCAATAAATACGAAAAAGTTAAAATAAACCTTTACTTGAGCGAGCGCGATTAAAATTAATATTATAATCGGTAACGAACCTTTGGGAACGCAGCTACTGAGCCTTGTATCCAATAAATACGAAAAAGTTATAATAAACCCATATTTGAGCGAGCGCGATTAAAATTAATAGTATGATCGGTAACGAACCTTTGGAAACGCATCTACTGAGCCTACTATCCAATAAATACGAAAAAGTTAAAATAAACCTCTATTGATAATATTTTCGCCCGCGATTATAAAACTAAAATAAAATGAACCCCCGCTAATCCGACTACCAAATCTTGAATCGGAAATGTCTAAACATTAAAGTATCGAATATACTTATTATTATAATCGTGACTAATTATATGTAAAAAGGCCCCTTGGAACATTTAATAAGCCACAAGGGCTAAAAACATAATGTGTAATTAAAATAACCATAAAAACATAAAATCATGTTAATTTGATTTTTATTATTTTATTGAAATCGAAAAAGGTTGAATTTGACCTGGAAAAGGTTGAATATGACTTGGAAAAGGTTGAATTTGACTTGGAAAAGGTTGGATTTGACTTGGAAAAGGTTGAATTTGACTTGGTAATGCTATATTTATAATTTTATGGGCTTACAACAACTTTATATTAACTTTTATAAAATCTTGCTCATGTTCTCATATATTATACGTTTGTATTACCACTTATATTTCAGGAATAAATTTTTGATAACTTGGTTAATCATCTTAATGACATTGATGGAGGACGGCTAACCATAAAAGTAGGACGAATTTGATGATCAACTAAAGGATTAAAGAGTAAAACTGTTTTCAATGTTATTTGGTCCAACTTAAAAGATAGGATAGTTTTTATTACTATTCTAAATGGTTGAAAAATATATTTTTTTCTAAACGTAAAACAAAATTTGTTTAACTGTGGCAACACTGGTTCACAGTAACCTTACCATATATTCACATATGTCATTATTAATTTAAATATAAGTGTGTGTTGATAGTTCCTATGCATTCTTATTTATAAAATATACATTCAAATTATAGTTTCTAGTTATAATAAAATACATATTAGTTGGCGATGAGGATGAGATAAAATATACATTCACTCTATAGTTTCCAGTTATAATAAAATACATATTACTATACGTTTCCAGAAAAATTATAAGTACTCATTTGAACGACGTGCAATGAGTTATGAGTTGCTTAGTACTGGTATGTAATTGTAACATTGAGTAAATAAAATTGATATCTGACATGAAATAATAATCTTTTATTTATCGTAAACAAATGATTTATTGTAGTTCATTGCTATTCACCTGTATTTATTTTATATAACCTCACTCAACATAGTCACTATCAAAATCTTTCATAATTTGTAGTAATTTTCATTTAAAATATTTCATTTATCATATTGAATTCACCAAACCGCAAACAAAGATAAAGAAGTGTAGTTTTTGTTCTATTTTTTCAATGTGTCTCGATATTAGAAACAATATATTTATAGTTACAATAGATTAATCATAGTAATTGGTTAATGGTAAGTTGTTTTTAAATCACTTTCCTCATCAACCATAATTCTACATCCCCAAACAACTGCTCCATCATATGCGTTCTATAGTTAGCACTCATAAACGCATTTATGCAAATTTAAATAAAGACAAAATAAAATGTTCACGTGCAAAGCCGCGGGTTACAGCTAGTAAAGTTATTTAATCCAAATCATATGTTTCTAACGAAAATGAATACAAGTTTTATTAAAATACTAAGATATTTTTTCAAATTAAAGTATATTTAATAGTTTTTAAATTAATTTTAACAGTCGAGGTAAGTGAAAGTCCGCACCAGATTTTTTTTTATTATTTTAAAAGTGAAATTTGACGAACTTTTTAATAAAACAGATGTAATAAGAAATTTTACAAACCAGATAATTTTTAGAATATTTATTATTTGTATTATGTAATTAATAATAATTAACTATGTAACATTCTTGTTTTTGTTGAGAGACCTTTTTATAACTTCTTTAATAATTTTAATTTTTGTTTTAAAAATACCATCTTTTTTTTTTAAATTTACATCACAATAATCGTTTTTAATAGCATTTAGGGGTGTTATTGTTTTAACTTGTAGGATCCTGAAGATAGTTAAAAGCTCGAAACGTCAGTTATTTGATGATACTGTAAAATAAAAAGGTGTCTTTGGAAGAAATATAGGTAAATCAGCCCTAATTTTTCTACCTCAAAGTAAAATACTTATTATCGTGGGAACTGGATTGTATTGTTTAGTAAACAATGTTTACATACTAACATTACCGAAATTCCAAGAGACCAGCGATTTCTAGGCAGATGTGAATTATTAGAATTACACCGTAATACCTTTTGGGATTCAACGTCTCGATTAATGAATGTAATTATATCACACTTCGGTTAAAAAGGACAATACTTAAAACGGTTTTTGGTAAACAAAACGAGTTATCAAGTCGAGAGCCCACTTAGGCTGGTCTTGAGGCACCATGTGCCCGGCGTCTCTCACCATCACCTCAGAGAATCCTCCGACTGTCTTGGAATATCCCGCCAGCTTATTTTCGACCAACCACTGCTTCCTCGGAGCCATCTTGTACTTCTCCGCACCACTCCACTTCAACTTCTGCAAGAAGTTCACCGTCAGAGGATACGCCACAATGATGTCCAACTGCCCGTTGTAGAAAAGGATCCTATAATGTTCTAATAATTCTTCTACCCAGGGCTTGACTGACTGTAAGAAGTCATTCAAAAGTTCTTCTTGCACTTTCGATCCGTCGTTGTACGTACGATTGCCGACATGAATAGCTCTCCTCACAACGTCTGATTGCAGATATATATCATAGTCTCCAGCGGGAGTGAAGTTGTTGTTTTGAATATAGTTGTAAATATTTATGTGTGAATCTAACGAATTCAATATTCCGGTAAAATGCAACATACCTTTGAAGTATTCTTTGTTCCGGATGTTTTTCACGACTTCATCTTGTAATTTAATTATTTTTTCCTTAGTATTTGAATCTACCAGACCAAGTTGATAAACATAATCTGCATACACCATCATGTTCTCAGGATCTGTGAACCCATCGCCGATTGCAAGTCCTTTCAAGTTGATTTTCTGTTTGTTTATTTTGTTGTTGTTGTGAATCGTGTAACCGATTGAAGGGATGTACTTTCCGGCGTAGGACTCCCCAGTGACAAAGAAATCGTTCTTCTGTAAATTCGGAAACAGCTGGAAGAACTGAAGCAAAGCAGAGTAAAGATCTTTTCCTACCTTGACTTCGTCTTTCGCATAACCTGAATCACTTTCGGTAAAGCTGAAACCAGTGCCTACAGGGTTGTCGATGTAGATCACGTTGAATAATTGCGACCAATAATACTTACGAGTAAATAAAGTTTGGTCTTTTTTTATCATGAACGGTCCATTTTCGCAGAAGAGGCCAAACAGAGAAGAACCGCCCGGTCCTCCTTGCAGCCAAAGGATTACCGGGGCGCTCTTGGGATCCGCCTCGGAGGGGAAGAACCAGAAGAAGAGATTGGAGTTGAAGGTCTGGTTGACGGTGAGGTAGCCACTGTAGCTGGTGACGTTGGTGCCTGGCAGCCGGACCTCGGCCGCCTTCTGTCCTTCTTGTATCTTACCTCCTTCGATGTAGGGCGTCAGGAAGAGCGGTTCTCCGGGGTCACCGGTGATCGGGAGGGATCGAAACTTCGGGTACGGATTGAAAATAGCCAGGTTGTAATGGAGGCTAATGACTATAAGCAAAAGAACTCTCAAGCACTTCATTGTAGACCGCACGCTCAACGGGTCGAGACTGAGAGAATTAAAGCTGATTTCAATTCAAGCATGCGATCAGTGAGGGTAGAGCCTCATCATTTGTTATTTGATCTCTTGCAACCTCTCAATTGACTTGACATCTGGTTTAACGATTGCCTCAACCTTTTAATTCAGCTAGTTAGGAAGGTCAATGAGGGAGGGACAATTGCAGTGGCGAAATAGAAAAAGAGCATTTCTTATATTCAAACGATTTAATAAAAGTCAAGTTATCAGTAAATTAAAATAAATAATATATTCTAAAATTAAAGGTGGGTCATGCCACCATCTCAAAACTGTCGGGTGAAGTAAAATTTATAAAAAATAAAATAAATGAATTATTAGAATAAAATCCCTAGAATCGTGAGTGTAGAGATGGAAAGATGCGTATACTATTTTGAAAGTATGTTTGATAAAGAAGAACATTAACGCGGGAAATAATCGCCCTCGTAAAAGAAAAGGCAATTGGCAAAAATCATGGTTTGCATTGAGTGACATGGTGCCTTGCGTGGAACTTGATCGAGCAGACCAACGGCTGTGCAGGGTGGGTGAGGAAGTACTGGCTCCATTAAAACGTTCACGCCAGGGTGACCCACCGGTGGGTCGTACTTGACTGTTCCGTGGGGCGGGGTGAGCCACCGGTGGGTCACGCTTAACTATCCTGTGGAGCGACGTGGATCACAGCTGAGTTACTTGTTTTTAAAAATAAGTTTATTGGATTTTTTCTAAACATTATATGTTGTAGGAATTAACAAGCATTAGGATTCATTTATTAAATATTTTCAACATCCTCCCTCCAAGGACCCTTATCGGTTAATTTTACTTTAATACTCTTCTCTAAGAAGTTTATTTAGTTTATATTAGAATCTAATCTAATAATAATAAATATATATAGTAAGGGAAAGTATTGCAATCGTGAAAATTTTCGAATTCCAGTTTTTAACGGAAATACACATTTTAGGGTCTCCTGTGTCTAAATAACCAAGTCCCGCAAAAAGGTGTGTGTGTGGTAACTCCCGGATGGAAACGGTAAGTCCTATTAAACTGAAATTTCATATTTAAGACAAATTTACGCCCGAGACGTTACAAAACCTTTTTCATCAAAATGAGCTTACCAGAAGAGGCACTTTATACCATGCATTTTACACCTTTTTTCGATTTTCTCGAGAACGGTTCCGACGATTTTGATTGAACTCGGTATATCGATATAAAATTTAATGGGCTCTAATATCATTTAGGTTTCATTCGGATTAAAATGGTCTGGCGGGGCTTAAATGCCGATATTTTAAATTTTCTGTCTCTAAATTACCTTTAATTTTATTGATTCTATAAAAAAAGCTATATTATCTTGTTAACACTGATGAAAAACAGGTAAATATATAAATTGAATAAATTCGATACCCAACTAAAGGAGAAAATAGAAAAAATATTTTTTTAATGCAATTTTTGTTTTTGAACATAAGAGCAGTAATATACATGTATGATATACCGTTGGAAAGCTAAAGATTTTAGAAAAAATATCATCTTATACTCAAGTTTTTAAAAGTTATTAGAGAGTGATGAAAAGAAGATAAAACTAACTGATTATTTTAGGTAATAATATAATAGATTTTTTAAGAAAACACATGTTTCTATATAAATTCAATTTAATTAATTCTTTAATAGTTTCACGTATTTTTATCTCTAACACTATTTGAAAATTCTTACATTGATTTTAAAAATGGAGGTTAGTGAAAGTCGTGTATTGCCCTTACCACATTTTTAACTAGAAGATAAATAAAAAAATACAAAGAATTCAAAATAAAAAAGTAAAATATTTACAATTATAATAAAAAAAATCTCTATATATAAATGATAACACGATGTTGGTTTCCGCATGAACAGCAATGAAAAGCCTAAAATAAGTGCTCCTACATTGGCTACTAATTCTTTTCGGGATTCACTAAAAGAAAATAATCTTCAATCGCGAAGGGATCGCTAGAAGCCGATCATCAGCAATGTTAACCGTGCTAAGCTATGCCAAAGCATTAGCGAAAAGTTACCTTGTTAAGCCTACCAGTTCTTGGTTCAAAGTAATTTTCACAGATAAGTCAAAATTTAATATTTCTGTTGCTGATGGCAAGTTAGAGTGTGGAGGAGAAAAAACGAGGCCATGAAATTGAAAAACTTATACCCGAAAGTTAAGCACGGAGGAGGAGGGATCATGGTTTGGGGCTATAATTAAAAGAAAAAAAAAAATTGTTTGATCTGTTTTCCCTATTGCTTTTGTCCACATCTTCAAATTAATAATAAGTGTATGCAGAAAATAGGCAATTGAGGAAGTTGGCCTGAGATAGGAGAGAGTTAAGGAAGGCATAAGAGGCTCAGATCCTTGCAGGAAAGTAGACTGACAAATAAACAAATGGAATCTATACTTGAAAAAATTGACTTACTTTGTTGATAGAATACCGAATTCTCTAGGATCTAGCTGTTCGGCCATCTCAATTGTCTTCTTCCAATCAGCAGGAACAGGGTATATAATTTTACCAGTTTCTGTAGAAAAGTTATTACAGTATGTTGTAGAAATGTGTTCAAAAACCTATAAATTGTAAATAAAGATTATATTTTTTCAATATTCTTCTGAAAAATAAAATAATTATGAAGATGTATTAATTGGTATGCATAACACTTCCGCGTCTAATAAAAAATAACACAATTAATAATTGAAGTAAAAATATGGAGAAAATGTGGAATAAATCAAGAGAAACTACTAAACGCATGTGGTATAATGAAACCCACCCGCATGGCTTGTACAATGAACTCTTCAGGTCGCCGGCAAAGTTAAGTACGTTTAGTTCGCTCTTGTCGAGCCCGTTGTCGACGAGTGGATGGTGATGATCAATAACCAACCCGAGGATCTGGAAGGCTTGCAACGACTTTGAAGTTATCGTTTCGACATACATAAAGTTTTTTTATTTTTTAGATCAAGCCTTATAGTTTTAATTTGAGTAAATATTTTCCTTTATATACATTTTATTTACTTATTTTTTATTTTTCTACATCGTTTCTACAGCTATTTTCACTTCATGAGTCATTGTACTCATTCATTCCAATCCAATCTCACCTCTCCTTCATACTGACAGATGGCCTTTTTTCTACATAATTTTTATCACATCATTTTCATTTCTGAAACCTGGCTCAAACCGAATATATCCTCTTCCTCTATAACTATTCCCAATTATACCCTGTATCGACATGATAGGATAGACCGAACAGGAAGAGGTGTCGGTCTTTTCATTCATAATCTCCCTTACCAGGCACCTCTCCCCTTCCTCCTCCCCCCATTTAGAATACATATTCGTTGAAATTTTCGTTTATTCTTATTCTCTCCTTTAAGCAACTGTATACCGTCCTCCTAAAGTGAGATTCGATTCAACGTTTGAATCCTCTCTCTTTACCTGCATTCCTTTATTCAATAATATAATAATATCAGGAGATAGATCATACTTTATAAATAACCTTTCCTCAGAACCACCCGATAAATCACACTTTATAAGCCTCATTCGTTTTGTTTGTTGTTTGTTTATTCATTTCACTTGATGCTACTATGGCTAATCGGACGATAGCTAGATGCTACTATGGCTAATCGGACGATACTACAGTGGGAGACCTAAGTTTATTCATTTCACTTGATGCTACTATGGCTAATCGGACGATAGCTAGATGCTACTATGGCTAATCGGACGATACTACAGTGGGAGACCTAAGTTTATTCATTTCACTTGATGCTACTATGGCTAATCGGACGATAGCTAGATGCTACTATGGCTAATCGGACGATACTACAGTGGGAGACCTAAGTTTATTCATTTCACTTGATGCTACTATGGCTAATCGGACGATAGCTAGATGCTACTATGGCTAATCGGACGATACTACAGTGGGAGACCTAAGTTTATTCATTTCACTTGATGCTACTATGGCTAATCGGACGATAGCTAGATGCTACTATGGCTAATCGGACGATACTACAGTGGGAGACCTAAGTTTATTCATTTCACTTGATGCTACTATGGCTAATCGGACGATAGCTAGATGCTACTATGGCTAATCGGACGATACTACAGTGGGAGACCTAAGTTTATTCATTTCACTTGATGCTACTATGGCTAATCGGACGATAGCTAGATGCTACTATGGCTAATCGGACGATACTACAGTGGGAGACCTAAGTTTATTCATTTCACTTGATGCTACTATGGCTAATCGGACGATAGCTAGATGCTACTATGGCTAATCGGACGATACTACAGTGGGAGACCTAAGTTTATTCATTTCACTTGATGCTACTATGGCTAATCGGACGATAGCTAGATGCTACTATGGCTAATCGGACGATACTACAGTGGGAGACCTAAGTTTATTCATTTCACTTGATGCTACTATGGCTAATCGGACGATAGCTAGATGCTACTATGGCTAATCGGACGATACTACAGTGGGAGACCTAAGTTTATTCATTTCACTTGATGCTACTATGGCTAATCGGACGATAGCTAGATGCTACTATGGCTAATCGGACGATACTACAGTGGGAGACCTAAGTTTATTCATTTCACTTGATGCTACTATGGCTAATCCGACGATAGCTAGATGCTACTATGGCTAATCGGACGATACTACAGTGGGAGACCTAAGTTTATTCATTTCACTTGATGCTACTATGGCTAATCGGACGATAGCTAGATGCTACTATGGCTAATCGGACGATACTACAGTGGGAGACCTAAGTTTATTCATTTCACTTGATGCTTTTATGGCTAATCGGACGATAGCTAGATGCTACTATGGCTAATCGGACGATAGCTAGATGCTACTATGGCTAATCGGACGATAGCTAGATGCTACTATGGCTAATCGGACGATAGCTAGATGCTACTATGGCTAATCGGACGATACTACAGTGGGAGACCTAAATTTTGCCTATCCAGGTTTTATTTAGGGCATTCTTTCGAATCGAAAATTTAATTGTCTGTAATCAAGTCATCAAAAAGTTATTTCTGATATATGAGTAGAAATATAGCCGTATTATACATCGTTGGAAAGCTAAAGGTGTTAGAAAAGTTAATGTGCTATTAAAGATATCTTAAAAGTTAATGATGAAGATATGTTATTGGTAAAGAGGGGGGTTATATTAGCTAAAGTGTGCCACCGTCGTACAGGATCATGCAAGTTGTTTTCTTCTATTTATTCTACAAGATTTTAGAAACAATATCACGTACCGAATAGTAACTAGTTGTTAGCATAAATGGTAAGTTGTTACATTAAGCCATCTGATTCCTCCCGTATCCAATCCTTACAATCCAAAATCCTTCGCAAAATCCTAAATGCTCCTTATTTCGTCAGAAATAAAATCATCCATAACGACCTTAATATCCCATTTGTTGCAGACCTTTCTCGTACCAGATATACCACTTTTAATTCCAAACTCCCAGCCCATATAAACCCTTTTGTCCGCAACCTCCTAAATATTCTGATATTCCTCCCAACATATTCCTGACAACCCTCTAAGGCGATTGAAAGGACGATGGCCTCGAGACCTACTTTAATTAAATTGACTTTGAAGTGCTACTGCTGGGTAGTTTCTTCACAAGCCTTTCACGCCCTTTATTCTAATCCAATGGTTGTTAAAACCAGCTTATAGATGTATTTTATATCATTTAGGAAACCCTTCAAATTATAATTGTAAAACTTTTGAATCGGAGTGTTGTGTCTGAAAAAAATTGTTTCACCCAAAACGCAAAAAATTGCAAAAATTCTTTGTAATATTTAAAGACTAGAAGGATTGATAAAGCAAATGAAACAAAAGTTTTTTGTTATTAATTAAGTGCTTAATAATAATAATAATAGATAGTAATAATAATAATAATAGTAAAAAATAATAATAATAGGCTTAACAAACCCGAAGGTTCGATGCCGATACCACTAAACTTCGCCTGCACAGACTGGTCCAATGTTCGCCGGTCAAGCCCAAGCCCCCGAGATCAGCTTTAACGCAATCCTCCCATCGCCGCTTCGGCCTACCTTTCGGACGCCTACCAGTCGGATCAGTAAATACCAACTTTCTCGGAATCGGTTCCTCACCGAGCCCAACAATTTTACTCGCCCATTTGAGTCTCCGCGACGCTATCAACTCAATTATATTCACAGGATACAAGTTCCGCAATTCCGCGTTGTGCAACCTTCTAAACTCCCCAGTGCCCTCATCCCTCTTCGGACCAAATATTTTACTCAGCACCTTATTTTCGAAAACCTTAAGCCGTTGTTCATCCCTCAAAGTAAGCGGCCACGTTTCACATCCGTAAAGAACCGTTGGAAGAATAATAGTTTTATAAACTCTAACCTTTAAGTTTTTAGATAGAAGCCGTGAGCTAAGTAACTTAGCAACTGAATAATAACACGCATTTCCCACCTTTAACCGGGACTTTATTTCTTCCTGGATTTCATTTTTTCTTGTTATCATTGAACTTAAATACTTGAATTTTTCTACGAATTCAAAAGTATGCCCTGATATATCAATATCACCAAGATCGCCACCATTTCTGCTACTAATCATATATTTCGTCTTATCGGTATTTAATTCGAGTCCTATCTCTTTACCGGTTTTTATTAACACACTTGTATGGTTTCCGTGTCTTCACCTAGCAGTACCAAATCATCGGCATACCCCAAAACCGGAATCTTGTCACCCATATTTAAGCCTTTCACGGTACACATCACCTTTTCTATGACATATTCTAAAGCTATATTAACACAAAACAGGTGAAAGGGAGTCACCCTGTTTCAAACCAGATCGCACCTCAAATCTCTCGGAGTAATTATGACCGATTCTTAAATTAATTAAGTGCTTACATTTACAAATTGCTAAATAAACTCTAGAAGTAGATTGCAATGTATATTTAATAATTAGTCTGGAAATATAATGTCTTACCTGTCTCAGCTATATCCATTGTTAATTAAAAGCAAAAAGACTTTGCTCTAAATACACCTTGAACACAATAAATGAGCATCGAATAAAGATAACCCCACTGTCGGTTATTAGGCACTTGTGTAAACAGGAATGATTCATTCATTTACTATTTATTTGTAAACACGGTATGGCGGGAAATATTAGTATTAAGGGTCTTACCAACTAATAAAAAGGTGAAGCAATAGAAAATTCCAAACTTTTAACTTGCCTAAATTGGTGATTTTGCCCACTGTGTTGTAAACCTATGACCTCCTGCTCCACCCTATCCTTTAACCATATCTTACTTACTCCTGTTGAACAGGTCCGGTACTAAACCTTGACAAACGCGTAACATGGAACCCTCATACTGGACTGAAACGACTGGAAACTGCTCGTAGATACCAATTGTTACAACACTTACTAGGCAAACGCTCAAAACTTTCTATTTATTACAAAAACATCTTATATATAATCACTATCAGACCTATTTGTACCTACAGAATTGAGCTAAGGAGGTCCACTAAACCATCAAATTCCTCCCGCATTCAATCCTTGCAATCCTTCGAAAAATTCTCAATGCTCCTTACTTTGTTACTAATAAAATCATCCTTAGAGACCTTCTTCTTCTTTAGCTCTCTCCTTGTGCCTTTCAGCGTGGAGATAGTCCAACCCAGGATCTCCATCTCTCTCTGTCTCCTGCAAGAGTCTTCATCTCCTGCAGTGTCTTGCCTCTCGCTTGCCCCAACTTGGTAATGTAGCCATCGTAGCTAAGCCTAGGCCTTCCTCTAGGTCTGGTGCCAACTGGTTTTGCCTCCATAAATTTGTGTGGGTCACAATCCTGGCTCATCCTACATACGTGCCCGTACCACCCCAACTGTCTCTTCTCCAGGGTCTCCTTCATTGCAGGAATATTTAATTCTTCCCTTATTGTTTCATTCCTGATCCTATCTCTGCGGGTTTTGGAAGCCACTCTGCGCAGGTATTTCATTTCTGCCGCTTTTATACGGCTCCATTTGTTGTCCGGGAGTACCCAGCTCTCTGCTCCGTATAGTAGGACAGGCATGTATACGGCCTTAAATATGTGGAGCTTGACATCTTTTTTAACCTCTCTCTTTCCTACTACTGTGTTGCTGATGGAATAGTAAATATTATTTGCTTTTCCTATCCTGTGGGATATTTCGGGTTGTATTTTTCCATTTCTACTTATCACAGTTCCAAGGTAGGAGAACTCATTTACTACTTCAAGCTCCTCGTCGTTGCACATAATGTGGATTTGTTCGGGCTGTCGTCCCACTTGTAGGATCTTGCTTTTTCTGGCATTAATAACCATACCTTTCCAATAGAGATCAAATAGAGACCTTAATATCCCATTATTTGAAGACTTAGCCCAATACAAATTCTTTTCCTTATAAAATAAAAACCTCCTTATCCGTGACCTCAACATCTATTCCTGACAATCCACCGAGACGACTTAAAAGAAGATGGCCACGAAAACTCCTACCATAAATTTGACATTGGAGTCCTTGCTACCAATGAGTAGTTTCTTCACAGGACTATCGTGTGTTTTAACCCTATTTCAATCTCATTCACTTGTATTGAATCAATACAGATGTAAATTTTTTAAAAATAAATAAGTATAATAAAAAAAAATCTGGTTCGCGCACACACGACTTACACTTACCTCCGTCTTTATATCAATTAAAGAATTTTCAAACAAAGTTTTTTTCTTTTTATTTATTTATTGAGATTTATTACAATTTGTTACAAAATGAACAATAATAATAGTGATATGAGACCACAACAATCGAAGTTAGAAAGGAAATATATTAAAGAATTATTTAAATTAGATTTTCATAGAAACATGTGTTTTATTAAAAAATCTATTATATTATTATCTACCACAACCAGTTTGTTTTATCCGCTTTTCATCACTTTCCGTTACCTTTTACAAAGGTATGTATAAGGTAATATTTTTTCTAAAATTATGAGCTTTCCAACGGTATATTAAACATCTATATTACTGTTCATATGTTCAAAAACGAAAAATTGCATTAAACGAATAATTTTGCAGATTTCTCCTTTAGTTAGAGATCAAATTCGTTCAACTTATATATTTACCGGTTTTTTATCGTTGATAACAAGATTATATTGTTATTTTTTTCGTATCTACAAAATTAAGGGTACTTTAGAGGCAGAAACTTTAAAATATAGGCATTTAAGTCCTGTCAAACTATTTCAATCAGAATGAAACCTACATCACATTAAAGCCCATCAAATTTTACATAGATATATAGAGTTTAATCAAAATCGTTAAAACCGTTTTTGATAAAATCGTAAAAAGGTGCAAAATGCATGGTATAAAGTAGATCTTCCGGTCAGCTGATTTTGATGAAAAAGATTTTGTAACATCTCGGACGTATAGTTGTCTCAAATATGAAATTTCAGTTTCATAGGACCGTTCGTTTTCGTTACCTCACACACACAGACCTTTTTGCGAGACTTGGTCATTTGGACTCAGGAGACCCTAAAACGTGTATTTCCATCGAACACTGGAATTCGAAAATTTTCACGATCGCAATACTTTCCCTTACTGTATATTTTATATATAGGTAAGTGAAAGTAAAAAGGTTAAATGAAAAACACTTTTTTCTTTTAATCATCTTTATTAAGAAATGCCTACATAGTCAGTATAACATAATCTTGATACATATAACATTTTTCAAATCGTTTAACTTTGGACAATCGTTTTAGAAATACGGTTTGATATCATGTAGAACAGCTTAATTTTCCTTAAATCTATATCCAACAATAAAAAAAATAACCTTTGAAGATAACAGATTAGAAAATAAATATTTTCTTTGATTTCTTTATCTATAAATTTTAAATTTATGAGCGTTTCAATTTAAATTTATTTTTTTTTTTTTTTTTCCTAGTCCCTTATTTTTTTTTTCTTCTAAGCTCCTGCAATGCTGGTAAGTTCTCCTTTTTCTGCAATCGTGCATTTTAAGGAGTTGCAATTCTTTAACGTAACTTCTGGAGAGTAATAACATTATGAATAATAATTCAGGTGATGGGGCTCACCTTCTAGTTTGTTTCGGCCTTACAACTAAAACTTAAACTAATTTATTTATTTGTTGAGTTTCTGCCATCGCTGAGGTATTCCTGGGGGTTTTAGTGGATTAAATATAGGGTTATTTAAAAATTTCGTTGATTCGAAAAACTTTAAATTCATCTCACTCATAAAGTTTTTAATTGTTGGCATTTTCATCTCTTCATGTAATTTCTTTGTTTTTACTCTTTGGATATCGTACCTTTTGCGATTCTTCTTAGAATGCCGTTTTGAAATGCCTGGACATTTTTTTCCGTTGATTTCGCCACGCGTGGAAAAAGTTGTGAGCCATACAACAGTGACGGACGAAGAATTGTTTTGTATATCATCGCTTTTGTCGGGGAGATATACTTGGAGATGAAATCAAATGGTTAAGCCTAAACATTTTTCGCCTTACAGATTTAATTTTTTTAGAAAAGTGGACTGAAAATTTTAAGTGTCTGTCGAACGTGATTCCAAGATATACAATATTTTTAGACAGTTTAATTTGGCAATTATTGAGATTAAATCCTGAAGGAAGTTTTTTCTTACCCTTCTGGAACGAATAAACAATAGCCTTTGTTTTGTCAGGATTAATTTCTATGTTTAGCAACTTTAGCTCTAAAGATATTTTTTGACAGGCACTTTGGGACTGTTGTTAGCCGTACTGGCATTGGAGCTGCTGCTCGTGACTGCAATATCGTCGGCAAAAGCTGATGCAGTGGCTTTCTCGTACTTCCTTCCAACGATGTTAGAAGTGTAAATGGAGAACAATATAGGAGACAGCACTGCTACTTGTGGAACACCACATGTAAGTGGTACCGAACCGGAGAGCTCTTCCGCAACTTTTACAGCTAAGTAGCGATTGCTCAAAAACGATTTAATGACCGAATACAGTTGTTTCGGACACTCTAGTTCAATCAGTTTTTGGCAGAGATTTCGTGAGTCACAGAGTCGAAAGCTTTAGAACAGTTTAAAAAGTCATCAAGTATCTATTTAGTGTTGTTGGGAACTTTGTATAATTGGGACGTTGATTTCCATAAGGTTCTAAAGGATATTTTTTATGAACTTTTCTTAGTTGAACGTAATCAGATTTTATCTTGAAAAACAAACCAATAAAATCCTTTAAAGACGTATTTGCAGAATGCAGTTCATTCCAAAATGTACTGAATCCACATTTCATTTCATCCCAAAACGTACTAAAAACATTTCCTTCCAAAAAGTACTATATTTCCTATTTTACAACAGAAACACCTAACCCCGTGATATATTAATATTAATTTATTTTTTATTCAGTTTTGTACATTTAGCACGTCTAGGCTGTTTTAATCAACTTATTTCCGTCGCTTGGTTCTTTGAGGTTTTCAATTAAATTAAGTTTCTTCATAATATTTCTTCTATCAGCCACATAAATTAGGTTTTAAAAATTTTCAGGAACTCTCATTTTAATAAAATAATGGTATTTTATCCTGAATATGGTTAGAATCAACATTCCCTGACCTTGCTAAATATGATAAGAAAACCGTGACTGATATAATGTTTTCCCTTAGAAAATAAAAGCTTAAAAGTTATTTATTTATCTGTCTCTATAGTAAATATTGTTTACATATAGTTAAAATAGGCTAATTAAACCCGCTAAATTCACAGAAATACTAAATTTAAGGTCAAAATACAACTCATAAGAACATACAATAGGGGTACTCAATACGTTTGCTATACCATGCTATTTGTGTTATTTTGCTAAACCCGTCGAGTTTCTACAGTTATTTCCTGTATAAAATTGATGGGTTTAGCACAAAGCACAAATAGCATGCTATAGCAAACGTAGTGAGTACCCCTTTTCTTATTAAAGTGCCATAAATGAATAAAAGGTCCATTAAATATTCATTCCTTTATAAAGAATAGAAATTAGCCGCGGATTTCATCTAAAGAACACCCAAATCCACTTACGCAATTTATAAATGCAATTATTTTCAAAAGGTACTAAAATTAAAGGTTTTTTTTTTTTTTAACTTCTTTATTTAAATTAAAATACAGACATATTACAGTGCAAGTAGAAGTCACTATCCCACTAAGGCGAGCCCGTGTGTGGGAAAGTTCACCTGCGGCAATTCAATAAAAGTACAATAACAAATAGTAACAGTACACAGCATGATACAATACAATACTTAAAAAATATAACATAATTTTATAAAGAAATAGTAACACACTACACAGCTAAAAAAAAATATATTAATACATAAGGAATATAAAATACAATTATAAAAAAACAGTAACACAGTACACAGTATGAAGTAGTAATTGACTAAGCTTAAAAGCTATAAGGAATACAAATTCATATATACAAGATATAAAATTAAGGCATGCAAATATAAAAAACCTGGTGCGGGCAACACACGACTTTCACTTACCTCCGTTTTTAGAATCGATTAAAGAATTTCAAAAACATTAAAAGATAAAAATGAGTAAAACCATAAAAGAATTAATTGAATAAAATTAATATAGAAACATGTGTTTTATTAAAAACTCTATTATATTGTTATCTAAAATAATCAGTTAGTTTAATAGGCTTTTTATTAATCTTTATTAACTTTTATAAGCTTGTTTATAAGATAATATTTTTTTCTAAAATCTTTAGCTTTCCAACGGTATATTATACGTCTATATTACTGCTCTTATGTTCAAAAACGAAAAATTGCACTAAAAAAATGTGTTTTCTCCTATCGTTGGGTATCGAATTCATTCAATTTATATATTTACCTATTTTTCATCAGCGTTAACAAGATGATATAGTTATTTTTATTAAATCTACAAAATTAAAGGTACTTTAGGGGAAGAAAATTTAAAATATCGGATTTAAGCCCTGTCAAACTAATTTAATCAGAATAAAACCTACATGATATTAAAGCCTATTAAAGTTTACATCGATATAGCGAGTTTAATCAAAATCGTCGGGACAGTTTTCGAAAAAATCGAAAAAAGGTGCTGGTATGTTTATTTTGATGAAAAAAGTTTTGTCACGTCTCGGGCGTATAGTTGTCTTAAATATAAAATTTCAGTTTCATAGGACTTACCGTTTCCGCCCGGGAGTTACCACACACCCACATACACACACACACACACACCAGATATTTTTGCGGGACTTGGTTATTTGGACTCAGGGGACCCTAAAACGTGTATTCCCGTTGAAAACTGCAATTCGAAAATTTTACGATCGCAATACTTTCCCTTACTATATATAGTAAGTGAAAGTAAAATGAATTACGTGTACATAATACCTTATTAATACAAAAAAAAAACAATTATAAGAAACAGTAATAAACAGTATTTGACTAAACCAAAAGCAATAAAGAATACAAATTCATATATAGCATTCCAAGTTAATTCACCTTTTCCAAGTCAATTCAACTTTTCCAAGTCAAATTCAACCTTTTCCAAGTCAAATTCAACCTTTTCCAAGTCAAATTCAACCTTTTCCAAGTCAAATTCACATTTTCCAAGTCAATTCAACCTTTTCCAAGTCAAATTCAACCTTTTCCATTTCAAATTCAACCTTTTTCGATTTCAATAAAATAATAAAAATCAAATTAACATGATTTTATGTTTTTATGGTTATTTTAATTACACATTATGTTTTTAACCCTTGTGGCTTGTTAAATGTTCCCAGGGGCCTTTTTACATATAATTAGCCACGATTATAATAATAAGTATAACCGATACTTTAATTTTTAGACATTTTCGATACAAGGTCTGGTAGTCGGATTAGCGGGAGTTCGTTTTATAATCGCGGGCGAAAATATTATCAATAGAGGTTTATTTTAACTTTTTCGTATTATTGGATAGTAGGCTCAGTAGATGCGTTCCAAGGTCATTGCGTATACTATTAATTTATCGCGCTCGCTCAAGTAAGGTTTATTTTAACTTTTTTGTCTTTATTGGATACAAGGCTCAGTACTCGTTCCAAAGGTTCGTTACCGATTACACTATTAATTTTAATCGCAATCGCTGAAATATGGGTTTATTATAACTTTTTCGTATTTATTCGATAGTAGGCTCAGTAGCTGCGTTCCCAAAGGTTCGTTACCGATTACACTATTAATTTTAATCGCGCTTGCTCAAATATGTGTTTATTATAACTTTTTCGTATTTATTAGATACTAGGCTCAGTAGCTGCGTTCCCAAAGGTACGTTACCGATTACACTAATAATTTCAATCGCGCTCGCTCAAATATGGGTTTATTATAACTTTTTCGTATTTATTGAATACTAGGCTTAGTAGCTGCGTTCCCGAAGGTTCGTTACTGATATTACTATTAATTTTAATAGCGCTCGCTAAAGAAGAGGTTTATTTTAACTTGTTCGCATTTACTGCATACTAGGCTCAATCGCTGCTAACCAAGGACTCGTTATAGATTATACTATTAATTTTAATTGCGCTATCTCAAGTAGAGGTTTATCAAATAAAAATGGACGTATAAAATCGTTCTGTTTAGCTGATTATTATCAAACTCTAAAATATTAACCAAAAAAAACTTACTATCCTGATGAAAAGGATTAGCGGTAAGCCAATACATGAAAAGTTACAAAAAGCACGAAATAAACATACATTAGACCAACTGACTAAAAAAACATTAACACATTCACTAACAAAACCCCCCAAAACACAAATACAAAAATTAGCATAGAAAATAAACACGAAGTTATAATAAACCCACAATTGTGCGAGCGCGATAAAAATTAATAGTGTAATCGGTAACGAACCTTTGGGAACGCAGCTACTGAGCCTAGTATTCAATAAATACGAAAAAGTTATAATAAACCCATATTTCAGCGAGCGCGATTGAAATTAATAGTGTAATCGGTAACGAACCTTTGGGAACGCAGCTACTGAGCCTACTATCGAATAAATACGAAAAAATTATAATAAACCTATATTTGAGCGAGCGCGATTAAAATTAATAGTGTAATCGGTAACGAACCTTTGGGAACGCATCTACTGAGCCTACTATCCAATAAATACGAAAAAGTTAAAATAAACCTCTATTGATAATATTTTCGCCCGCGATTATAAAACGATCCCCCGCTGATCCGACTACCAGACCTTGTTTCGAAAATGTCTAAAAAGTATAGTATCGGTTATACTTATTATTATAATTGTGGCTAATTATATGTAAAAAGGCCCCTGGGAACATTTAACAAGCCACAAGTGTTAAAAACATAATGTGTAATTAAAATAACCATAAAAACATAAAACCATGTTAATTTGATTTTTATTATTTTATTGAAATCGAAAAAGGTTGAATTTGACTTGGAAAAGGTTGAATTTGACTTGGAAATGCTATATACAAGATATAAAATTAAGGCAAGTAAATACAAGATTGAATTACATAATAAACAATTATAAAGAAACATAACATAGTACACAGTAAGAAATTGACAATACCAAAAGCAATAAAGAATACATATACTTGTACACAGGATAAATATCAGAATGAGTGACGCAGGCTGGCATTGAGGACATGTCTAGAGCGATGAGTAATTTGGATTCAATAATTCAGCAATTTTTTCTTCACTGAGGGATTTCGCCCATATTTTAACATTGTAGTAATAATTTGAATACTTTGGAGGATTTGTATGAAAAAATTGAAAATTTGGAAGAATATTGTTGTATACAGTAGCAATGGAATAACAAGTCTGGTGTGTCGTCCAGGTATGTTTTGGTCTTGGCACAAGTAAGCTAAAGTAATTTTTCAGACTTGTAAAAAAACGGTGGTCAATCTTCCCGACTTGCTCATCTCATCTAAAATACAGCTTCTTCATAATTGAGACCATGTATAATTTTTTTGCAGACATTACATTAAGGTCCGAGAATATATTAATTGATAGTGGTCCTTTATTGATACCCAAAATTAATTGATACCCAAAATTATTTCGTAATATCATAAAAAAAAAATTATAGATTTTAATGTGAAAAACGCTGCAAATTATTACATAATGGGTCATTATTTCCAACTAAATTTATTACGGTATAATTGTTTATTTAGATGTTTATAGGTAATTAACTAAGATGGAAAGCAATAAATAATACAAAGTAAAATGACATATCACCACTAATATTTCAAAACGATGTTAATTTCTCTTATTTTATCGTTAACTCAATGTTTTTTTTTTTTTCGTTTTGAAGGAAATTTAATTCTATATGAAATGGCAAAACATCATTGGTAATTATTTATTTGGACAAACGAATTTTTTTTTTAATTTGTTATTCGGGTTCAATGTTTCTTGATTATTTTAAGAAAAGTTATTTTCATTTTTTTTTTTTTTTTTTTTTTTTGGTCGAATGCGAGTGTTCTTTTTTCAAAATAAAAAAACAAAAATTAGTTGTAATGGTTCCATAATGAATTAATTAGAGATTTTTGTGCTTTCTGTCAAACTTCCTAGAATGGATATAGAGTCAAATCCAAATTATTTGTATTTCACAGAACGGACATTACGGAGAATTAATACGAACACAAAACACCAAAATAAAGATATTAATGCATTGTTTTAATGAATACATGTACATGCAAAAGTAATATTCAGCTTAATATAATACTTTTTGGCTACCCCCACATATCCCCAAATAGTGTACCCGTGAGTCCAAACGACTTCAGTAAGTAAGGGTAGGTGTTTGATTTATGTCCGAGATACAAATATTAGATATTAGAAGGAGATTGAAATGTTTAAATATAAAATAAGTTACCAATAACAATGTACGAAATTCGTAACTCAAACCCATTTTATGACTATGATACGATTTATCGGGAGATAGGAATTATCTACTGTAGTACCTTATGGAAATCAACATCACAACTGGAACAATGGAATCTACACCTAAAAAAGACAATACTTAAAATGGCTCGTTGTAAACAAAACGAGTTATCATGTCGAGAGCCCATTTGGGCTGGTCCTGTGGCACCTTATGCCCAGCGTTTCTTACTAAAACCTCCGAGAATCCTCCGACTGTCTTGGTAAATCCCGCCAGCTTATTTTCCACCAACCACTCTTTCCTCGGTGCCTTCTTGTACTCTTCCGCACCACTCCACTTCAACTTCTTCAAGACGTTCACTGTCACAGGATACGCAACTGTGATGTCCAACTGCCCGTCATAGAAGAGGATTCTATAATGTTCTAATAATTCTTCTACCCAGGGCTTGACTGACTGTAAGAAGTCATTCAAAAGGAGTTCATGCACTTTTAATCCGTCGTTATACGTACGATTGCCGACATGAATAGCTCTCCTCAGATCCTCCAATTGCACATACAAATCATAGTCTTTACCAGGATTGAAGTTTTTATTTTTAATATAGTTATAAATGTTTATGTTTGGACTTAAAATTTTGAAATTTTCCAAAAATGTCCCTCACCTTTCACGTATTCTTTGTTCTGGATGTTTTTCACGACTTCATTTTGTAATTTAGTTATTTTTTCCTTAGTATTTGAATCTACCAAACCAAGTTGATAAACATAATCTGCATACTCCATCATGTTCTCAGGATCTGTGAACCCATTACCGATAGCAAGTCCTTTCAAGTTGATTTTCTGTTCGTTTATTTTGTTGTTGTTGTGGATCGTGTAAGCGATTGCAGGGATGTACTTTCCGGCGTAGGACTCCCCAGTGACAAAGAATTCGTTCTTCTGTAAATTCGGAAACAGCTGGAAGAACTGAAGCAAAGCAGAGTAAAGATCTTTTCCTACCTTGACTTGGTCTTTCGCATAACCTGAATCACTTTCGGTAAAGCTGAAACCAGTGCCTACAGGGTTGTCGATGTAGATTACATTGAATAATTGCGACCAATAGTATTCACGAACTGTTAAATTAAGTTTACTATCAACAAAGAATGGCCCATTGAGGCAGAAGAGTCCCAAAAGAGAAGAGCTCCCTGGTCCTCCTTGCAGCCAAAGGATTACCGGGGCGCTCTTGGGATCCGCCTCAGAGGGGAAGAACCAGAAGAAGAGATTGGAGTTGAAGGTCTGGTTGACGGTGAGGTAGCCACTGTAGCTGGTGACGTTGGTGCCTGGCAGCCGGACCTCGGCCGCCTTCTGTCCTTCTTCTGTCTTACCTCCTTCGATGTAGGGCGTCAGGAAGAGTGGTTCTCCGGGGTCACCGGTGGTCGGGATGGTTCGAATCTTCGGGTACGGATTGAAAATAGCCAGGTTGTAATGGAGGCTAATGAATATAAGCAAAATAACTCTCAAGCACTTCATTGTGGACCGCACAGGATGCTTAATAGTTCGAGACTGAGAGGATTAAAGTTAATTCAAATTTATATATATGGCAGTGGGGCGTTATTAATCAATATTTAATAGTTTAACGCCTGTTATAATGATAGCCTTTTAATTTAGTTAGTTTGGAAGGTCAATTGATTTTATTGCAATAATGAAATTGAAAAGGAGAATTACAATTCTATTCTATAATAATTATTTATATTCTCCCGGAGTCCAAATTAACGCAAAAATATCTGTGCGCAAATTTGTTTAGTAATTCTAGCACAAAAAAGATAAGTCGTGTAAAACTGAAATTTCATATTTAAGATTTAAAAATTCCTGTCAAATAACGCCAAAAAATAAGTGCAATGTTACATAAATTCCCACCTAGCTGAAAATCAGTAAGATTGTTTAAAATATGATAAAAAATAAAATTTGAGAGTTTCCCATCTTTCCTCTGTAAGGAAAAAAAATATTCAAGGTCAAAAGTAAAAAAAAATTAGTTTTTCGCGATTTTCAGTAAAACGATAAATTTTATCATGAAAATACTTTAAGCAAAAATTGTAGAACATACAATTATCGATACACTTATAATGTATCAATACTTTTTTCCCCACGATCCACCGTTTTTAAAATATAACGATTGAAAAAGTTGTAATCGTCATAATATGCACACGTTTCCATGCCACCTATGAGGTAGTGTAATTAGCGCGTTTTTTTTTTAACGTAGTTTACCCAGCAGGCCTATTCCACGGGTCAGTTGTGATCCTGTTTGATTTGAAACTGTTATAAACTACCTTAGACAAAAATTTTAGATCATAAAATTATCTACAAATAATGTATCAATACTTTATTTGTTAATTAACCACCGTTTTTGTAAATTGTAATCGTAATAATATGCATAAGTGCCAGGTATATACATCTCTATAATTGTAATTGTATACGCTGAGCTATCCGTGAAAGAACAGTACTTTCAAGTGATAACTCAAAATTGATACAAATACAAAAATTTATAGGTTTAAGTATAGGTTTAAAAAATAAAAATAATGAAAGCAAACGACGAACCACAATACATTTAATAGACTAAAATACATATAAGCATGATAAGAAACAAAATTAACCTAATAAACTGATAAGAAACCAAATTAACCTCATTGTAATATTTAAACAGCTGTTAGAAAATGTAGGAAACAAAATAAACCTAATAAAAATCTGGTGCGGGCAACACACGACTTTCACTTACCTCCATTTTTAAAATCAATAAAAGAATTTTCAAATATAGTTAGAAATAAAAAAATCTGGTGCGGGCAACAAACAACTTTTACGTACCTCCATTTTTAAAATCAATGAAAGAATTTTCAAAAAAGTTAGAGATAAAAATACATGAAACTATTAAGGAATTAATTAAATTGAATTTATATAGAAACAAGTGTTTTATTAAAAAGTTTATTATATTATTATCAAAAATGATCAGTTAGTTTTATGTTCATTTCATCACTCACTATTAACTTTTAAAAGCTTGTGTATGAGATAATATTTTTTCTAAAATCTTTAGCTTTCCAACGGTATATCATACATGTATATTACTATTCTTATGTTCAAAAACAAAAAATTGCATTTAAAAAATATTTTTTCTGTTTTCTCCTATCGTTGGGTATCGAATTCATTCAATTTATATATTTACCTATTTTTCATCAGCGTTAACAAGATGATATAGTTATTTTTATTAAATCTACAAAATTAAAGGTACTTTAGGGGAAGAAAATTTAAAATATCGGCATTTAAGCCCTGTCAAACTATTTTAATCACAATAAAACCTACATGATATTAAAGCCTATTAAATTTTACATCGATATAGCAAAATCGTCGGGACAGTTTTCGAAAAAATCGAAAAAAGGTGCCTCTTTTGGTATGTTTATTTTGATGAAAAAAGTTTTGTCACGTCTCGGGCGTATAGTTGTCTTAAATATAAAATTTCAGTTTCATAGGACTTACCGTTTCCGCCCGGGAGTTACCACACACACACACACACACACAGACCTTTTTGCGGGACTTGGTTATTTGGACTCAGGGGACCCAAAACATGTATTTCCGTTGAGAACTGGAATTCGAAAATTTTCACGATCGCAATACTTCCCCTTACTATATATAGTAAGTGAAAGTCAAAATATCGAAGAAATTTAAGAAACAAACTTTACTTATTTAAATGCTTAAAAAAAAAAAAAAAAAAAAAAAAAAAAAACCTGTACCACTACAACCCATGAAGGGTCTTGGGCTCAGTACATATAGAGATTCGTACTGTTTCTAGGCCAACGGCAGTACAATGAGGTGATTAGGCCTTAATCACGCTTAGCCGCCAGGTTTTTCCCCAATTAATTTGGGTACCCACTTTATAGAGGCTGGGTCTGCCCCAGGAGGGTCTCCATACCCTAGGGTCGCCCCCCGACTGAATTAACAGCATAAATAATATTTCTGCCACAGCCGAGATTCGAACCCAGGACCCGGAGCACAGCAGACTAGTGCTCTATCCACTAGACCACGCCGCTCCCTCAATTAAATGCTTAAAGATGTAAAAAATATAGGTCTCAAAATTAAACAGTTTTAAGAATGCTAATTAGGAAATTAAATGTTCTAATGGATATAGATAAGTTATATTCACGTGAAGAAGTCCAGTTGAGTGTTGAAGAAAACGACCGCAGGGCGGCTTGAACGAAGTCCTCTTGAGTGTTGAAAATGACCGCAGGCCGGCTCTTCCAAGTTCCAAGGGAAACGATGAGAAGATGAAGAAATGCGTTTGCAAACGTACGGAGTATGAGAGGAGACTTGGGTCTATATACGGCACATCTTCACCGCTCAGACGCTACATTAAGACTCGACTGGCAACGAGGCAGTAATAAAACAATTGAAGTACGATCGTCTTTTATTTTTTTTTTCTTCTATTATTCTTCACTTTCTTGGCAAAAACATTTAATTATATTTACTAAGACTATTTTTAAACCAAATAAAAAATAATGATTTATATAATAAAATGATCTTATGATAAATAACATAAATTTAGGGAGTTTTTTATTTTAAATTTAACAGCCATGAAAAACCTTATCAGGCCATAACATATGGCGTGAACAGTAATATATGTTTCTATCGGTCATTGTAACTTACACTTATAATATAAAATATAGTTATATGTTATAACTACAAGAATATCAGGTAAAATTAAACCCAGTCCCTTAATTTATACGAGAAATACCCAAGCTGCAGAACAATGTCGTCCAACTTAAGCAACATCTTCATGAATTAATATTTTATTTGATAAAAATATGACAGTTCCAACAAGTCAACAAAAATTTCTTACAAATACTCACAATAAGTCTCGGTTCTTTCCGATGTTGAAAGAAAAATTTACTGTTGAAAATATATTGGTAAAACAAGCTAATAATGATGCTGATGTATTGATAATTGAAACAGCAATAGATCAATTCCATTTGACAAGTACAAATATTGTTGTTGGTGAAGATGTAGACTTTCTCGTATCACTCACTGCTCCAACTTCAACTGAAAAAAATATTTTTTTCTTCAAACTTAGAAAAGCTGAACATCAATCGGAAATATATTCATCAAAAAGTTCATCTACTTTTGCAAAATGTCACAATCATGTACTACTACTTTCACTTACCTATATATGAAATATATAGTAAGGGAAAGTATTGCCATCCTGAAAATTTTCGAATTCCAGTTTTCGACGAAAATACACGTTTTAGGGTCCCCTGAGTCCAAATAACCAAGTCCCGCAAAAAAGTCTGTGTGGTGTGTGTGTGTGTTTGGTAACTCCCGGCCAAAAACGAAAAGTCCTGTGAATCTGAAATTTCATATTTAAGACAACTATACGTCCGAGATGTTACAGAATCTTTTTCTTCAAAATCTGCTGACCGGAAGATCTACTTTATACCATCATTTTGCACGTTTTTACGATTTTCTCAAAAACGGCTCTAACGATTTTTATTAAACTTGCTATATCGATGTAAAATTTAATGAGCTTTAATATGATGTAGGTTTCATTCTTATTGGAATAGTCTGACAGGGCTTAAAATGCCGATATTTAAAATTTTCCTTCCTTTAAAGTACCTTTAATTTTGTACATTCGAAAAAATTAACTATTGTATGTTGTTAGCATTGATTAAAAACCGCTAAATATATAAGTTGAATGAATTGGATAATAAACTGAAACAGAAAAGTGCAAAAGTATTTTTTAATGTAATTTTTGTTTTTTTAAAGATGATTACCGTATTATATAGGTATAATATACTGTTGGAAAGCTAAAATACTAGAAAAAAATAATATTTTATGCACAAAGGTGTAAAATGTAATGGAGAGTGATGAAAAGCGGATAAAATTAACTGATTGTTTTAGATAATAACATAATAGATTATTTAATAAAACACATATTTCTATCGAAAATCAATTTAATTAATTCTTTAAACTAATTTCATCTCTAATGGTATTTAAAAATTCTTAAATTGGTTTTAATAAGCGTGGTAAGTGAAAGTCGTGTGTTGCGCGCACCAGATTTTTTTTTTTTACACGCAATAACTGACTGAGATACGACATCTGCATTTTACAGGCGTGGTGAAACATCAGTTTTCAAAATGTTAGAAAAACAAAATTTAGTTCAATGTGCTTAAGTTTTTAAATATAGTTATTCAACTCGACAAGAAATTATCGCTTCTTTCTATGTACGGAGCTCCTCAAAACACTACCTGATTAGATAAGTATAGATATGCATGTTTTGTTAAAGATGCCAATGGTAAAAATCTGGTGCGCGCAACACACGACTTTCACTTACCACCCTTGTTAATATCAATTTAAGAATTGATCAATTTTAAATACCGTCAGAGATGAAATTAGTTCAAAGAATTAATTGTTTGTTTGTTTATTTATTTATCGTCACTTTATGCTACTATGGCTAATCGGACGATGCTACAGTGGGAGTCCTAAATTTTTCCTATCCAGGTTTTATTAGGATAGGGATCTTTAACGAGTATCTGACATCGCACAGGCTCGGGACCACCTATTAACGTCCCTTCCGAAGGATGGAATAACTAAGGATTTTTTACTCCCATTAAAAAATCCTAGGACCACCTGCGGGTTTGAACCCGTGACCTTTGGCATAGGAGGATGTTATGCTAACCACCCAGCTGCAAGTGATCCCCAAAGAATTAATTAAATAGATTTTCGATAGAAACATGTGTTTTATTAAATAATCTATTATGTTATTATCTAAAACAATCAGTTAATTTTATCCGCTTTTCATCACTTTCCATTACCTTTTACAACTTTGTGCATAAAATAATATATTTTTTAGTTTTCCAACGGTATATTATACATATATAATACGGTACTTATCTTTAAAAAAACAAAAATACTTTTGTACTTTTCTCTTTCAGTTTATTATCAAATTCATTCAACTTATATATTTAGCAGTTTTTAATCAATGCTAACAACATGAAATGGTGAATTTTTTTTAATATACAAAATTGAAGATACTTTAAGAAGAAAATTTTAAATTTCGGCATTTAAGTCCTGTCAGACTATTTCAATGAAACCTACATCATATTAAAGCTCATTAAATTTTACATCGATATAGCGGGAAAATCGTTAGAGCCGTTTTCGAGTAAATCATAAAAAGGTGCTCGTCTGGTTAGCTGATTTTGATGAAAAAGATTCTGTAACATCTCGAGCGTATAGTTGTTTCAAATATGAAATTTCAGTTTCATAGGACTTACCGTTTCCGCCCGGGAGTTACCACACAGACACACACACACACACCTTTTTGCGGGACTTGGTTATTTGGACTCAGGGACCCTAAAACGTTATTCCGTTGAAAACTGAATTCGAAAATTTTTCACGGATAAAATAATTTCGTCATGCATTTCCCCGTAATTTTTCGACTGCATTACTAGAACCGTAAATTCCGTGAAAATAAATTCGATAACTATTTTCACGATCACAATCTCTCTCTCATGTATATATCCATTATAGGTAATTGAAGTAAAATTCTTCAACTGATTCTTACAACTTTTTTTACCATAAAAAATTGAGTAATTTAATTGATATTCTGTGGCCCCGTATTATTTACATTATAGATAGGATGAGACACCAATACTTAGGGACTCATCGGACATATTAGCAGAGTGGCAGAAGCGACACAATAGTGCTCCTGTCGTTTCGCTGACCGCCAAGGATCCAGGACGGCCTCCAGCTTCATTTCGCTCCAGTTGTCCTCCTTCCAGGACGATATCCTTGGGTATTGAGTTTCAAAGTGTGGAAGCACGAATTATGTGGAGCACTTTTCAAAGGAGGCAGTTCAATGAGAGGGTAGGTATAGATCGGTAGGTTAAGACAAAGTGTTGACCGGACGGGGTGACTGAGTGGGTTGCTTGGCAACCACAGAGAACAAAAATTTGAAACCAAATAATTTCGAGTTAGAGTCTCGGTGCTAGGGGCTTTTATCTCAGCATTTATTTCCCGCCCTCATCCCCCTAGCCCGGGAAAAAAATATATCGGTGTGCACGGAAGGGTAAGGAGCACAAAGATTTTCTGGCTCACAAGGATTGCAATAAAAAGATGCCAAGTAGGTATTTTTTCAGGATTCGGGATAGAGCCATCTTTGACCACAATAACGTGTGACTGTCTGGAGAGGCCGTACATAAATCTTATAAACCTATTCAGTAATCTTTTTAGCCCCATCTCATTTCCCCCACTGAGTTCAGTTCCATATACTAGGCATGCACAGTCAAAGTGCAGGGTATGAGAGAAGACACAAAGAGATGACGGGTGCTTGTAGTAGATCAGATGATGTCCTGATGAGTGGTTAACTACCTCATAGAACACAGATCTAGAAATATTATTTTAAATTTGTTTCTTTCGGTCCTAAAACTCTTATAAAACAAAATCATAGTCCTTATTCAGCTTGCCTTTTTCAACATTATATTTTACGCAAACTTTAAAAGTAACTGTATTAATTATAGATAGCCTGTTAAATTTTTATTTATTTATTTTAACGTCACTTTATGTACTATGGCTAATCGGACGATGCTACAGTGGGAGTCCTAAATTTGCTATCCAGGTTTTATTAGGATAGGGATCTTTAACGAGTACCTGACATCGCACAGGCTCGGGACCACCCTTTAACTCCCCTCCGAAGGTCGCGTAACTAAGGATTTTTTACTCCCATTAAAAAATCCTAAGGACCACCTGCGGATTTGAACCCGTGACCTTTGGCATGGGAGGCTGTTACGCTAGCCACACCCAGATACAAGTGATCCCACAATTTTTTTTTTTTTTTTTTCAGATGCTATTAACACACAAAAGAAACATTGTTAATTTACATTGTAAATAAGATAGGTTAAAGTAAATCTTGGAGCCAGAAAACGTCCGAAAAATATATAATAATCTATACTTTTTTCTTTCCATGAATTTTATTTTTTACATTTATTACTAAAAGGTTTCATCGTTTCTAATTTTTTTTTTTTTTTTTATCCCTCGATTAACGATTGTCAAAGTTCCCTTTTTTTGGTTACTTTTACTTTGAAATATTGATGAACGAGTCATTTCTAGTTGTTGTTTTTTTTTTTTATATTTTCGTAATATTTAACCCAATACACTCACTCAAAAAAGTTTCCATACACCCATAAAAAAAATCTTAATTTTGAAAGCTGAGGTTGATTTTCTCCTCACTTTTGATCTTCCATCTGGCCCAGAAAATATCAACTTTGTTTTCCTAAGAGAATATGACCCGTTCCCGAGAAAATTCCATACTGTACAGTATCATGTGACTCATTCAACAGATATGCAATTTTTATTATAGATAAGCCCTGCGAACCATGAGCTCCCACAAGTCATGAGAAACGCGAATATTGAAAAGAAATCAGTTTCCCAGGTCCAGTAAAATTAATACTGAACTAAGATTTCATTATCGAGATAAGATTTATACATAAAACACTGAAAAGACGATCATAGTACAACAAATAGGTGTATGGAAACTTTTTTGACCCAAAATTGACAAATGATATTCTGCCTAGTTTTATATTACTGATGAAATGAAAATAAATAATATATTTTTTTATCTAATATTAGTATTTGTTCGCACCATATGTTATGGCCTGATAAGGTTTTTCATGAATGTTTCATTGCAAATAAAAAACTTGTATAATTTTTATAAAATTTATCATAAGATCATTTTTTGTATTAATCATTATTTTTTATCTGTTTTAAAGTAGTTATTTTGAATATAATTAAAAGTTTTTGCCACGAAAGTGAATAATAATAGAAGAGAAAGAAAAAAAAAAGACGATCGTACTTCAATTGTTTTATTACTGCCTCGTGGCCAGTCGAGTCTTAATGTAACGTCTGAAGCGGTGAAGATGTGCCGTATATAGACCCAAGTCTCCTCTCATACTCCGTACGTTTGCAAACGTATTTCTTCATCTTCTCATGGTTCCTCTTGGAACACGGAAGACCGCCCTGCGGTCTCTTTCACACTCAAGAGGACCTCGTTCAAGCCGCCCTGCGGTCGTTTTCTTCAACACTCAACTGGACATCTTTACGTGAATATAACCTATCTATATCCATTATTGGAACATTTAATTTCTTAATTATCATTCTTAAAACTGTTTAATTTTGAGACCTATATTTTTTACATCTTTAAGCATTTAATTAAGTTAAGTTTGTTTCTCAAATTTCTTCAATATTTTTATTAGGTTTATTTTGTTTCCTACATTTTCTTACAGCTATTAAGGCATATAATTAGGTTAATTTTGTTTCTTATTTTTCTTATATAAATTTATTAGGTTAATTTTGTTTCTTATCTTGTTTATATGTGTTTTAGTCTATTAAATGTATTGTGATTCGTCGTTTGCTTTCATTATTTTTATTTTTTAAATCTATACAGTCCACTATTTTTTTTATTCGAACCATCCTCAATTTTGAGTTATCACTTGAAAGTACTGTTCTTTCACGGATAGCTCAGCATATACAGTATTAATAATTTGTACATTAGGAAATTGTTAAGTTGAAAATAAATAGCTAGGCAAAATAAAAGAATGCTGTATGGAAAATATTTTGAGTGAGTGTACATCGGGGATAATGAATACAATCTCTGTAGTTGAATACTCAATATCAGATGAAGATATCGTAGAACTGATCAATATATTTTATAGATACAAATTTCATAAAGGAAGGAGTAATTCCTTAAAATTCAAGATGAGGAATTCAAAACTAGGTGTGACGGAACTATTAATAGCAAGGAAGTCAAGACATTTCAGAACTTGATAAAAACAAAACAGTGAGATCTTTTCCTGGATTAATTGGTTTGATTGACTGCTGACAATTCTCACAGGTTTCAGACGCTAGTCAAAGGGAGCCCAACTCTCCTTTTATATAAACGCCTTGCTGCGACAGTTCAAACTTTATTTGTTTCAAACTGTCATGACAATCTACTATCACACCCTTCCTGTGTAATATGCTTTGTACACTCCTGCCAAATCTACTAACAGCTATTACAGATGGTGATAACGGCAGGTTGCGGTGCCGGCAGAGAAAGGTGCGCACACTAAGGTGGGCTCATTATTCCGAGCGCGGGACTGCCCCTACCTTGGCATTTTACCTCTAGATAACTAGCCCCCACCGCCTCTGCAGTCAGCACTGGGGTGCATGTAGGTTTCCGTTTCCTTGAAAAAAGGACGCACTTGGTTTTCTCTGGAGAAAATTTAAAATTATTCTTTGTAGCCCAAACTTGTAGTTTATTGAGCGTGTTTTGAAATATTGTTTTCACCCACTCCGCATTCGAGAATCTTAAAAATATCGCGATATCATCAACAAATAAGAAGAAATTTATCGCCCTAAAACACCTTACCTACCTACCTTTAAATGGAAGCATTATTTTACGGCGAGGAGGTAATGATACTTAAGCTTAAATGTCACGCTAAGTATATCTTAAACCCAAGGGTCTTGTTTTTGGGCTAAGCGATTCGCTAGGAGGGTAGATGGTGGAGGGTTCCTCGAGGGCAGAGCCTATAGAGCAGTGGACCGCAGGCGATGTCCAGGGGTCCGCGAGATGTCATTAGGGAAATTGTATTAATTATTTATTGATATTTACAACTTTACATAGTACGATAAGTAAATGAGCTATTTACAGAAAATTGTTTGAAAATGTCTCGAGAAGAATCTAGCCACTTCAATGTTTATTTGGTCAGCAGGTCTCAAGGCCACCGTCTCGGAGGATTATCGGGAATATGTGCAGATGAGAGGATACGAACAAGGGTTTGTATGGGTGTGTCGAGGTATGGTTGTTATGAAGGACAAGAAAGGGTATCAGAAGGCCTCGACAATTGCGTGTACATGCAAGGAAGAGATATAGACGGAGTTGGCGCTCGCCGTAGTAGAAGCACGTACCGCAGCGCTAGGAATGAGGTTGCTCTGCCAGGTAGGGAGTGAATCCGCACCTGACAATTAGCAGAGAGGACTGGCTAGGAAGGATTACACCCTGCGTAGTAGCACGGCAGTAGTGTTGGTTAGGAGGAGAGAAGGTATATGAAGGAAGTTAAAAGAAGATAGACCACATAATGTAACAAAGGCAGAGTTAATCTGACCTTTGGAGATACCAGTTAGGTGATCTGAAGTGCTGTGTCAGCTCTTGGGGATGTTAGTTATCCATGTCGATAATCAACTGTGAGAGCTATGCTACCAAACTAGCGTCTAGTCCCTAGATCAAATTACCTTGACAGGTTTATTAATTCTCATAAATCAGTTACATAAACAAAGATATTTACAATGGTGTTAATGAGTTACATTATGCAATATTATTAAATTTTACGTCTTCATATATTCGGCCGATTATCCATGTGGCCGCCGCTAGCACTATCTGTGAGCGAGCGTGTGAATCAACCGCCACAGGCGGATAATTTGAAATGAAAGATGTATCATTTTTGGTAAATTTCTGCAACTAGTGGGTTTTTCAGGTCTCTATGGATGAGTTTGTTGGTAACAAAGTTAGGAGCATTGAGGATTTGTTGAAGGATTTTGGATTGCAAAGATTGGAAGAGGGAGGAATTCAATGGTCTAGTGGACCCCCATAGCTCAAGGTCATAAGTCTAAACAGGTCTAATAATGTTTGTGTAAATGAGTTTTTTGAAGTAAAGAGAGAGTTTTGATCGTTTGTCGATTAAGTGTTTTAATAGTCGATATCTATGAGCAGTTTCTTGTCGTTTAAGTCTTGTATGAGGATTGTCAAGATGAAGTCCAGGTATCGTATTTGCTCTACAGAGATGAGTGGGGTATGATTAAAGGAAACAGCGGGACAGGAAGTGGTAGGTTTACGTCGTAGAGTGAAGGTGGTTTAGTGGGATTTATTTCGATTCTCCAATTGTGACATCATTTTGTAATGGCTGATACATGGCTTTGTAGGATTTGAGAAGCAACAATAGGATCATTATTTACGGATAGCACACATGTGTCATCAGCGTAAGTAGAGAGGACAGTGCTAAAATAAATTATTTAATAAAATACATGTTTCTATTGAAATTTAATTAAATTAATTCTTAAAAAATTAATTTTTATCGCTAAATGTATCAAAAAATTCTTAAATTAATTTTAATTAAATTAAAAGCACCGGATTTTTCATTTTAATATTATTCTATATTTAATTTATTTTTAAAAAGTATGCCTTCCTCCTCTCCCGCTACTTTCGTGAACTCTCACAAGACCTCTCTCTCACGAATTTTCACCTACCTAATTTAAAAATAGGGCAAGCTTTGAGCAATTAATTACCAAAAAAGGCGCTAGATACCGCTTACGAAGCGACAATTTAGGGCGGATCCGACCTGCAATTTAGCAGAGAGGACAGCTAGGACGCATCACTTGATTAGCGAGGAGATTAGGACGCGTAGAGAGGTTACACCCTGCGTGGTAGTAGCACGAGGTAGTTTGGTTAAAGAGAGTTGTAGTAGCACGAGTTAAAGAGAGAAGTTTACAGGAGATGAGTATGAAATAGGAAGAAGCTAGTGTACCAGCTCTTGTGCAGCGATGTTAGTCATCCATGTCGATAATTGACGGTGAGAGCTATGCTACCAGACTAGCGTCTAGTCCCTAGGTCAAATTAACTTGACAGGTTTATTAATTTTTATAAATCAGTTACATAAACAAAGATATTTACAATGCTGTTAATGAGTTACATTACATATAGATAAATTTTCACAGGTTTTAGCCGATAGTGTTTAGAAGAGCCCAATTCTAGATGTCTAAATAGGTCTGATCATAATGACTTAAATTTGTAATAGACGAAGTTTT
This sequence comes from Piezodorus guildinii, assembly GCA_023052935.1. Lineage (NCBI taxonomy): Eukaryota > Metazoa > Arthropoda > Insecta > Hemiptera > Pentatomidae > Piezodorus > Piezodorus guildinii. The sequence continues at coordinate 15,475,012 of CM041292.1, forward strand.
GAACGTTTGCCAATTAAGTGTAGTCATCGCTTTCTGTGTAGTGCGAAGAAATTTTAAATAAAAATGGTTTGATTTTATTAAGTTGTTTTACTAATTTACCTTTGCTCTGGAAACGGACAATTCATATTAAACGACCTAATATAATTTGACGTATAAAAAATTTATCATAAACAGTGATAAATTCTCAGTTTCCGAAATCGCTCATTAGTCGGGAAAAAAAAATTGGCGGAAATCGTGAACAGAGTTTTAGTAGCCATAGATCACTCACGATTTTGTTTATTATCTCGCTATCCAGGTATAACTATCGAAATTGCTGTTTCGACACATAGCAGCTTTAGTATCGATTGCTCAAATCGAGTTCGTGAACAGGAGCAGGTTTGCCAACCGCAGGACTAAGACCACGAACTAAGTGCCTAATCATTGTAGCCAATCTAATCTAGCTTAACTATTGAGGAAGCACTGCCCGTTCCCTCTTACCTAACGCTATCAATAACTTGAGGGGCTCATTTGAATATGCACAGGTGATCTAATGAAGCTATGGTTCTAAAGCACGTTCGGGATGAATGTAATGAACCTAGAATGACTTGAGGATATTTTTTTACCACAACACTTCAGGATTTCGCTTGAAGTAACTGCGAATGAATGAATGAATAGAGAATAATTTTCATTCTGGGACATTTCGTTTCCTAATAATAAAATACAGTGAACAGAGAAAGTTCAATTTTTATGATTTTCTCAAACACGGCTTTTGATTAAACTCGCTATATCGATGTAAAATTTAATGGGCTTTAATATCATGTAGGTTTCATTCTGATTAAAATGGTCTGAAATGTAAGCCCAGTCAGACCATTTTAATCAGAATGAAACCTACATGATATTAAAGCCCATTAAATTTTACATCGATATAGCAAGTTTAATCAAAATCGTTGTAACCGTTTTCGAGAAAATCGAAAAAAGGTGCAAAATGCACGGTGTAAAGTGGCTCTTCTGGTAAGCTCACACACACACACACACACACACACACACAAACCTTTTTGCGGGACTTGGTTATTTGGACTCAGGGGACCCTAAAACGTGTATTCCCGTTGAAAACTGGAATTCGAAAATTTTCACGATATAAAATTAAGGCAAGTAAATACAAGATTGAATTACATAATAAACAATTATAAAGAAACATAACATAGTACACAGTAAGAAACCACATACACTCGCAGACCTTTTTGCGGGACTAGGTTATTTGGACTCAGGGAATCCTAAAATGTGTATTTCCGTCGAAAACTTGAGTTCGAAAATGTTCACGATCGCAATACTTTCCCTTACTATATATAGTAAGTGAAAGTAAAAATATGAATGAGAAACTTAGAGAATAGGTATATAAACATAATATATATAAACATATTTTCTTGATAATGTCACTTTTCATTACGATGAACTAAAACTCCCAAAGTGATAATCTCTTTATCGGTGAGACAAAAGTTTTTTAAACATTTATGGAACTTCATTCGAACTCCACTTGTGCGAAGCAGGGGTGTGTTTACAAGTTACGATATATGTTAAATATAAAAATAGTTCACCATTCCAAAATTTGTCCATTGTTTCTCCACTGGAGCCGTCCAGGGAGACGGCTCTTGCGAAAGAGCTCGTTACCCGCTCCGTTTTACGACCGCAGCGTTGTTTTCGTGATGCTGTGCCTGGAAGGTGGCCTCGCTCGACGGCCCGAGGCGGAGTGATTCATTAGAACGGGGCACGATTCGTTCCGCCCAGCTCCAGTATTCCAGGGCAGCGGCCACGTACGTACAATCACCTGTGACCCTCCTCATCTCAGGTTAGCTGACTTCGTGAGAAGGCGACAAGCAAATAATATCTTATCCTTGTGATATTTATTGTACCTATCCAAGGAGAAGAAGAAAATAAAATTTATTTACAAATTGACAAGATATTTACGGATTTCGGATGAGACAACTTTACAATCTGTAAAATGTTTTTTGATAATTATAATACATTAGCCTAAATGACTTAGATATAATAGATTGGAACTGAAATGATATTAAAGTTGTAGAAAAAATTATACACAAAACCTATATAACGAAATATAAACGAATAAAATGATTGAAAATGTAAAAATCTGGTGCGGGCAACAGACGACTTTCACTTACTAGGGGTGGGCATAATCGAATTACCATTATCAGGTCATTCGATTATTTCAATCATTCGCATTAATCGATAATCGGTTCAGATAAACGAATGATCATTCGAACTGAGTTTTTAAACGATAATCGAGCGATTGGAAGGGGTTAGGATAGATAATAGAAGGACTTTTTTTTTTCTTTTTGTTTTTTGCTCATCACATAAATTTTATGGATATTTGTAACTATTAATCATTCGATTTTTAAATTCGATTAATATCTCCATTTTTAAAGTCAATGAAAGAATTTTCAAATACAGTTAGAGATAAAAACACATGAAACTATTAAAGAATTGATTTGTTTGTTTATTTATTTAACTTCACTTTATGCTACTATGGCTAATCGGACGATACTACAGTGGGAGTCCTAAATTTTGCCTATCCAAACAATAATTTGTATAAACAATTTGTCCATTTTCATTCTTCTTCTAATTTCAGTAAAACTCCAGCCTCCGAAAATTCATTAATAAAAGAAATAGGTAATTATAATAAATCTTCTCTCAAACGCTGCACTCAAAAATAACAAAACATGTGTTGTTAAATAGTATATTTAACTAAATAAATAAAGTTAAAAAAGATAGTTTGTTTTAATTTTACTTTCACTTACCTATATATGAAGGGATCATTTGTAGCTTGGTGGCTAGCATAACAGCCTCCTATACCAAAGGTCACGGGTTCAAACCCGCAGGTGGTCCTAGGATTTTTTAATGGGAGTAAAAAATCCTTAGCCAAAATACTAACAACTGCTTACAACTTTAGATGAGGAAGATGGTTGGGGTGCGGTCATAAATTAAAAACACGCTGAAGACGCTGCCTAAAGGAGGACGCTCCACTCCTTTAGGCAGCGTCTTCAGGTCAGAGTCAACCCTGATGAAGGCCCACATTGTAGGCCGAAACGTCGGCACATAATTAAAAATAACACTTATTTTAAATATGTGTTTCTAATTTATGACCGCACCCCCAACCATCTTCCTCATCTAATTTCTCAACGGTCAACAAAACTCCATCATTATGTTTACAACTTCAAACTTTAAAACGTTAAATCAGTCTACAGACTGACACATCAGATACATGACTGATGAGAAAAGTTTAAATTTTTCATTATTTTGGTTTATATCATGGAAACGATTGTTCCTAACAATATAATGGTTAGAAACTACTTTACGAGGCATAAAATTAGCTTTAATTTGAGTAGTAATAAAAATCCGCTGGTCTAATATTCACCGATATAATGTTGGTGCAATGTAGGGGTGGGCATAATGGAATGATTGTCATAATCAGATGATCGGACCGTGATTATTTAAATAATCGAATGATTTCATAATCGAATGACCGAATGATTAATATGGACCATATGTCACAATTTTCGTCTCTATGGTGGCTTAGCTGACTGAGCCATGTTGGGAATATGCATATAAAAAAAAAAAGAAAAAAAAAAAAGGTCGTTCGGTTATCCGCGCTCCTTATGATCCCTCGATTATCGTTAAGCAATTCAGTTCGAATGATCATTCGTTTCCCCACACCGATTAATCCCATAATCGATTAATTCGAATGATTGAAATAATCGAATGATCCCATAATCGTCCCACCCCTAGTGCAATGGACATATGGGTCAGAATTTCTGTTTCTAAAAACGCGTCTGCCGCGGCTTCCCACCTACCTAGTAATAGCAGATTTGTATTATCGCCTAGTACTATGAGATCAAAAGGAAAATCGTGAGACAGAATTTCCTGTTTTTGGTTCCTTTTTGAATTGCCGCCATTTTTTACTCCACCTGTTTTGGGTTGGTAGACGTGTATTTTATTTTTCGTTGCTGGCTCACGGACTAAAAGAATAGGCTTTTGTTATAACAATATTGAAGGTTAGGCTAGCGTACCTGACCTTCCCCTACTTTCACAGCGGTAGACAATTATTTCCTAAGCTTTAACTAGAATCGAGATTGCATAATAATCGACTTCTGGAGGTGAAAATCGATCTGAGTATCTTTTTCTAGAGGAGTGTTTATTCTCGTTGTGGAGATTACAGGCGATGACCTGGTTTAACCTTCCATTTCGCTGCCTGAGGTCAGTACCAGTGTTTCCTACAGTTACTTCAAGTTCAAGGTCTTTTCAGGGTTAGGAATACGTTTATTTCGAACACCCACATTTAAAATTCGTACTATCTAAAGGGCATTTATATCCAGTGAAGGGTTTGGATTTGACATAACGATTACGCGCTTACCTCACCCAATATACTTGTATGTACAGTGCCGTTCTAAAGTTTGAGACCATATTTGGTTTACATAAATAAATCAAAAACAAAACCTCTATCGAAACCTAAATAAATTATAGGTATCTTATTATTATTTTTATTTAAAAACAAACTAGCTAAATCGACAGACAATGTTCTGTCTGAACTATGTCTTATTTTATATGTGTAGATAAAGAGATTACCTAAGGAAATAAAAAACACAACAAAAAAATAACCTATTCACCCAAGTAACATTTATCTTTTTTTTTTTCTTTCATAAGGTCCTTCTCCTGACTAATAGAAACATTTAAAAAAAATAGAGAGATTCGGTCAAACTGTTCACGCGTGATGTGATGACCAAGGGAAAAGGCGATTCATTTACAATTTCTACCAAAGTAATTTTTATCTTTTTTTCTTTCATAAGATCCTTCTCCTGACTGATATAAACATAACAAAAAAAGAATTTTAGAAATTGGTCAGGCCATTAACGCGGAATGCGATGACCAAGGGAAAAGGCGATTCATTTATATATATAAATATAGATTTGCTGATTACCTCCAAGAAAGGTTTGTGACTATTGTAAATAAAAAGAAATAATTCGATTAAATCTAATTTCTGACCTCTGTCGTGATAAAAATAAAAAGAATAAACATGTGTCTGGAGATTTATTTATAGTCTAACAATCCCTAAGGGAACTTTAGAAGATAACTTTTATTCTTAGTTTGATTAGTTGATTTCTCGAATGCCTCAGTTGGTGAAAATTTCAGTTAGTTTTTTTTTTAAAGAACGGTTAAAGGAATGAATTATCCCTTACGTTACGTTAAATCAATTAACAAACAATCCTACCCACCATACCTAAAAATGAAAAAACGTCTCCTCTCCGAAGCCATATCCCATATATTCATATGGACAAATTTTTTTATTTATTTTTTACCTCTTCATTTACATCTAAATTTTAATTTCACACGTCTCACCACCATATTAATCTTATTTGTATTTATAAGACTATCTTTGTATTTTTTCACAATTTGTCATTCATTAGGTTTCCATGTCATACTGTATTGATATGTATCTCTTTAGTTTTCCTGAATTTTGCAGCCCTGATCCTCAACCTCGCACTATGCGGTATTTTGGCTGAAAACCAGGCCAAAACCTAGATTTGCAAACTTTGAGTCGCAGACCCAAGATTTCGTCCCAAATCAGTCAGACAAATCTTCCACCTATCGCGCGGTGCCATCGGTTCAAACTCCACATTATTTCTACCAATGAAGATTGAAATGATTCTTTAAATCTTTTTCAATTCGAACTCTATTTAATAGTTATTAAATTGATTTCAACAACCTAGGTAAGTTAAAGTCGACTGTTGCCCGCACCAGATTTTTTCCATACTTATTCTCAACGAAGACCATTTGTGACACTGCATAACTTGAAGAATATTTCAAAATTCCCAGAGCCTTCAACATTTCCCTGAGGCCATTATGAAGTGACAATGGTAGCGATGATGGATGGCTGCTTTCAAAAATTGAGCCATGAGTGACTATGTTCGATTCCACGACAAGGGCATCGGACCCCCCATTACTATTACACCATTCTCCCCAGGTTTCATCACCTCTTTTAAGTACGTATTTCCGAAATACAGAAAACGTATTTCAAAAATTCTTATATCGCGGTAATTGTGTGGAAAGTCTCCTAAAAAATCTCCATTTTATTTGTACAAAATCTGTAGAATTTGCTCCCCCTCGATAATTCGTATTTCCCTCAACTTCTTATTCACCTGCTGTCTAAGAAAGGAGATCAAGGAGGTGGAGAAGGATTTGAAGAGTAGAAACAGGAACATGATGAACGGATAATAAAATACTGAAACAAAAGAAAACACGTAGTTTCGTCTCAAGTTGGCCGAAACGAAAAAAAAAATCTGATGCGGGCAACACAAGACTTTCACTTACTTACATTTTTAAAATTAATGAAAGAATTTTCAAATACAGATAGAGATAAAAATACGTGAAACTATTAAAGAATTAATTAAATTGAATTTATATAGAAACATGTGTTTTAATAATAAATCTATTATATTATTATCTAAAATAATCAGTTAGTTTTATCTTCATTTCATCACTCTCTACTAACTTTTAAAAGCTTGTGTATGAGATAATATTTGTTCTAAAATCTTTAGCTTTCCAACCGTATATCATACATGTATGTTACGGTTCTTATGTTCAAATACATAAAATTACTTTTAAAAAATATTCCTATATTTTTCTCTTTTAGTCGTTTTTCAAATTCGCACAATTTACATATTTAGCTGTTATTTATTATTTCTAGTTATTTAAAATTAAAGGTACTTTAGAAGAAGAAAATTTCAAATATCGGCATTTAAGCCCTGTCAGACCATTTTAATCCGAATGAAACCTACATGATATTAAAGACCATTAAATATATAGCGAGTTTAATCAAAATCGTCGGAAACGTTTTCGAGGAAATCGAAAAAATGTGCAAAATGCATGGTATAAAGTGGCTCTTCTGGTAAACTCATTTTGATGAAAAAAGTTTTGTCGCGTCTCGGGCGTATATTTGTCTTAAATGTGAAATTTCAGTTTCATAGGACTTACCGTTTCCACCCGGGAGTTACCACACACACACACACAGACCTTTTTGCGGGACTTGGTTATTTGGACTCAGGGGACCCTAAAATGTGTATTTCCGTTGAAAACTGGAATTCGAAAATTTTCACGATCGCAATACTTTCCCTTACTATATATATTAAGTGAAAGTAATACGTGAAACTATTAAAGAATTAATTAAATTGAATTTATATAGAAACATGTGTTTTAATAAAAAATCTATTATCTTATTGGTATATTATCACAGCTGTTTTCGGTGATATAAGGTTATAAAAGTGATATATTTTTTACTAGGATTTTTATAACTTATTCTATGTTTTAACTGGTAAATTTCGTGTTTCTCTGTTAGTTTTTAATTGTTCACCACTCATCAAAGTAGATCAATCAAGGGCGCCCCGATCGGGGGCCAAGCACGAACTATGGCAGAACAGATACCAGGTACTTCAACCAAACGTAAAAGAGGTGAGTTCAATATTGAAACCTCCAATAGTTATGATTTACTTTCAGATTTAGATGAAGAAGATACGGAGATCTTAAAAAACATTGTAAATCATAAACAGAAGAAAAACCAATACCCCCCAATAATCGTTAACTCATCTTACAACAATATCAGTGGTACTGTCAATGATTTAAAAGTAAAAGTAAAAGACTTAAATATAAAATATAACATGAATAAAACTACAATCTACGTCCAAAACAGCGAAGACTTCGAACTTGTAAAAAGTGCTTTTAAAGATCTCAACCTCGGTTTTCACACTTTCACCCCGAAAAGTGAAACAAAACCAAAAATTATTCTAAAAGGTATGCCTCCTGAGTTTCCTATAGAAGAAATTTCGTCCGACCTAAAAAATCAAGGCCTGGCCATTCATAAAATCTATCAAATGGAAAAAAAATCCGAAAACGGGGTAATAAAGCTTCCGATATTAATAATAATTTTGGACAATAAAGAACAGCTAGCCAAAGTAAATAACCTTCACTACTGTTGTAACATAGTAATAAAATGGGAGAAATATAGGTCAAACAAAACTTTAATTCAATGTTACAAATGCCAGGAATTTAACCACGTGGCACGTAATTGCTTCAAAAATCCAAGATGTCTGAAATGTGCCGGAGAACATCTTTCAAAGGATTGCCCAAATACATTAATTGACGGTTTCAAACCCAAATGCTGCAATTGCTCTGATGAACATTTTTCAAACTCCACGCAATGCTCCAAATATCAAAGAAATCTCGAACTACAGCTAAGCAAAAAAAAACCAGCACTACGAGCGATTCCACGAAAAACATTTACACAAAGCGATCAAGAATTTCCAGTACTACCAACCCCGAAATCTCCGTGGCCTCAAAACACGTTCTCTCCGAAAACCGTCAACAACAACCCTAATGAACCTACGATGTCTGACTGTTTTAAAGAAATAAAAGGTATGTTTAATCTATTTAATGTAAGTAAATTAATTACAAACTTCAAAAAAATTTTATCACAACTAAAAAGCACCGAAGACGGTATGTCAAAAATCTTTATTCTAGTAGAAGGCATACTTTCTATGTTTGATTAATGGTCATCCTATTGTGCAAATATATTCATAATAATTATATATTCAAATCTCTTATGAGTGTTAGCGTTGTAAAGTTGTTTATATACACTGTCTTGTTAAATTACAATTGTAAAAGCGGCGATATAAACAACTTTTGCCTTGGCCATAATTCAACAAAACTTAAAATCAGCGATTATATCCCGTACTCTACCACAACAAGCTTTCTCCTTAACGTTATAATAGATGCCACAACTCATTCAAAAATTTCTAATGACTAGTGACAATAGTAAAATTAAATTTATGATGTGGAACGCACAAACTATTCGCGGAAACGATGTAGAATTTAAATTATTTTTAAATCATAATCAATCCCATTTAGTCTCTGTTTGTGAAACACGTCTTTCTGAAACTGATCGTTTCTCGCTTCCGGGATATGTCATTTATAGACGAGATCGTAGCAGAGCAGGTGGGGGCGTCATGCTCTTAGTCCGTTCCGATGTCCAGCACCATTTTATACAAGCTCCTGACTTAATGTCTACCGAAGCCGTTGCGATTAATACAATTATTAACAATAAATCAACCACTGTAATAGCTGTGTACATCCCGCCAAATAAAATAAATATTCCAGACATGACTAAACTATTCAAATTAAATAAACAAGTGATCATCTTTGGAGACCTAAACGCTAAGCACACACAGTGGAACTGTAACAGAACAAATAAAAACGGTAAATTCGTTCTAAACTTCATAGTAAAAAACCTCATTCAACTACACAGTCCGCCTGAACCAACCCATATACCGACTCAACGTAATTACAAACCTAGTATCATCGATTTGGCTCTAACGAAAAATATTTACAATTTATCACCTCTTATCTCTTTACCATTTCTAAATTCAGACCATAATCCCGTGATTTTTCGTATTCAATCTCCCCTACCTACAATTTCAAAAATACTCAAATTTTCGCTCAAAGACGCTGACTGGCAAAAGTTCAGGAAAGAGCTAGATTTCCGAATCAACATAAATCCGACCATAAATGATTCGAAAGAAATCGACACTACTCTAATTGATTTTTATAAACATATCAAATTATCCATGTCGTTATCCATTCCACAACAGTATCACCATCCACATCATCATAATGATTTACCCTACCGACTCAGAGCACTAATATACATTAAAAATAGATTAAAAAGATACTTCCAACGTAATAATAACCCAAAAACCAAATTAGTCTATAATAAACTAAATAGTTATATTAAAACACGTCTTAATAATTGGAAAAACGAAAACTGGGCTACGGTTTTGAAATCCTGTCAGCCAGGGGATAATAAAATGTGGAAAATTCACAAGAATTTAACTAAGCAGTCTCCGAAAATTCCTCCTTTAAAAAAAAATGACGGCTATGCATATCTGGACAGAGATAAAGCTCAACTATTAGCCAAGCATTTCCAAACAACTCCCTCAATTACTTCCCTCTTTGGATCAAATCACCACAACCGAAAAATTCTTAAATCCGTCCGCGATTATTTAAAATCACCTCTTACTGTTAATTTCTCATCTATCTCTCCAAAAGAAACCGGAAAAATCATTAAAGGTCTAAAACCTAAAAAAGCCCCAGGCGATGATAGCATTCCCTCCCTAGTAATAACAAATTTAAGCCGAAAATCTATTTATTTTTTAACCAAAATATTTAATTCCATATTAAGATTTAGTTACTTCCCCATAGTCTGGAAAACTTCCAAAACTATAGTTATAAAAAAACCAAATAAAGACCATAGTAATGTTTCGAACTACAGACCTATAAGTCTACTAAATATACTATCCAAAATTCTAGAAAAACTAATACTCAAACGAATTAACAAGCATATTAGACTAAATAATTTACTAATAGATGAACAATTTGGTTTTAGGGAACACCACTCCACCGTTGACCAATTGGCACGACTCACTGACTTCATCACTAAAGCCTTTAACGAACGCAAACATACCGGTATGCTCCTTCTGGACCTAGAAAAAGCATTTGATACTGTGTGGCACTCCGGACTCATATACAAATTAATCTCATATAATTTTCCGCCATACCTGATTCACATTATTCACTCATATTTATCAAATAGACAGTTTTATATTCAAGTTGGCAAATCTACTTCTGATACTCTCCCTATCTCGGTGGGTCTTCCCCAAGGCTCTTGCTTATCTCCAATTCTATTTAATTTGTTCATTTCCGACCTACCGACCAACTTATTTGTGACGAGGTCCTTATACGCCGATGACACTGCATTGTATACTTCATCATATCGTATTGATACTGTAGTAAATCGCTTACAACAATACTTTAAACAATTTAACGAATATTGCAACAAATGGAAATTGAAAATTAATCCCACCAAATCTGAAGCAATCCTGTTCACTAAACGTCGCTCAAAAATAAACCACCAAATTAAGTTAAATTCAGCTCTCATCCCATGGTCAAAATCTGTACAGTACTTAGGCCTTACTTTAGACAAATCACTTACTTTCACCGACCACATCAACAGAAAAATTGACAAGGCGAAAAAAATAATATACAAAATGTTTCCTTACTTTAATAGAAAATCCTGTTTGAGTACTCAAAACAAATTAACAATATATAAATCAGTCATCCGCCCGTTAATCACATACGCCTCTCCAGTCTGGAGCTCATCCTGCTCGACTAACTTCCATAAACTAGAGAGAATTCAAAACTTGTCAATGCGGATAATTAATAATTTCCCCCGATACACGAAAATATCATCAATGCTCCAAGACTTGCAGCTTCCTACAATCAAACAACTTGTCCATTCACAAACAGCTTCTTACTTCAGTAAAACTCCAGTCTCTAAAAACCCATTAATAAAAGAAATCGGTAATTACAATAAATTTTCACTAAAACGATATACTCATAAGAGAACAAAACATGTATTATTAAATTAATTTACTTTCTTATGTTATAAATTTTATAATTTTCAATCATATTATGTATTTTCTATTAATTTATGTATTTTCAATTATTTTATGTATTTTCAATTATTTCATGTATCTTTAAATATTTTATGTATTCTCAATTATTTTATGTGTAGTTTTTATGCGTAGGTTTTTTGTATAATTTTTCCTACAATCGCAAAGTAACCTCAATTGTTCACCATATGTTTGCCATTAGGCTAATGTACTATAATCAATAAAAAACAAAAATATTTTCTGATTGTAAGGATGACTCATCCAAAATCATTGTTAACATTTTGACAAAATGTAAATATGTGAATAAAGTTTATTTTATATTTTTTTTTTTTATTATCTTATTATCTAAAATAATCAGTTTGTTTTATCTTCATTTCATAACTCTTTAATAACTTTTAAAAGTTTGTGTATGAGATAATATTTATTCTAAAATCTTTAGCTTTCCAACGGTATATCATATTACTGCTATTATGTTCAAATACAAAAAATTGCATTAAAAAATATTTTTTCTGTTTTCTCCTTCAGTTGGGTATCGAATTCATTCAATGTATATATTTACCTGTTTTTCATCAGTGGTAACAAGATAATATGGTTATTTTTATAAAACATACAAAATTAAAGGTACTTTAGTAGAAGAAAATTTAAGCCCTGTCAGACTATTTTTATGAGAAGAAAGCCTACATGATATTAAAGCACATTAAATTTTACATCGATATAGCGAGTTTAATCAAAATCATCGAAACCGTTTTCGAGAAAATGGCATTGTATAAAGTGGCTCTTCTGGTAAGATCATTTTGATGAAAAAGGTTTTGTAACGTCTCGGGCGTATAGTTGTCTTAAATATGAAATTTCAGTTTCATAGGACTTTTCGTTTCAGCCCGGGAGTTACCACACACAGACCTTTTTGCGGGACTTGGTTATTTGGACTCAAAAACGTGTATTTCCGTTGAAAACTGGAATTCGAAAATTTTCACGATCGCAATACTTTCCCTTACTATATATAGTAATTATTATATATATATATATATATATATATATATATATATATATATAATAAAGTGACAAATAAGGTCGTAAAAGTCTTAAATATCTTCAAAAAATATGATAATAATTTTTCTAAACAATGAAATTACAGAAGCATTGAACCTCACAGCTCTATGTCTTTGTTCTTGAAGCTTGCTAGGATTAAAATAAATACTTTCCTATCACGTTTTGGGCGCGTCAAAGTTCTAAAGTGACCATGGAACTACGTATTTTTTAATCCCATTCATCTTTTGTTCTTCATTGATACTTATTTCCATATCAATTGCAATGATAAGGTCTTTAGATCCGGCTTCCTTCTGTGTAGGATTATTTACCGAATCGTGAAGACGCAGAATGAGACTCTATTGCTCTCTTCAAGAAGAGGTGTCGTTCACTATGGCAGCTTTGAAGTGCAAGGTCGTTTCTCGTTCCTCTTGATCTGCTTGAGGTTGATCACTGTTAATACGCTTTTGTAATCGATCTAAACTATATTTGCATTTTAAAGAATGAGTTTTATTTCATGGAAAATATTTAATATTAAACTATAGTTAGATAAGATAGTAAGCGGCATGGTATAGCGGATAGAGCACTAGTCTACAGTTCTCCGGATCCTGGGTCCGAATCCTGGCTATGGCAGAATATTCCTGGGGCACATTCAGCCTCTAAAATTTGGTTATCCAAAAATGGAGAAAAACCTGAGGGCTGGGCGTGATCTCGACCTAGTCACCTCATTGCACGGCCGTTAGCCTTCGAACTGCACAGATCTCTAATCCCAAGACACTATGGGTTGTAGAGATACAGTATTGATTTTTTCTTGATAAGATGAAGGAAGGAAGAGATGGTTCGAGTGGCGATTAAAAAAAAAAAAAAAAAATAGAAAATAATGAAAAAACACTTATTATCCAACGTTTCGACCCACGATGTGAGTCTTCATCAGGGCTTTAGTTAATGACAGAGTTACAGAATAAATTTTACGGTAAGCATTTTTATTGGGGGGTCTAAGAAGAAGGCGATGGTGAAGAAATTAGATTCCGGTGATGAATCGAGCTTGTGGACTTCGAATTTGGGTGCTACGGCGAAGTTAAGGTGGGATCGTGTCTTGTTGTTAGGGATGGTTAAGCTCTAAGTCTAAGCTCTGTTTGTTAGATAAATTAATCAATTTCCTGATAGTTTAACCTGATATTCTCACTTGAGCTGTAGGTATCAGCTTTCAAAGTGGCATTTTCTGAGAATTGGTATCTTTAGCCTCTTTTATAAGTTAATATTTATGATCAAAATTGATTCTTTATGTATTTTCGATAGATGCTTGAATTTCATATTTATGTAATGTTTTAATCATGTTGTTTTTTACTTTTGCTTTATATAGCATTTCCAAGTCAATTGTAACCTTTTCCAAATCAAATGTAACTTTTTCCAAGTCAAATGTAACCTTTTCCAAGTCAAATGTAACCCTTTCCATTTCAAATGTCACCTTTTCCATTTCAAATGTCACCTTTTCCAAGTCAAATGTCACCTTTTCCATTTCAAATGTTACCTTTTCCAAGTCAAATGTCACCTTTTCCATTTCAAATGTTACCTTTTCCAAGTCAAATGTAACTTTTTCCAAGTCAAATGTAACCTTTTCCAAGTCAAATGTAACCCTTTCCATTTCAAATGTCACCTTTTCCATTTCAAATGTCACCTTTTCCAAGTCAAATGTCACCTTTTCCATTTCAAATGTCACCTTTTCCAAGTCAAATGTCACCTTTTCCATTTCAAATGTTACCTTTTCCAAGTCAAATGTAACTTTTTCCAAGTCAAATGTAACCTTTTCCAAGTCAAATGTAACCCTTTCCATTTCAAATGTCACCTTTTCCAAGTCAAATGTAACCTTTCCATTTCAAATGTCACCTTTTCCATTTCAAATGTTACCTTTTCCAAGTCAAATGTCACCTTTTCCATTTCAAATGTTACCTTTTCCAAATCAAATGTAACTTTTTCCAAGTCAAATGTAACCTTTTCCAATTCAAATGTAACCCTTTCCATTTCAAATGTCACCTTTTCCATTTCAAATGTCACCTTTTCCAAGTCAAATGTCACCTTTTCCATTTCAAATGTCACCTTTTCCAAGTCAAATGTCACCTTTTCCATTTCAAATGTTACCTTTTCCAAGTCAAATGTAACTTTTTCCAAGTCAAATGTAACCTTTTCCAAGTCAAATGTAACCCTTTCCATTTCAAATGTCACCTTTTCCAAGTCAAATGTAACCTTTCCATTTCAAATGTCACCTTTTCCATTTCAAATGTTACCTTTTCCAAGTCAAATGTCACCTTTTCCAAGTCAAATGTAACTTTTTCCAAGTCAAATGTAACCTTTTCCAAGTCAAATGTAACCCTTTCCATTTCAAATGTCACCTTTTCCAAGTCAAATGTAACCTTTCCATTTCAAATGTCACCTTTTCCATTTCAAATGTTACCTTTTCCAAGTCAAATGTCACCTTTTTCTTCACTTCTAGCCTTAAATATTCCGTTTTATTTATTTATTTATTGAAAAATAATTAGTTTAATTAAAATTATGACTTTTTTAATAATTTTGGCGTATCATATCACTGTTTTTTTTTTTTTTTTTTAAATATCTGATATCAAGTTCTGTTTTTTACGAACTAATATTTAAAAAAATATTTAGTTTTAAAATAGTTGTTGATTTTGAATTTTTAGAGGGGAGGGATGGTTTTTGGGTATAATTATGTGTTTTCGGGTATTATAATTACGTTTTTCGAGCTGTATTTTTTATCGCTCATGGGTATTTCAACTCGCATTTACTTTTAATGTTTATTATTGATATAGGGATTAATTAATGTGTTTTCGGGTATTATAATTACGTTTTTCGATCTGTATTTTTTATCGCTCATGGGTATTTCAACTCGCATTTACTTTTAATGTTTTTTGTTGATATGGGCATTAATTGTTGTGCTTTCGGGTGGTTATGATTACGTTTTTTGAGCTCTATCTTTTATCGCTTTAAGTATTTCAACTTGCATTTACTGTTAATGTTTTTTATTGATAAAGGGATTAATTAATGTGCTTTCGGGTGGTTATGATTACTTTTTTCGAGCTGTATTTTTTATCGCTCATGCGTATTTCAATTCGCAGTTACTTTTAATGTTTTTTATTGATATAGGGATGAATTATCGTGCATTCGGGGGTTATGATTACGTTTTTTGAGCTCTATCTTTTATCGCTCATGCGTATTTCAACTCGCATTTACTTTTTATGTTTTTTATTGATATAGGGATGAATTATTGTGCATTAAGGTGGTTATGATTACGTATTTTGAGCTCTGTCTTTTATCGCTCATGCGTATTGCAACTTGCATTTACTGTTAATGTTTTTTATTGATAAAGGGATTAATTAATGTGCTTTCGGGTGGTTATGATTACGTTTTTCGAGCTGTATTTTTTATCGCTCATGCGTATTTCAATTCGCAGTTACTTTTAATGTTTTTTGTTTATATAGGGAGGAATTATTGTGCATTCGGGTGGTTGTGATTACGTTTTTTGAGCTCTATCTTTTATCGCTGTAAGTATTTCAACTTGCATTTACTGTTAATGATTTTTTTTTTTTATATAGGGATTACTTAATAAGCATTCGGGTGGTTATGATTACGTTTTTTGAGCTCTATCTTTTATAGCTCATGCGTATTTTAACTCGCATTTACTTTTAATGTTTTTTATAGATATATAGGTTATTAATTGTCTTTGCGGGTCTTGTAATTACGTTTTTTGAGCTGTATTTATTGTTGCTTGTTCGCATTTCAACTTGAATTTACTTCTAATCTTTTTATTGTTATAGGGATCTATACTTGTGTTTTTGAGTGGTTATGAAAAAACTTTTTTTGGACTGCTTATTCTATAGCGCGCGCCTTTAAACTTAGTGCTAATATCATTTTATATTTTGATAGATTGGTCTTTCTTTGTTTTTGTTTTAGGGGATTCTGATTACGTGTTTTGAACATTATTCTTTTATGCGCTTGGGAATTTCTACATACCGTAGATATTATGTTATAATTTGAAGTAAAAATTATTTGTTGTGTTTTTGCATGTTCTGATTACTTTTGTTAACTGGATGTTACACCGCATTGCGCATTGTTCTAGATCACTTTTTCTTTAAGTTAAAATGTGCACTAGCTATAAAAAAATGTCATAAACTCTATTAGTATTCCCCAAAACACTATAAACAATCCCTCTATCAAATATTTATGAAATAGGAACAGTAATTTAAAATAAGTAAAAGCAATATGAAATAAGGTTCAAATAATGTTATAAGAACACCCGATTCCTCCGATAATATAAACGATTCCTCAATTATTGTATAATAATAGAATAAAAATTATTCCTCAATAATAATTGTAAGAACGAGTGAGGAAGTGAGTCCATTATAAAATATTTAGTTGAAAAAAACTTACTCAGGACGCTGAAAAAGGAACTATAACTGATCCTTTTATAAAAAAATAATAATGAAAATTTTAAATAAAAATAAATAAAAAAGCTAAATGATGTATATTCCAGCAACGTTATAATGAGAACTCAAAAAATCAATCCCAATATCAATCAAAAACTTAATCATAACCACCCGCAAGCACAATAATTAATCCCTATATCAATAAAAAACATTAAAAGTAAATGCGAGTTGAAATACCCATGAGCGATTAAAAATACAGCTCGAAAAAAGTTATCATAACCACCCGAAAGCACATTAATTAATCCCTATATCAATAAAAACCATTAAAAATAAATGCGAGTTAATATGCACGCGAGCGATAAAAAATACAGTTCGAAAAACGTAATCATAACCACCCGAAAGCACAACAATTGATGCCCATATCAATAAAAAACATTAAAAGTAAATGCGAGTTGAAATACCCATGAGCGATAAAAAATACAGCTCGAAAAACGTAATTATAATACCCGAAAACACATTAATTATTGCCAAAAACCATCCCTCCCCTCTAAAAATTCAAAATCAACAACTATTTTAAAACTAAATATTTTTTTAAATATTAGTTCGTAAAAAACAGAACTTGATATCAGATATTTAAAAAAAAACAAAAAAAAACAGTGATATGATACGCCAAAATTATTAAAAAAGTCATAATTTTAATTAAACTAATTATTTTTCAATAAATAAATAAATAAAACGGAATATTTAAGGCTAGAAGTGAAGAAAAAGGTGACATTTGACTTGGAAAAGGTAACATTTGAAATGGAAAAGGTGACATTTGACTTGGAAAAGGTGACATTTGACTTGGAAAAGGTGACATTTGAAATGGAAAGGGTTACATTTGACTTGGAAAAAGTTACATTTGACTTGGAAAAGGTTACAATTGACTTGGAAATGCTATAATATACCAAATCAGTTTTAAAATTATTTTTACTCTCACCCTTCCATTATCTATTAAAGTTATCTAAAAATGTCTAAATACATTATGTTTTAAGCATATTGGATATTTAATAGTATGAATATGAAAAAATGGTTTATTCAGAATGGTCTATTCAGGTTTAGTTCAGATGGCGGTCCAAAAAACAAAAACCTATTTATTACCCAACGTTTTGACCTACATTGAGGGTCGTGTAATTGTAATTATTACTAGATAATTATAACAGATCATATAATCGTTATTACCGGTGTCAGCTGTAGTGTAGTTTCACTAGGATGTTTAAATGGGACTAAAAATTCCTTGGTTACGCCGTCCTCCGGAGGAGATGTAAAAAGGTGGTCCCGAGCCGATGGGATGTCATGTACTCGTTAAAGACCGCTATCCTTATTAAACCTGCATGGCCAAAACTCAAGACTCTCACTGTAGCATCGTCCGATTAGCCACAGTAGCATAATGTAATAAACAAACAAACAATCTCATTATAAATAGAGACCGGATTTCCATGATTTTTCACGTTTTATTTGCTTGCGTGTATCAGCTCGAAACCCGGATAGTTATCCCGTTCATGTACTAAGGAATATACATTGTAATTTTATATTGCACGTTTTGCCCTTTTTGGGCTAAATTGGATTTCTTAGCCATTTTGAGTTAAATTTGCTTATTAAATTTTAATATCACAATTGATCAACAAAATTTTGGGTAATAAAAATACATAGATAATAATAATAATAAAAGGCTTACCGAACCTGAAGGTTCGATGCCGATACCACCAAACTTCGCCTGCACAGACTCGTCCAATGTTCACCGGTCAAGCCCAAGCCTCCAAGATCAGCCTTAATGCAATCCTCCCATCGACGCTTCGGCCTACCTTTCGGACGCCTACCAGTCGGTTCAGCGAATACCAACTTTCTCGGAATCCGTTCCTCATCGAGCCCAACTACTTTACGCGCCCATTTGAGTCTCCGCGATGCTATCAACTGAAATAATTGATAATATAAATTCACAGGGTACAAACTCCGCAATTCCGCGTTGTGCAGCCTTCTAAACTCCCCAGTGGCCTCATCTCTCTTCGGGCCAAATATTTTACGCAGTACCTTATTTTCGTACACCTTAAGCCGTTGTTCATCCTTCATAGTAAGCGGCCACGTTTCACATCCGTAAAGAACCGTCGGAAGAATAATATATAAATTCTAACCTTTAAGTTTTTAGACAGAAGCCGCGAGCTAAGTAATTTAGCAACTGAATAATAACAAGCATTTCCCACCTTTAACCGGGACTTTATTTCTTCCTATATTTCGTCTTATCAGTATTTAATTCGAGACCTATTTGTTTACCGGTTTTTATTAACACACTTGTATTTAGTTTTATGAGTACCATATCTTTACCTAGCAGTACCAAATCATTGGCATACTCCAAAACCGGAAACTTGTCACCCATATTAAGCCTTTCTCAGTACACATCACCTTTTCTATGACATATTCCAAAGCTATATTAAACAAAACAGGTGAAAAAAAAAAATACATAGATAAACCAATAAATATTTAAAATTGTATTTTATCATCTTTCTGTGGTTAAATCTACAATTAAATTACAAGTCAAGAAGAGATAAAGAACGGAAATATTAGGATTAATGACTTCAGTAAATAAACACATCCGTCTAACAATGCGTTCCATTGTTTTTATTCGTTTTGCTTCACTTCCGTTTAGCCACTACCGGGACTAATTCGAAGTTCATTGTTATTGTTTCATACTGGATCCTCTGTTAGCGACCCTTCAGAAATTTATCTTGAATATTTAATTTAAAGTGCGATTTCAAATCTCAAATTTTCTTCAGAATTTGTAGTGGTTAAAAAAGTTAAATATCAATGTTTAAATAATGTCGAAAAGATAACAAGTTTACTGTCGAAAAATAAAAACTGGATATCTAATTACCCCGAACTTAGATCTGATGCGAAAAACTGTTATGTATTGCTTTTGATCAGTCAAAATCAATAGGGTGTGAGAGAAAATCCCAGACGCTTATTGTAAAACAGTTACAGCCTCACGAAATTTTTCCCTCAGGTATGGAGTACATTTTGTATAAATGTTCTCTTTCTCCTCTTGAATCCCTTTGCCTTGTTCCTGGTCATTTGTGGGATCCACTATCAGTGCTTCATTTTTTGTGACACTAAATGCCAAGATGTCCACAAATGTTGTCGACCCATCTGTATCAATATAAAAAAAAATTGTATTTACATCTTTTATTCACGTTGTCGTGTTTTTGTTATTGTTAACTATAGGGAATTAATCGATCAAGAAAACAAGTTTTAAAGTTTAACTTCCTCTTCCATATAGACCTAGGTTAATTTATTTTTGGACGTTTAAGGTAAATATATTCTCAATTTTATATTTTGGGGTTTTGCTGCACTATTTTGCACATTTCGAGATTTTTACTGCAAGATATTGCACGTTTTTCGGCTTTTGACTACACGAAAATCCGGTCTCTCGTTATAACCATTTAATCAACTCAATAAAACAACAATAAATATGCTACACATGGAATCGATTACTGCATATGTTTAGGGATATGACTTTATCCATTTACCTTCCGCCCTGTGGAGAGTTTCAGAGTGTCATTTACCCAATGCCAGATCAATGATTGGGTTAGCGGATTGATTTAATGGTGATTCACTACCCAATTTTGAGGTTATGACCGTCGATGGGATCTCCATGTTATTACCCAATTAAAACCATTAACCTATTCCTCGGCTCCATCGTAATTATGTAGTAATTGTCAGTCCTAGAGCTATGATTAACGGCAGCTACGAGAACTACTTGCGCAGTACTACCAACCTCCGGGAAACAAAAGATGGAAAAGTTCAACCTCATTGTCCGAGGTACATTGTGGCCCAAGATGGCGAAGGGCGATCACAATCTTAAACAAGGCATGCTGGATAAGATCTAGGCCATGGTGAATTATCTTTGGAAACGTCCGAGTAATCGCAGAAAAATGACCTGATTATTATCGAGCTCTTAAACTGAGATTTTTTTTTCTTTTTCTAATTCTATAAGCCGTTCTATTAGTTAGGAAATCCCTATGCATGCATTTTTCAACGGAAATACACGTTTTAGGGTCCACTGGCTCCAAATAACCAAGTCCCGCAAAAAGGTCTGTATGTGTATGTGTGTGTGGGGGGGGGGGAGAGGAGAGGGTATCTAGGGCCCCCCATAATAAGGAGGATATTAGAAAAATAAAACATAAACATTGAGTATAAATATAATAATAATTATTTTAAAAATGTGCTCTTCTCTTGACTTAAAGACAATACTTTTAAAAAACAAATTGGCTAATAATATATATAAAATATATTGTAGTTATGTGGGTCGAACCTCGCAATATTTAAATAAAAGAATTTAGGCGCATAGATACAGCGAGTCACGCTATAAAAAAACAATATTAAATTTGATTTTAAAAATATTACGGTTCTGGATTTGGAAATAACAAAGATAAGATACCGGATTCTCGAAGGATGCTAACGTTTTAAGATACGTAGAACCAGAATAACGAATTAAAGAAATCCACTTATCCACTTTCCGCTGTACGCTTTCCGCTGCTTTTCTCCGAAACTACTGAACCAATTTTTTTAAGCTAATTCGGCAAAAAAAATACCAATGCATCCAACGATGATCTAAACACCCAGACGTTAATATCAGCTGATTAGTTATAAAATGGCGGCCGAGAAAAATTGATTTAATTCAATAATTCAGTTAATTTTGAAGATTGAGAAAAAATGTATTCGTTGTTTAAACAAGAAACCGCGAATGATTATGAAAAGAAAAGAAAAAAAGTTGAAATTTTACGAATAAATACGCCCTTAACTCAGTTATTTTTGAAGATAGATAAAAATACGTAAGGAGTTTTTGAATTAGTAAAGGGCGAAGAACAAAAACAAAAAATAAGGAAAAGGGAAGAATATTAAAATCTTGCCAATACATACGCTTGTAACTCCCTTATTTTAGAAGATAAAGAAACAAATCTACAGAGTCTTAGAATCAGTAAAGCACGATAAAAAAAATTATCTATATGTTCAAGTCATAAATTATAATAGATGTAATTCTTCCAGAAAGAGATTAAAAAAATAATGATCTTATATTGTGGACCCATAACTTGAAAGAGATGTGATTCCCTGATAACTCTTTAACTCCAATAAACTTTCAACTTTCAACTTCACTTTCAGTTGTTGCAATATATTTACCATAAAACATGTTATTTTCTTAAGGAACTGTAACTTTTTTTGTTTTTAGAATATTAAACATACATCAAGCTTTATGTTATGTTACTTTATTTTATATATAATTTTTAAGCTTGTAATATACATCTCAATTCAAAACAGTAGGCTTGTAACTGGATTTTTTCTATAGAAAGAAATCGACTGGGAAAAATCTAGTGCGGGCAACACACGACTTTCACTTACCTCCATTTTTAAAATTAATGAAAGAATTTTCAAAACAGTTAGAGATAAAAATACGTGAAACTATTGAGGAATTAATTAAATTGAATTTATATAGAAAAAACATGTGTTTTATTAAAAAATCTATTATATTATTATTTACCCTACCGACTCAGAGCCCTAATATACATTAAAAATAGGTTAAAAAGATACTTCCAACGTAATAATAACCCAAAAACCAAATTAGTCTATAATAAACTAAATAGTTATATTAAAACACGTCTTAATAATTGGAAAAACGAAAACTGGGCTACGGTTTTGAAATCCTGTCAGCCAGGGGATAATAAAATGTGGAAAATTCACAAGAATTTAACTAAGCAGTCTCCGAAAATTCCTCCTTTAAAAAATAATGACGGCTATGCATATCTGGACAGAGATAAAGCTCAACTATTAGCCAAGCATTTCCAAACAACTCCCTCAATTACTTCTCTCTTTGGATCAAATCACCACAACCGAAAAATTCTGAAATCCGTCCGCGATTATTTAAAATCACCTCTTACTGTTAATTTCTCATCTATCTCTCCAAAAGAAACCGGAAAAATCATTAAAGGTCTAAAACCTAAAAAAGTCCCAGGCGATGATAGCATTCCCTCCCTAGTAATAAAAAATTTAAGCCGAAAATCTATTTATTTTTTAACCAAAATATTTAATTCCATATTGAGATTTAGTTACTTCCCCATAGTCTGGAAAACTTCCAAAACTATAGTTATAAAAAAACCAAATAAAGACCATAGTAATGTTTCGAACTACAGACCTATAAGTCTACTAAATATACTATCCAAAATTCTAGAAAAACTAATACTCAAACGAATTAACAAGCATATTAGACTGAATAATTTACTAATAGATGAACAATTTGGTTTTAGGGAACACCACTCCACCGTTGACCAATTGGCACGACTCACTGACTTCATCACTAAAGCCTTTAACGAACGCAAACATACCGGTATGCTCCTTCTGGACCTAGAAAAAGCATTTGATACTGTGTGGCACTCCGGACTCATATACAAATTAATCTCATATAATTTTCCGCCATACCTGATTCACATTATTCACTCATATTTATCAAATAGACAGTTTTATATTCAAGTTAGCAAATCTACTTCCGATACTCTCCCTATCTCGGTGGGTCTTCCCCAAGGCTCTTGCTTATCTCCAATTCTATTTAATTTGTTCATTTCCGACCTACCGACCAACCCATTTGTGACGAGGTCTTTATACGCCGATGACACAGCATTGTATACTTCATCATATCGTATTGATACTGTAGTAAATCGCTTACAACAATACTTTAAACAATTTTACAAGTATTGCAACAAATGGAAATTGAAAATTAATCCCACCAAATCTGAAGCAATCCTGTTCACTAAACGTCGCTCAAAAATAAACCACCAAATTAAGTTAAATTCAGCTCTCATCCCATGGTCAAAATCTGTACAGTACTTAGGCCTTACTTTAGACAAATCACTTACTTTCACCGACCACATCAACAGAAAAATTGACAAGGCGAAAAAAATAATATACAAAATGTTTCCTTACTTTAATAGAAAATCCCGTTTGAGTACTCAAAACAAATTAACAATATTTAAATCAGTCATCCGCCCGTTAATCACATACGCCTCTCCAGTCTGGAGCTCATCCTACTCGACTAACTTCCATAAACTCGAGAGAATTCAAAACTTGTCAATGCGGATAATTAATAATTTCCCCTGATACACGAAAATATCATCAATGCTCCAAGACTTGCAGCTTCCTACAATCAAACAACTTGTCCATTCACAAACAGCTTCTTACTTCAGTAAAACTCCAGTCTCTAAAAGCCCATTAATAAAAGAAATCGGTAATTACAATAAATTTTCACTAAAACGATATACTCATAAGAGAACAAAACATGTATTATTAAATTAACTTACTTTCTTATGTTATAAATTTTCAATCATATTATGTATTTTCTATTAATTTATGTATTTTCAATTATTTCATGTATTTTCAATTATTTTATGTATTTTCAATTATTTCATGTATCTTTAAATATTTTATGCATTCTCAATTATTTTATGTGTAGTTTTTATGCGTAGGTTTTTTGTATAATTTTTCCTACAATCGCAAAGTAACCTCAATATTTCACCATATGTTTGCCATTTGGCTAATGTACTATAATCACAAAAAAACAAAAATATTTTCTGATTGTAAGGATGACTCATCCAAAATCATTGTTAACATTTTGTCAAAATGTAAATATGTGAATAAAGTTTATTTTATTATTTTTTTATTATATTATTATCTAAAATAATCAGTTAGTTTTATGTTCATTTCATCGCTCTCTATTAACTTTTAAAAGCTTGTGTATGAGATAATATTTATTCTAAAAGCTTTAGCTTTCCAACGGTATATCATATTACTGCTCTTATGTTCAAATACAAAAAATTGCATTAAAAAAATATTTTTTTCTGTTTTCTCCTTTAGTTGTGTATTGAATTTATTCAATTTATATATTTACCTGTTTTTCATCAGCGTTAACAAGATAATATAGATATTTTTATTGAATCTACAAAATTAACGGTACTTTAGGGAAAGAAAATATAAAACATCGGCATTTAAGTCCTGTCAGACCATTTTAATCAGAATAAAACCTACATGATATGTAAGCCCATTAAATTTTACATCGAAATAGAGAGTTTAATCAAAATCGTCGGAACCGTTTTCGAGAAAATCGAAAAAAAGGTGCAAAATGCACGGTATTAAGTGCCTCTTATGGTAAGCTCATTTTGATGAAAAAAGTTTTGTCACGTCTCGGGCGTGTAGTTGTCTTAAATATGAAATTTCAGTTTTATAGGACTTACGTTTCCACCCGGGAATTACCACACACACACACACAGACCTTTTTGCGGGACTTGGTTATTTGGACTCAGGGGACCCTAAAACGTGTATTTCCGTTGAAAACTGGTATTCGAAAATGTTCACGATCGCAATACTTCCTCTTACTATATATAATAAGTGAAAGTAAAAATATGAATGAGAAACTTAGAGAATAGGTAATTTACAGTTAATAACTTCTTTTTCAAAATTTAGAAACACCCTTAGCAATATTTGAACACTTTTAATGTTTTACTCAAGAAAATTTGACAATATATTTAATATTTCATATTGACATTCTTATGTTATCATTAAAAGTGATTTTTATTCTATAATGGTTTTATCCATATTTATTGTTAGTAAAGATCAAGGTGAATAAATACAGACACATTTTTTCTTGTATTATAACACCTAGAAGAACACATACCTTTACAAAATATATAAAATGTGAAAACGATTCGACTGGTGGCAAAGGAGAGAACTAAAACGAAAAATAACAGCTATTATTCGTTTTCAATAGTAGTTCATTCGTTTTTTTCGAATAACAGTTATTATCAAACGCTTGGTGTCTTCATCCCCACCTCGGAGAAATAGGAAAGTAAAATATGAAAAATTATGAGGTCCTTATGTGAAGTAGGCAATACTGAATTACTCACTTTCAAGGTTTATAATAAACTAGCAGTTGCCCGCGACTTCGTCGGCGTCAATTTCTGTTATTATGAATTTTTTAAAAGAATATATTCTAAAGCATTTCTCCGTAAATGATATTTTTAGTTTCATTTTCTTGTGTCAGAAAAAAATACTGATTTTCTCCGCAACCCGATCATGACAACTCGATACATATAGTTGGCCGTGTAAAAAGCAGTCTTGACGAAAATCGATTCCTACGTGTTTGAATGTTTGCTCCCATTAAATAATTAATTGTTAAGGCAAAAGATAACAACTTAGTACTCAAGTAGTTTCTGAGATTAGAGCATACAAACAAACTAACCATCTCTTCAGCTTTATAATATTAGTATAGATATGCAATAAAATAAATATATTAACAACCGCATTTTCTATAACTTCATCTCTAATCTTTTTTTTATTTTTTACTTTTATTATAAATAATGTTTGATTTCTTAAAATGGTATTTCTAAATTTAAAAAATATGTTTTCATAATGTGTATACACCTTTTTGTTAAAGCAAAGAAGACTTTATCCGTATAATGTCAACATTGCTCGGCCATGTAAGTCTATTTCCGTCTAGTTGTTTATCAGAGAACCTCGCGGTCCATTTCAATCTCGACTGTGGAGCAGTTAACTTCGTCGACACTTGAAAATTTGTGAGTTTGATTGATTTAATTTTAGAATTTTATCTTTCGACTTGCTTGTTTAATCATATCTTAATACTAATGGCCTGTTTTTATTTCATTTCAATATTTTATTTTATTAGGCTTCTTGTGATAGCAAACAGCGTAGTCATTTTCATATTACTAGTGTTTCTTAATGGTATATGATATCTACTATTCAGATTTTTATTCCATTATTAGTTTTCTTATACCACTTGTGCAATCAAGAGTCCTAAAGACAAATACCATCTTCATAACAAACATTTTTACTGTGATTTACTTTTTTCATTATCTGTTTACTATCTTGTGATAAGCTGAAATGTGTTAATTAATTGTAAGAACCGTTTTAACATTGATTTCTCAACTCAAGTTCCTGATTATTTACATGTTTCATTCCCCATCTTCACTAGTTCATCTCTTGATAAACTAAAATACTTAATCCACTGTTGTTTATGAAATATCTGTTTTCTTGTTACATGCCAGGTTTCTGTTTCAATGGATAGTTATTTTTATCAATAACGTGCATGTTTATCTCTAATAACGTATCTGTTAAATTATGCTGTATTACACTTGACTTTTTTATTAATAAAGTCTTTAATTTGACCAAGAATAAGAAAAATTTTTTTTTTTTTTTTTTTTTTTTTTTTTTTTTTTTTTTTTTTTTTTTTTTTTTAAGATTTGTATCAATTTCACTGGTTTGTCTACATTATCTCAAACTTAATATTACCACCCATTTTGTTTAATTCCTTTTGTTAAAGTTTTCTTATCCCTATATTTTGGTCATTTATATACACATATTTATAGGTAAAATATGTATTCTAGAAACTTCTTCCACTTAACTTAATTCCAATTAAACTTTTGTTCAGTTATTCATTCATGCAATGCCAGGTTAGTTATTTTACTCCTATGTCAGGTTTATTATTTATTGTTATTTGAGCTATGGGGTAATCCTAGAGTAGAGGAGATTATTCTGAGACACACCCACCCTCTTTAAAATGGGTACCAAAAAAATAAGCAAAAAAAAAACCGTGGTGTCAGCCTGATCACTTCCTTTCGCAGTAGTTGGCCTTGAAACTGTCTCTATGTTTATTTAATCCAAGACCCTTTCATGGGCTGTTAGGATAAATGTACTTAAATAAATGTAATTTATTGTACAATGTAATGTTTTTTATTGTAAATAAATGTAATTTATGTACTGTTATGATGAATGTAATTTTTTTACACGCATTGGTTTACTCATAATATTATTTAGGTGATGCAGATTTTGGATTACATCATGTCATTAAAGACATACTATTACCTTCAGTATCTACAAGCTTTGGGAATCTTTAGTAATAAATCTAGATGCTTCTACAAGACATTACATTATTTTGTCATAAGGTAAAGTAAATTTTTAATACTTTATATATATTTAATATATATGTTTCCCTATCAAATAACTTGTTCAGAACCCATTTATCCAATAAGTACATAAGACCTCCCCGAATTTTAAAGAATAAAGACTGCACATATATAATAGGGGTACTCACTACGTTTGCTGTAGCATGCTATTTGTGCTATTGTGCTAAACCCATCAATTTTATACAGGAAATTACTGTAGAAACTCGAGGGTTTAGCAAAATAACACAAATAGCATGCTATAGCAAACGTAGTGAGTATCCTAATATATATTTATTTACTAGCAGCAATAGCATTGCTAAAGACAAGAGTATTAAGGTGCTCTTCACATGCCTGTATCAAGCCAAATTCATTGTTCACATTTACTGGTTGTATTTTTTGTATGACTAAGTTGTAAATATCATTGTGATTCTAACAAGTATTGCTCATGCATTGTACTGATATTAAATTCTGTGCTGTAACTGTAACTGTGCTGTAACTGTAGTATATAGGTATGGGTCAATCCATTCGAAATCGTCCAGACCTTGCCGCTCGACATTGTTGATTTTAATGATTTTTTGACCAGTTATATTCTATCCTTTTGCGGATTTAAAACCATAAGTAATTTTTATTTTCTAGCCAGTACTTTTAGTGTTGCAGCCAGTTTAAGTCAGCTTCACGGGCAAAAACATGTGATAGAAAAATCTTTCTAATCCTGTAATTTTTTAGATATCTAGATATAATATAACAAAAAGATAAAGACATGCTATGTATTTTTTTGTTCCTATGACTCATTCCCTAAATAGTGAAGAAAGTTGTTAAAACAATTCTCGGAAATCAATTAAAAAGCGAGACTCATGTTTAAATATTTTTTCCTTTATAGCTTAGTCAAAGTCCTACTTGAAAATTTTGATCTTGAGAACATACTCCTTTTTCGTATACGAATTTTCAAAATTACAAATATTCATTTTTCCTGAAGTTTACACGGAAATATCTCAAAAGGGACTGAGTGAAAAATTATGAAACAAATACAGATTACCTATCTATACGATGTGTTTAAGTGTTATAAATTTGGCTTGAGACTAAGCTGGTTCCGGAGTTATTAAATTCTCTCAACTGTTAAAATAATGTTTTCTTTAAAAAAATATTAACTCTGGTAATTTTGCATATTTCAGAACCAAACAAAAACTAGAATGATGATGAAAGTATTTTATATAATTTTGGTCCTTACAACACATAATCTTAGTAGCCAAGAATATAGTTTAAAAAAATCATGAAACGTTTGGCGCACTATGAGGAGGAAAGTTAGAAGTGATTTTTATGCTTAATTATTTTTCCTTATATAGCCCTATCATTGCGCTACTTGTTTTACAAACTTAGATCATGTAAGCTGTATCATTTTTTTAATATAAATTTTCGAACTCAGTTATTTTTATACCAAAATATCTCAAAAAGAACTTAATGAAAATAAATGAAACACTTACAGGTTATACCTCTATATAATAAGTACTCTTGGATAAAATTTAGTGGCTGAGACCCAGTTTTTTTGTTTGAATATAATACATAAAATATTACTTGCTTTATCAGAGTGGCCCTCATCTCATCAACCAAATCAAATTATTGTCACTGGAACCAGTAAAGACTCAGCCACTAAATTTTATCGTATAGTATTTATTATATAGAGGTATAATCTGTAAGTGTTTCATCATTTTTCACTTAGTTCTTTTTGAGATATTTTGGTATAAAAATAACTGAGTTCAAAAATAATCCTTTGAAATTTATATTATAAAAATAATATAGCTTATACGATCAAAATTTGTAAAAAAAAAAAAAAAAAAAAAAAAAAAAAAAAAAAAAAGTAGTGCAATGATAGGGCTATATAAGGAAAAATAATTAAGCATAAAAATCACTTCTAACTTCCCTCCTCATAGTGCGCCAAACGTTTCAGTTGATGTAATTTTTTGTGAATTTTTTAAACTATATTCTTGGCTACTAAGGTTATGTGTTGTAAGGACCAAAATTATATTAAATACTTTCATCATCATTCTAGTTTTTGTTTAGTTCTGAAATATGTAA
This sequence comes from Piezodorus guildinii, assembly GCA_023052935.1. Classification (NCBI taxonomy): domain Eukaryota; kingdom Metazoa; phylum Arthropoda; class Insecta; order Hemiptera; family Pentatomidae; genus Piezodorus; species Piezodorus guildinii. The sequence goes on from CM041292.1 coordinate 15,505,129, forward strand.
AATTACCAGAGTTAATATTTTTTAAAGAAAACATTATTTTAACAGTTAAGAGAATTTTATAACTCCAGAACCAGCTTAGTCTCAAAGATCAAATTTATAACACATGAAACACATCTTATAGATAGATAATCTGTATTTGTTAAATATTTCTGTGTAAACTTCGGGAATTAATTTTTGTCAATTTTGAAAATTCTTATACGAAAAAGGAGTATGTTCTCAAGATCAAAATTTTTAAAGCAAGTAGGACTATGATTAAGCTATAAAGGAAAAAATAATCAAACATGAGTCTCGTTTTTTATTGATTTTCGAGAATTTTTACAATCTTTCTTCAATATTTAGGGAATGAGTCATAGGGACAAAAAATACAATAAATCTTATTGTTATATTTTGTTTTAATTTGATATCTAAATAATTACAGGAATTAGAGAGATTCAATCACATGTTTTTGCCCGTAAAGCTGACTTAAAACGGCTTCATCACTAAAAGTATTGGCTCGAAAAAAATTTTATTTATGGTTTTATATTCGTGAAAGGATAGATAATAACTAGTCAAAAAAATAACTCCGGAACCAGCTTAGTCGCAAGCCAAATTTATAACACTTGAACACATCGTATAGATAGGTAATCTTTATTTATTTCATAATTTTTCACTCAGTCCCTTTTGAGATATTTCCGTGTGAAATGTCCAAAATGAATTTTTGTCAATTTTAAAAATTCGTATACGAAAAAGGAGTGTGTTCTCAAGATAAAAATTTTTACAGCAAGTAGGACTGTGACTAAGCTATAAAGGAAAAAATATTCAAACATGAGTCTGGTTTTTTACTGATTTTCGAGTATTTTTATAAACTTTCTTCAATATTTGAGTCATAGGGACTAAAAATACAAAGCATGTCTTTATCTTATTCTTATAATTTGATATCTAGTAATTACAGGAATTAGAGAGATTTTTCCATCTCATGTTTTTGCCCATGAAGCTGACTTAAAACGGCTGCAACACTAAAAGTATTGGCTACAAAAAAATTTTATTTATGGTTTTATATTCGCGAAAGGATAGAGAATAACTGGTCAAAAAATCATCAAAATCAAAAATGTCGAGCGGCAAAATTAATGAAAGTTGGACGATTTGAAATGGATTGACCCGTATTTATTTTACCTCATTGTTATACTATATTTTATTTCTAAATAATTGTAATTCATTGTTGTTTATTCTTGGAGCCTGGCGTATTATATATTCTGGAACCTGTAGAAGCTTTATTAGCCTAATGGTACTCTTCATCTCAGTGGGAAATAAGGGAGAAGAATTTTTGTGCCACTAAGTTCCTATATTTTTTGATAAATCTAATGTGTAACTTGAATAACGTAGGCAAAATTCGTGTGTGTCAAGCTTAATCTATACTAATATTATAAAGCTGAAGAGTTTGTTTGTTTGTTTGAACGCGCTAATCTCAGAAACTACTGGTTCAAATCGTAAAATTCTTTTTGTGTTGGATAGTCCATTTATCGAGGAAGGCTATAGGCTATATAACATCACGCAGTGACCAATAGGACCAATGAATCAGTCTAAAATTTGGGGAAAAACAGGGAAAATTGACCTCGAATCCCAACGATTCCAAATGATTTACCTTTTAATTTTAAAATAATTCAATTTCCTGTTAAGTTATCTTTTGCCGTAACAATTAATAAATCACATGGGCAAACATATAAACACGTAGAAATCGATTTACATCAAGATCAGGTTGCGGAGAAAATCAGTATGTTCTTCATCCACAAGAAAATAAAACCAAAAATATCATTTACGCAGAAATACTTTAAAATATTGGGTCGTCCGAAAAGTTGGTAGAGATTCTTAAAATAAAATTTACCTTCTGTTTTTTCTACTAAAAATGAATCACGAAGCTAATGTTTATTTATATGCATTTAATCTTCATAGAATTAAATATATTTACACACTGGATTCGTCTTTATTAAGGCTCAGTAGTGTAGTTTATTGCAAACCAACATGAGTGACGATTCAGTTCATTTTTGGCATAATATGCTGTTCTTTTTTAAAAAAGGGAAAAACGTAGCCCAAACTGCAAGAAAGATTCGTTCCGTGTATGGCAGCGATTCAATTGCTGATAGCACGGTTCAGAAGTGGTTTTCGCGGTTTAGATCAGGAGATTTCAATTTGGAGGACCAACCCCGGGCTGGCCGGAGTACAACTCTTGAAATCGAGGATATTATGATGGTCATTGCAAACAATCTACGAATTACTGTTTAGATAGGTTTTACCTCACCCGCAGTATTCTCCTGACATTGCTCCCTCAGATTTCCATCTTTTCCATTCCTCCAAAATTTTCTACAAGGAAAATCCTACACTTCAAAAGATGATGGACCTTTTATTGTTCTTCAGGAGGAAGGACAGTGATTTTTGGAAAAAAAAAAGGATAATAGACCTTTCAAGGCGTTGGGAAAGAGTGATCGCTGACGGTGGTAACTATTTTGTAGATTAAATAAATAAATTTTAAGCTGTTCAATATTAATTGTTGTCCAAATTTATCTACGAACTTTTCGGACAACCCAATATATTCTTTTAAAAACGTCTTAATAGTGATCATAATAACTGAAATTGACACAGGCGAAGTCGCGCGCAACAGCTAGTTATTTATAATCCTCATACATATGTTTTGAACCATCTCTATTTTATGCTAGTTGGGATCACAAGTGTAACTCCAGACTGGGGCAGAAATACATGTTAGGAACCACTGAATTATATTTTGCTCATTTTATTTGATAAGAGCAACAGGTGTGGATACAATTCTATAATTGTACATAAACACTTTTCAGTGAAGGAATCAGTTAAATGGCAATGACAGATATGAGGATGACTTAAGTACCCATCTGTATCACTTCTATGGCATTATTTTATTCTGATGCCCATTTTTAGTTCCAAGTATATCACTGAATTCGCACACGAGTTTGGTTTTTGTTCTGTATAAAGTGTTAAATATATCCAAATATGTAAAATAATAAATAATAATAATAAGATTTTTTTTTTTTTTTACTATTTGCTTTTCCACTCTATCCCTCCCTCAAGAGTCCTTGGCTTGATCAAAATATTTATATTCAATGGTATTAGGTTGTGTCGCATGAAATGTCCGTTTTTAAGGTAAAGGATTATTATTAAAATATACGATATAAAAACAAGATAATTTTATTCGAAGTATTTACCTTCTTTTTCTACACATTTTTCCCAACGTGACACCAACTTTTTTATCCCCGTTCTAAAAAACTCTGAGCTTTGAAGTGAAACAAAATCTGAAAACACTCTTTTCACTTGATCATCATTTTCATAAAGTTTTCCTTTGACGAAGTTGTCTAAATTCCTGAACTGGTGGTAATCTGTTGGAGACAAGTCGGGAGAATATGGTTGGTGGGTGCGGAAGAACTTTGTGGCCCAGTTCTTTAAATTTTTGCACGGTATGTTTTGAAACAGGGGTCTTACTGCCGCTCAGTGAGATCATGAGGTACCCATGTATCGAGCTTTTTTACTTTCCCAATATACTTTAAATGTCTGGAAACGGTAGATGCACTTGTATTTAGTTGTGCTGAGAGTCCTTTAACTGTTTTGTAGAGGTTTCCTTCTACTGTATGTTTAAGGACATCGTTGTCTGTTACGGACGGAGGTCTTCCTCTGGGCAAGTTTTCCAAGTCGGTATCCCCAGCTGAAAACTTAGCAAACCAACGGTGAATGGTCCGTTCATTAACACTCCCTTCCCCAAACGCCTTGCAAATATTTCTAGCTGCCTCAGCTGCTGAATGGCCGAGTTTAAACTCTTACAAAATTATCACTCGAAAATCTAAGCTTGTACAAAAATATTACTCGAAAATCGCTTGTTTCCATGTTCATATTTGGAGGTATACTAAAAAGTGGGTAATTGATTGGGAAGCTAATGTTTATAATACAAAGGTAGAGGATTAGTAACTGTTTACTTTAAATATGTAAACATTCGGAGGAAAACAACAGAGACCTGCAAAATCCTTTCTGTATTTCAGAAACTATAAAAAACGGACATTTCATGTGAAACAACCCAATAGAATCCTGTTATTTTTATTAATTCTATTAAGTGTGTTTATATTGTTCTACTCATTTTCAAGTATTTCTGTAATGGATTTTTTTAAGTCTACTTTTTTCCTCGATTGCTCGAGGCTTAAAACATAGCTGTGTGCAAACAGGCAGTGCCCAATTCTTAGCCTGCATACAATAATTATCTCTCTCCTGGAAGTTCTCAAACTAGTTAACCAACACCCCTTTATAACGAACTATCGTGGTCCCTTGAAAAATGAATAGAAAACAATGCTTTCTCGTTTATAACGATCTACTTTTGTAGACCTCAGAATTGAATTTGTTCGGTTATTATGAAAAATGAAGAAGAAAAAAAATATGATATGTCTTAATTCCCGGTAAAGTGCGGCACCTTTTTGTCCAAATCCTTCTTACTTCTCCCATCTATTCAGCTGAATTCTGTGATTCACAGTTTGGTGACAGCTTTTAGCTTCTAGTGTTTCAGTTTGTTATTGCTTTTATTATTTACGTTTATTCAAGGTCGTCTTTCTCGCTTTTTGTTCGAAGTAGGCTTCTCCTCTGTGCACTATGCCAAAGAGAAAATACACTGATTTAAAAGAAAGTTGGCGATTCTCCAAGAATTGGATAAAACAATTGAGTCGAAATTGTAAATTGTTAAAAAATATGGGATATCAAAATCTACTCTATCAACAATTATCGCTCATAAAGTTAAAATCTGCCTCCATGCCTTTTCATCGGGATGTGCAAAAAAAATTTCTTCATCGCCATGTTCTCCTGTGGTTCAGAGAAATGAGGGCCTCAAGAATACCCATTTCAGCATCTATCGTCCAGGAGAAATTGCGTCGAACAGCTAATGAATTGGGCATATCAGACTTTCAGTGCTCATCCGGCTGGCTTTGGCGCTTTCAGAAACGTCATGGTATCACATCACTGGTAGTTAGCGGCGAAGAATATAAAGTAAACCAAAGCGACGTTCATAGTTGGCTGGAAAGGTTTTTTCCAGAGTACGAAAAATATGATGCAAGAAATATTTTTAATATAGACAAAGCTGGTGCGTAGTTTATAAATAAACATGTGCGTGAAAGCGAATATAACCCTAATAACCCATTTTAACCACCTGAATTCACACCAAGATATATATGTACATACTATATATTTTTCGGATATAACGAACAGAGAATTTTTCATTAAGGTTCGTCATAACGAAGGTTTACTGTATCTATACTTACAGTAAGGTTCAATGCATTGAGACCATCCATTTTAATTTATCTTTATTAAATAAGTCTAGAATCTTTTTTTCATCTCTAAATGCCATATTCATCTGATAATTAGTCAATTTGTTTAATAAATATTGCTTTTGGTTACTTGTCATTTTTTAACCAAATAGACGACCTGATTGTTTATTGAACCTTACTTAAAATACTCTTATATTCTATTAAATGTAGAACAATGATATAAAACTAATCATTAAATATTATATGTATGTACTTCAATGTGGAGAATAAATATTCAATTTAAATTAATGTAATTATATTATTATTATTTTATAGATAAGAATATGGATGTCCAAATTGATCGTGATAGTTGAAGTCATAGTTAAAATGTATGAAATCCTTTCATCATCTATTGATGGTAGCAGCTATATTAAGTAATAAATCTGAGGAAAGGTATTGATTTTTCAACTGAAGAAGTTTGTATTAAGGATGAAACGAATATCAGAATATCCTGAATATATATCAGGATAAAAAGAAGAAAAGATTTATTGCCATTAGACATTCTCAAGAGACTACCGCAGGTTGTATCCGACTCAATCCACTTGAAATATTTCCCATACATTCAAAAATCATGAGTCATCGACAGCAGTTGGATTAGAGAATTCAGGTAATTTTTTATACAGGAAAATTATTCTTATATTACTTGTGCAATATAAACTGGATCAAGTGCTTTTCACAGCCTGCTGAATGATCTTTTCATAAAATACCAGAGGAAAAATTTGTAGCTCTCTGTCTGAAGTTAGTAAATTGCTAAACACATAGTCCCTTGGATAAGAATCTAATTTCAAATCCTTCAACAAATCATTAAATTACTTTTTAAAATTGAATATTCTGTAGAAACATATATTGATATAAATAGATAGTTCTTAAGTCTTCCTTAATAAGTTCATTTTAGATTGGATAGTAACTTCAGATATTACTTTGAAAAATCCCCTAATATTAATTATAAATTTTTAAAAAACTAGATGATAAAGTTATTTCAAAATAAACAAGTGTTCAATACACATAATTAAAACATGTTCTGTTACTATAGGATATAAAATTTAATATTATTTATATCAGCCATTGAAGAATGGTGTCAAAACTGGAGTATTAAAATAAATCCTAACAAATCCCATCAAATTTTACCTTCACTCTACGTCATAAACCTGTGACTTCCTGCCCCATCGATATCCTTTAACAATATCCTACTTACCCCTGTTGAACAGATCCGGTACTTAAGACTCCACCTCGACAAACGCCTAACATGGAATCCTCGTACTAGACTGAAAGGATAGGAAACTGCTCGTAGATAAAGATTACTACAACACTTACTCGACAAACGCTCTTAACTTCCAACTTAGTATGAAAAACTCATTTATATAACAATTATCAGGTCTATATCAGGACCTACGGCATTGAGCTATTGGCGGTATACTAAACCATCGAATTCCTCTCGCATCCAATCCTTGCAGTCCAAAATCCTTCGAAAAATCCTCAATGCTCCTTACTTTGTTACCTATAAAATCATCCATAAAGACCTAAATATCTCATATGTTGAAGACTTGACCCATTACAGATATACTTCTTTTCATCCCAAACTCCCTGCCACTCAAACCCGCTTATCTGCGACCTGTCTTCCATATCTGTTCCTGACAACCCACCGAGACGCCTTAAAAGAAGATGGCCAAGAGACCTCCTAACATGAGTTAGAATTTCAAATATATTTACTATAGAATTTCAAATATATTCCCAGTGCTACCAATGGGTAGTTTCTTCACAGGACTACCATTTGTTCCAATCATATTTCAAGCCTATTTACATGTATTGATTTAATACAGTTGTAAATTTTGTTAAATAAATAAAAAAATAAACATTATTTATAACAAAAGTTGAAATAAATAAATGATGAAGTTGTGTAGAAAATACTATAAATAAAATAAATAAATGATGAAGTTTTATAGAAAATACTGAAATTGAATATTTATTATTATATGTTGAAAGTATGTGATACACTCTCACCAAATTTCACAATTGTCCACCTACCTGTTCACTCGCTGTGTAGTGGCAAGTTCGCAGCTTTTATGGTCCAATTTAATAATTATAAATAATCAGTTTAATAATTAGAATAATGTTGGAGCCCGTGGATAGCATGGTTCAATTCCCAGTCCCGGAGTGACTTTCAAGCATTTAATGAATGGGGAATCACTTGAAGCCTCTGCTCCGATTATGTGAGAACCATCAGCTAACTGGTGGCCACTCTCCAAATTAGGCATAGGGAGTGATGACCGAAAAATGTGAATGTAATCTTCCTGATAACACCACAAGGCCAAGGGCTTACATGTTCTGTCGTGCTACTGGAAGAACAATGGAAGAAGTTGGTTGGGACTTTTAATTTATTTAACTTCCTTTTATGCTGTTGTGGCTAATCTAACGATGCTACAATAGGAGTCCTAAATTTTGCCTATCCAGGTTTAATTAGGATACAGGGATCTTTAAAGAGTATCTGACATCTCACAGGCTCGAGACAACCTTTTAACACATCCCCTCTGAAGAACGGCATAAGGATTTTTTACTCCCATTGAGAAATCCTCGGGCATAGGATGCTGTTAAGCTAACCACCATGTTATAGGTAACCCCGCATTATCAAATGGTTACAGATAATTATCAGTAATAACGGTATCCACAATTTGTCACTTAACTGAAATATTTGTTATATCAAACTTTAATTAATCATAAAAATGAGATTAAATTTAACAAATCTGATTTGAAAAGGTTCAAATGAGTTGTTCATTCTTCTAGTGCTTAATAGCAATCAGTCCATTATGCATCAATATATTTTAAATTAGTAAATAAGTAAATTTAATTAATCAGACAAAAATATATATAATACATATATATAAATTATGAATTACCTAGATGAGAAATCATAGGTTGCTGAAGCCTGGCGATTGGGTAGAGTAGGACGGTGGCGGAGGCAAACAGAACAAGAACAATCAGAAAGCCAGTCGATATTACGAGAAGTAAAGTGGGCCTCCTTTATAACTTTGTATATAAGATATTTTTTCTATAATCTTTAGCTTTCCAACGGTGTATTATACATCTATGTGACTGTTCTGATGTTTGAAAACACAAAAAATTCATTAAATAATTATCTTTGCTCTTTTTTTAACATTTATCAGATTCGTTCAACTCTTACTTTTAGATGAGTTTTATCATTCCTTATAAGATGATATGGGTATTTCTTCTTAATCTATAAAATTAAAGGTAGTTTAGAGGAAGAAAATTTAAAATATTGGCACTTGTTAGTCTATTTCAATCAGAATGAAACCTAGATGTTATGAAAGCACATTAAGTTTCACATCTGAATAGCGAGTTTAATCAAAATCATTTGAGCTGTTTTTAAGAAAATCGTAAAAAGTTGCAAAATGCATGGGATAAAGTAGCACTTTTAGTCAGAGGATTTTAGTGAAAAAGTTGCTGTAACATCTCGGGCGTATATTTGTCATAAACATGAAATTTCAGTTTTGTCCTTCTTTTTCAAGCTAGACTTGCCGCACACAGGCCTTTTTTTGGAACTTGGTTATTTGGACTCAGGGGCTCCTTCAACATGTATTTCCATTGAAAACTGGAATTAAAAAATTTTCACGATCGCAATACTTTCCCTTAATTATATATATCAAATATAAGTAAGTGAAAATATAAAGGATCATTTGATCAATGATTTTTTGTTTTTCAAAATTTAACTATGAAAGTACATTATGGAGCAGCATTAAAATCATCTTAATTAGAAATGAGGTAAATGAGAGATTCGTTTAAAAAAAAAAATTATAATAAATGTAATCTATTATGTATGGGACATACAATTAAAAAAAATAACGATGAAACTTATTAACCTATACTACTAAAATACCAGAAGGGTGTGTGTTGGGTTCGGTGCATAAATTGATTGATACTGTTTTTTTATCAAATGTCTCCCAATTTTTGGCTACCCACTTTATATATGCATAACTAAACCTCACTAAACGACACAGGATATTTCAGTATATAATAGATTAAAAATATTAACAAAGATCTGAAGTTTTTATTGAAGTCGCCATTAAAAAACATTACACTTACAACTTATTTTACAACCCAATATTTTAAAAATCGATGTGATACAAAGTAAGCTTTCATGTTGTTTGATATTGCTATTATCAACTAGTACATTTACATATTTAAATATTGCTATTATTGGCTAGTTCATGTACATATATGAGACTAGATTTCATACTTAATTTCTCATTTTTTTTTTTTTATTCAGAGAAATTTACTACTGTATTTATTAAATACGACAAGTAAATGGGACAGATTTGAGATTAAGACACATGATTATCCTGTTTTTTTTTTGTTTTGTTTTTTTTTTATTCAGAGAAATTTACTACTGTATTATTAAATACAACAAGTAAATGGGACAGATTTGAGATTAAGACATGATTATCCTGTAGAGAAACTACCCATTGGTAGAACTCCAATGACCTATTTATGGTAAGAGATCTCTTGGCCATCTTCTTTTAAGTCGCCATGGTGGATTGTCAGGAATAGATGTTAAGGAGAGGTCACGGATAAGCGGGTTTGAGTGGGCAGGAAGTTTGGAATGGAAGGATGTATATCTGGATCGGGCCAAGTCTTCAACTAATGGGATATTTAGGTCTTTATGGATAATTTTATTTGTAACAAAGTATGGAGCATTAAGGATTTTTCGAAGGATCTTGGATTGCAGGGATTGTATGCGAGAGGATAGTTTAGTGGACCCCCATAACTCAATGCCGTAGGTCCAAATAGGCCTTATAATGGTTATATAAATGAGTTTTTTGTAGGAAATAAAAAGTTTTGAGCGTTTGTCAAGTAAGTGTTGTAGTAATCGGTATCTACAAGCAGTTTCCTGATGTTTCAGTCTAGTATGAGGGTTCCATGTAAGGCGTTTGTCTAGGTTTAGTCCAAAGTACCGGATCTGTTCAACAGGAGTTAGTAAGATGTTGTTAAAGGATACGGTAGTAAGATGTTGTTAAAGGATACGTGGGGCAGGAAGTCATAGGTTTACTTCCTAGAGTGAAGGTTATTTGATGTGATTTATTAGGATTTATTTTGATTCTCCAGTTCTGACACCATTCTTTGATGGCTGTCTCATTTGTAATTACTATTTTTTTTATATTTTTTTTTAACAGGTTTTTTTTTTAATACTTCAGATTGCTCATAAAGCTACAACTTCAAGATTTGCTGGAAAGAAAACTGAAATCAGATCACCAGCAATTTAATCATCATTTGAAGGAGATCAGTTCAGTTGCATGATTTTATTTTTAAATCTTAGTTAATTTATTAATTTTCATTCAATTGAAAAAGGTATTTAATCCAAAATCATGGCAGTGTTTGTTGTTTAAATACTGGTGGAATATTTACTTTAAGTAAGTTTTAAATTTCAGTATTTTACCTAGCATCTTCATTTTCTAAAATCTCGCTCCTTTACTTCAAGTTTATTTAATTTTATTAATAATAAAAAGATTTTTTTAAATATCTGCCGTAATAATGTGTGCAATGAAAAGAAATATTCAAAATAAATAATTTTTTTCTTTTTTATGGTTTCTTCAAAGGAGAAAATAAATTTTTCAAAAATGATATTAAATACCTTTTAGAAATGATAACTGCTTTTAAGGTTAAATTCATGTATGAGACACTCCAGTATTATTGCCTTCATTTTTATGTAATTCTTTTTTTAATCTTAGGTTGTAAGAAAATATTCATGTTTGAGCAACATTAATTCTTGTAGCCAACCATCAACATGGCTACCCTTTTAATGCTCTTTCTATTATGATGAAACTATGCATGTCATATTTAATTTAAATACAATTGTATGTATGGAATTTATTGTTATGTTTAATAATGACATATATGTTGTGGTTAAAATTTAAAAAACCAAGAAAATTAAAATGGGGGGAAGAGTTATTGAAACTAGGAAACTGCAAGCCCAATACAGGGGTCACTTGTAGCATAGTAGCTAGCATAACAGCCTTCTATGCCCAAGGTCACAGGTTCAAACCCCCAGGTGGTCTTAAGAATTTTTCTGGGAGTAAAACATCCTTGGTTATGCTGTCCTTCGGAAGGGCGGTGTAAAAAACGGTTCCGAGCCTTTGTCATCACAAAGTACTAATCTGAGTTTTTTTTTTTTTAATTGGAGTTAGTATTTTGACAAAAAAGTAAGTTAATGATTACAATGAATGTGATCTACAAGTTTTTTATTGATTAACAGTTCCAACAAACTGTTAAAATCCAAAATCTTTGGAATCGAAAGGAAGTTTTCAAAATAGTCTTTTCCTGGATACAAACATAACACTTGAAAGAAATTTGAAATATAATTACTTTAAACAACATAATCAGGACTTGAACTTTCTTGTTGTTATTGACATCTCAAGTACTCATTAAAGATCCCTATCCTAATTAAACCTGGGTGGGCAAAATTTAGGACTTCCACTGTAGCATCATCCAGTTAGCCAAAGTAGCATAAGTGACACATTAATAAATAAACATTAAACAAATACCTCATAGATTCATACATATACACCTCTCCTGTAAGTTATGGAGAACTATGTGATTTGTATCATTAATATAGAACTTCATTACCTCATTACTGCTGGCTCGACTTGGGTAGTATGTTGCCTATTTTTTCGTGGTTAATATTATTACCATAATTCTCAAAAGAAATTGGTAAAACTCTTCTTCATTATAATTTTAAATCTAAATGTAACAAAAGAATAAATAAGTTAATGATTCTTAAAGGCAAAAAAAAAAAAAAAAAAAAAATTACATATATCCTATTTCTTAATTATCTTGATATCCTTTAAAAAAACTAGATTGTTCTCATATCACAAAAAATTCACCTGGAATTGAGTTTGAGCATTATTGCCTTAATTTCTTTGTAATTCTTTTTTAAACCGGTGATTGTAAGGAAATATTTATGTTTAAACAACATTAATTCTTTAAGGAATCTCACACCAACTCGATATGATCTTACATGAAGTTACTTGTCATAAAAATTTTCAAAATAAAGTTTACTTTAGATATTATTTCTGTTAGAACTTTTCCATATTAAAGTTACCATCATCTTCAGGTTTTAGACATGGAGATTCTCCTCCTCATCAAACCAAATATTTAAAATTTTAAAATTCATTTTTCATAATAAATTACAATAAGCTATTGTTGGTTTGCGTTTTGGGATGTAAAACCCTAGGGTCAAATGCCTGATTTAAGTTTCTGGTACCTAATGGTTATAACTCGTGATTAGATGGTATTGATTTGTTCACTTTTATTTATTTAAATTAGAATTAGAAGAAATTTTATTTAAAACTTTTAACTTATAAATTTCATTACGAAGGAAGAGGTGGATAGTTTGTATGGCAATAACAAAGAAGTTGAGTTTTATTGACTACCGTCTGAACCATTCCTTTCTTCTTATTCATTTCAAAATCAACTAGTGAATATTCAATATAAATTTTATTGCTTTAACTTGTCGTTATATACCTCGAGGTCCTTCATTATTTTTGTTATCTAAATATTATATTATATACACATCACGTTTTTTCACATTATCATATATAATAAAAAAAATGAATGTTTTTAATTTCTATATAAACCATTTTAAATACTATTGGGCTTAATCCATATAGGAAGGGATAATCTTTTCAGGCTACAAGCATAGTTAGATGATGTTTACTTTCACGTTTGGGTAATCAAGGATCCCCTACTTATAAATCATTATAAAGTTACAAACTTCCAATGACTGGTACAAATTGCCAATTACTTAATAAAATATAATATTTAATTTATAATTTTTAAATTAAAATGCACTGTTGATGAAATATTATTCATAACTTAAACTTGTGCCCTATTTCATTTAAAAACACTTTTTTCTTTTACTTATACTAACTTTTACATTATCTTGTTATATTTTATTTTTAAAATGTTTTGTCCCTATTTGTTTGGGCGCCAAATGTTTTAATATTTTACTTTTACATGATAAATAAATAGTAATTTTAGGGTTTTCAAATTAATAACTTGTGAGTCTTGGCTAAGGTTAAAAACAAACTTATATTCTTTAAGAAATATACTACATTATAAAACATAACTTAAATTAAAAATTTATTAAATTTTAAAAATATATTAAAAAATTATAAATTATCTGATTAAGCTGTCTTCAGTTGATTCTCCATTCCTATTTTTCATAAATGATGTCTTAAAATTCCTTAATTTGTACATATTATTAGTGCACTAATGATTGTTTGAAATCAAAATGATTTGATGGTTGTGGCATAATCCAAGCACGTGTCTTCAACGTTTTGCTTCGTCCACAGCTCGCAACAGAAGAAAGAGATTTCCAAAAACACTAGCCTGCATCCATTCTAATCGACTTTCCACAACTTAAGAGCGGCCATTCCGGAAAACACCGTATCGTGCATTTTGATTCCTTTTTCTTATTGGCCGGTCACCTCTCGCCTACTTAATCTTCCTCAATTCTTATTATTTCTGCCTATTTAATATATCACAACATTCGGTCCGCTCCGATTTAAAAAAATGTTATGCTTGTCAGAAAAATTTTTTATTCTTGTCAAAACGCATCACTTAGTCACTGTGCCTTAATCTAATTTACAATAATCAAAATTGCTGCATCTAATTTCAGTATATTTTTTTTTTTTTTTTTTTTTTTTTAATGTCACTAATTAATCATAAATGTTATCAACTAAGCCTATACTACTCCTAAACATTGTTAATATTTTTACACGAAATCAAAATTTTATATATATACATTATTTATTTTTTTTTTTTATTTTTAAGTAGTATAGTACTAATTATAGAACAAATTATATAGAAACAAAACATAAATTATCAAACAAGAAACACAATTAACAAGAGTATAACAGACTCTTAACAATAGTTACTATACAAATTATTCTGAGGTAAAATACAATATGATACAATGTCATTTTTTATGAACCACCAGTGACTACTCTAAAAGTATGTATGACTTATTTTTCTTTATTTATATTAAGTTTTTTTTTTTTTTTAAACATAAAAATTCACTGTTATGTTTTGATGTTTACTCCTCATTATCACTTAAATAATCATCTATTAAATATTGTTAATTTATTTTATTTTCATAATACGGTTTTAATAATGTGGTATGAAACATTCCATAAATATTCTTTTTATTATCATCTAATATTATTTGCATCTCTTTCCGACATATTCAATGTTATGGGCAATAAATATTTTCAAAACTAAAATAAATATATATATAACTTTTTCTTTTCACAAACAATCTGTTCACTTCAGTTGATCTTTTGTAACTGATCACCTCTCGAAGGTACGTTCGTAGTTTTACATCCAAAATAGCGTGACAAAGAAGAATTCTTTATCTCATTAATATTAAAGTAATCTCTTGGCGATAGCATACAACATTGCACCGCTCACCGGCTGCTGGGAAAGGACAACACATTCGGCACCGAGCTCAATGTGTCAACATGCTAAAAATATTTGAAAAGATTTTATTAAGAGGTCACAGTCCTTTGATTGGTAATGGCATTGCGGCATGCAATGCCATTGTAAAGGGAGGCAGTCGTCCGGTCAGAGACCGTCTCAAAGAAGCACCTTTTGGTGCCTTGCTATTTACGCTTGCTGAATTTCGCCTCGTCCAACATGTTGTAAAATGACATCTCGAAGTGAAGCACTTGATCGGTCCCGAAGAGTTTCGAAAAAAAACATTTTTTTGTTCCTCTTGAAGGCACCAAAAATCCAGGTACCTTCAATGATTCTTCCAGTGTTATATTTCTGTTTACCGAATTTCGCCTCGTCTACCTCCACTACCATTCCTTGTCCACCAAGAATATAAGCATTTGACAATACTCAGGAAAAAATACATATTTTGCTACAACATTCAGACCACTTCACCGTTTTTTATGACATACCCAATAACTCTTCAATTAAGACTTGTTTAGCATGGGGTAGCATCAACCACATGGTGGTGAAGCGGACCAATTTGTCAGAAGGGAGATGTAGTCGTTGGCACCTAAAACTTAATCAGGAATTGAATATCAGAAATAGCTCAAATGATAGATTCTTGTACCACTTAAAGCTCTTCTCAAGGGACTGCTATATGCATTCATTTGATCTGACAAATCAATACTAGTCTTTGCTGCATTATATGCTCTCACAATTTTTGGTTTTTGAATAAAACCTCTTTTGTTTTCACGGTTATTATTTTGCTTGAATCTTTTGTGGACTGGACCATAATATCTCTTGTCTTTCCATTTCAAGACTGTGATACCCTGATTGTTTTCTTTGGCAATAATTTCTCCGTGTTTCAATTTAGTATTTATTACTTTAGATGGATTTCCTTTACGGTTTGTGCGAAGTGTACCCATTAGATGTGTAATTTTGCATATTAGCTTACTTACCAAATGGACACTGGTCTACCTGTTATCTGTACACAATGTATGACCTTCATGAAATAAATTTTTCAACAAGGAAATTACAATATTTAATGGGGTTGTATTCTGCTTGTCAAGAGCTTTTTCACTGTGCACATAAAAATTGTATGTATATCCACGATTACAGCATATATAAATATTCTTATGCCGTATTTATGTTGTAAATATTGTCGTATTATGATGCGCCACTGGAATGGGATCAACGATTCATCAATGCTTAATACATCAGGTGGATTTTTGGAAATGTTAATTTAGTTTATCTATCATGTATGAAATTTTTGCTAGACGATTAGAAGCGTCAACTGCTTCATTATCTGTGAAATATAGCATTTTCATGAGTATTTCAAATCTGTCTCTACTCATTATTGTTTGCGGAAATGTTTGACAAAATAATTTATCCTGAGACCAATACTAACATAAAGATTGTAGTTTCACCATTCCCATCCATATTATTAGCCCAAACAAACAGTCTAGGAAAATTTTTTGTTTGTTCAATGTAAAGATTTGTTAGCTCACTGATGTGTTCAAACATTTCATCAGTAACAAAGAAAGTATAGAAATCTTCTACTGTTTTACAATTACGAACTTTCTCATAATTTTTTTTTTTGCCCCGTCTACATTTGTAGAGGCCATAATATTTGTCTGCTTGCCTTGTGGATCAAACCATTCAATTCGCTGAAAGGTTTCAGTAGCATCTGCACCATCACTGTCATTCTCAATTTGCCTTTCCTCGTCTAATGAATTATCATCTTCTGATGATGATAATCGATAATAACTCGGCGAGGTCTTAAAGATAGAAATATTTTACTTGAGGTGCCACTATCTTTTTTTCTTTCTGTTCACTTCAGTTGGTCTTTTGTAACTGATCACATCTCAAAGGTATGTTCGTAGTTTTACATCCGAAATTGCGTGACAAAAAAAAATTCTTTATCTCATTAATACTAAAGTGATCTCTCTCTTGGCGATAGCATACAACATTGCATCGCTCAACGGCTGCCGGCCGAACAGAAAGGAAAGCAAATTCGGCGCCAGGCTCAATGTGTTAAGATGCAAAATCTCTTCGAAAAGATTTTATTAAGAGGTCACAGTCCTTTGATTGGTAATAGGCATGCAATGGCATCGTAAAGGGAGGCAGTCGTCCGGTCAGAGACCGTCCCAAAGAGGCACCTTTTGATGCATTGCTATTTACGCTTGCCGAATTTGGCCTTCTCCAACACGGTGTAAAATGACATCACGAATTGAAGCACTTGATTTGATCGGTCCCTAATTAACAATAAATTAACAATCAAATGACTGCTACAACAATTAACATTAAACGCTAGAGATAAATATCATTTTTAAAGCAATTTATCTTTTAGTCAGCACAACATAAAAATAAGAGTAATATTTAAAGTTCTTACGCTTCGTTTGGGTCAAACTTTCTTCCAACTTCAATGAAAAAATTATGTACTCTTTCATTAATAGAATTGTACCTTTTCCAGTAGGATTCTGCCAAGTGCTCTGCGTGGTGATCTTTCTTCCTACCATATCTAGGAATGTTTCCACTCACTTCCACCCACATCCTCTCTATATTTTGGGTGTGTGCCTCAGTGTCGGGGTTAATGAAATTGATGGTATGATTGACCTTCAAATGCTCTTAATCCTGGAGGCTAATGGGAGAGTCATTATATCCTCTCCACATGAAATGATTGTGGAACCAGGGGCAATACAGCATAAAATGACATCTCGAAGTGAAGCACTTTAACGGTCCCGAAGAAGAATTTAAAAAAACTTTTGTTGGTTCCTCTCTCAAAGGCACCACCAGGTACCTTCAACGATCCTCCCCCTGTGATATTTCCGTTTACCTAATTTTGCCTTGTCTACCTCCACTACCATTCCTTCTCCGCCAAGAAAGTAAACATTTGAAAATAAATATATGCAACTTTCAGACCATATTTCAATTAACAATCAATGGTCAATAAATGAATTAACAATCAAATGACTACTACAACTAACATTAAACACTAGAGATAAATATCATTATTAAAGCAATTCATCTTTCAGTCAGCACAACATAAAAATAAGAGTAATATTTAAAGTTTTTACGCTTCGTTTGGGTCAAACTTTCTTCCACTTTCAATGAAAACGTTATGCACTCTTTCATTGACTCTGTTGTATCTTTTCCAGTAGGATTCTGCCAAGTACTCTGCGTGGTGATCTTTCTTCCTACCATATCTAGGAATGTTTCCACTCACCTCCACCCACATCCTCTCTCTATTTTGGGTGTGTGCCTCAGTGTCGGGGTTGATGAAATTGATAGTATGATTGACCTTCAAATGCTCTTAATCCTGGAGCCTAATGGGAGAGTCATTATATCCTCTCCACATGAAATGATTGTGGAGCCAGGGGCAATACAGCATAAAATGACATCTCGAAGTGAAGCACTTTAACGGTCCCGAAGAAGAATTTCAAAAAAACTTTTGTTGGTTCCTCTCTCAAAGACACCACCAGGTACCTTCAACGATCCTCCTGTTATATTTCCGTTTACCTAATTTTGCCTCGTCTACCTCCACTACCATTCCTTGTCCGCAAAGAAAGTAAACATTTGACAATACTCTTAGGAAAAAAAAATATATCCGCAACTTTCAGACCATATTTCAATTAAAAATCAATGATCAATTAATGAATTAACAATCATATGACTGCTACAACAATTAACATTAAACACTAGAGATAAATATCATTATTAAAGCAATTTATCTTTTAGTCAGCAAAACATAAAAATAAGAGTAATATTTAACCCTCCAAGTCCGAAAACTATTTTTGTTAAACATTTTTATTTTTTCACTCTCACTTTTGTTCCATATTACCCCCTGAATATGGAAAAAATAAAAATAAAAATATTGGCCAAGAGGAGATGGTGTAGCACCCTGTGACATATATGTCACACTAGGCTTTAACGGTTCTTTTCTTATTTCCTAAAAGTATTTTAATTCTATTTAGGAAAATTAAAATAACTTTATTTTGACTAAAGAAAACATAAAATTATATTTTAATACTTTTCACAATCAGGCTTATCAAGACTATTTAAAAAATAAAACGGGTAAAAAAGCATTGAAAATTAGGTAAAATGAATTTTTTTTTTTTTTTTTTTATGGTAAGAAGCAAAACAAGCAATACTGAGCCCCATGTCACATTTTATACTGATTGTGCTCACGACACTCTTGCATCCTTCTCTTTTTTATAGGTGACACAAAATGGTCCATTCGGTCGTATTGTATGTCTTCCTGGACCCGTGTAGCCCTGGATCCAGAAGGTGCCAGTGGTCCTGTAGACTTTACTGGGGTCTGGTACCTGTTAAGGTAGCACAAGACAATATTTCGACGAAATTGGAGCTTCGTTCAGTTTCGTGCCCCGCTTTCCGGTATGTCAGCCATGCATTATTCGTAATTGCATGGACCATCCAGGTGAAGAGAGGCCACCACCATTTTTTGGCTCTTGTGGATATGTGATACTGGTTTATATCTTCATCCATTCTCTCCGTCCCACCCATATACTTGGCCAATCATTTTTTGCTGGGATACAGTTATGTTTTTCTTCTACTGGCAGCTGAATCTTTTTATGCTTGAAGTAGGTTCACGTCCATAGGATGTCGACGCTACAGTGACGATGTTATTGTCCATCCATTTACAAATAATTACACCGTCTTCTTTGTCAATAATACTTTCAAAACTTCCTCTTCTCATCCTTTTCAGCTCATTTTTTGGTGGCAGTGGGCATGTCTTAGACAATCGGTTATCCCTGATAGTACCAGTTCCGTTTTAACCTCTTTCTTTCAAGCACTTCAAAAGGTTTAGACTTGTAAATAAATTGTCTGTGTATATATGGTAAGGAAACTTCTTTTCAGGCAAGTCGTCAAGCATATGGTTAAGCTGAGCTGCCGGTTTACCAAAGAGGCCTTCGTAGTTTGAGTTTACCTTTGGATTCATTCCTTGATGAACCTCAAAATCAATAAGATAACCATAGGACGTGTTAAGGCTCCACATTTTGTAACCGAAACGTATGGGTTTGCCTCTGAGAAACTGTTTACAGCCATGTCACCCAAAGTACTTTACCATGGATTCGTCATAGTCCAAGTGTTCAGAGGGAACAAAATTCTCCCTGAATACCATCCTGATTCCCTCAACAAAGGGTCTAAGTTTCGACATTTTGTCTGATGAGTCAAGATATAAATTATCTGCAGCATGAATGAACTTCATTATCTGTATAAATCTGTCTCTCCTCGTGCATTTTGTAGCCAAAAGGTTTCTAACATCATCTTTGGTTTCCCAATAATATTTCTTACCGGGTAACACGTTGTAGCCACTCGGCATATTTCTTCTACAGATACTTTGGGATCAGGTTCATTTTTGAATGAGGCATATTTGTTAGTCTCACCTGTCAAAAATTGGAAAAGGTCATTGAAGAACATTTCGAAACATTCAACTGGGCTCTTATCTTTGAACCTTTTGAAGTTTTGGTTGTCAAATTTTTTTGTTTGGATATTTTCAAAATCCCCTTTTATCCAAGTACGTTTCCGATCTTTTGCGTAGTTCGTTTTTTTATAAGCCTCACCCATACGTTTTCCATTTCTAAAAACAATTTCTACATTTCCTGAAAGCTGTCTACCCGAGAGATTGTCTAAATAGCCTCCTTCATCCTCATTCGCACTGTCTTCATCTGTTAAAACCTTACAGTCATCTACATCTTGTGAATCTGGGTCATTGGGTTCCCCATGTTCAAGTATTTGTAGAGCCTTTAATCGTAAGCCCTTAGAGCTGTATTTCGTTCCTAATAAAAAGGAAAAATGTATGTCACTAACAACGTTTAGCGATTAAAATACTTAAAGAACATTCTAAAAAAAAACTCCAAGGAATTAAAACTTATAAATTGTCCTATTAACTAACATTCCTGAGCGAAATTATTAAAAAAAATAATAATAATAACATTATGGTATGGGTAAGGCCGAGTGTGACGAATAAGTAACATCAAAGTTAAAAGCAAATTATTGAAGTATTAAGAAATACTTCTGAAAACCATGCTTCTAGACAGACTCTCTTAACACCTATTGCAATAATATCACCAGTGAAAATTGGATTATTGAAGGAAATAAAAGAGAGAATCACTTACCACATCTCCCTTTCAACGTTCATGGCAGTGGTTATCTTTGGAAGATCACTGAACTCACAAAAGTTACTCAAAATGTTCCCTGGCAAGAGCAGACCATAGACTGACTCCCTACCTTCAGTTTCCAATGCATGTTTCAACAAAACCGCATGGGGAGGAGGCAGGGGTAATGCAAGTTCGGACATGATTTTGCGTTACAGATATGTCACACTAGACTTTGGAGGGTTAAAATTCTTACGCTTCGTTTGGGTCAAATTTCTTCCAACTTCAATGAAAAAATTATGTACTCTTTCATTAATAGAATTGTACCTTTTCCAGTAGGATTCTGCCAAGTGCTCTGCGTGGTGATCTTTCTTCCTACCATATCTAGGAATGTTTCCACTCACTTCCACCCACATCCTCTCTATATTTTGGGTGTGTGCCTCAGTGTCGGGGTTAATGAAATTGATGGTATGATTGACCTTCAAATGCTCTTAATTCTGGAGGCTAATGGGAGAGTCATTATATCCTCTCCACATGAAATGATTGTGGAGCCAGGGGCAATACAGCATAAAATGACATCTCGAAGTGAAGCACTTTAACGGTCCCGAAGAAGAATTTCGAAAAAACTTTTGTTGGTTCCTCTCTCAAAGACACCACCAGGTACCTTCAACGATCCTCCCCCTGTGATATTTCCGTTTACCTAATTTTGCCTCGTCTACCTCCACTACCATTTCTTGGCCACTAAGAATGTAAACATTTGATAATACTTCAGAAAAAATACATATCTCCCTATAATATTAGACCACTTCACCAACATTTTAGTTGGCATACCCTACTATAACTCTTCAATTAAGACTTGTGGAGCATGGTTTAGCATCAACCACATGGTGGTGAAGCGGACCAATTTATCAAAAGGGAGATATTTCTTTATTTTCTGAACGTGGAAAAACCACGATACTATTATCCAAAGTACGACGCGACAATCTTCTTTGTTCTCGATCTTCCTGTCTACGTAACCTAATTTTATCACTTCTATCCTTCTTCTTCTTATCTAGCAATACCCATAGGCATAGGTCAGATAAGAAGAAGCCACGTATTTCTCATTATAGATTCCGTGAAGTTACACTTTTGTAGTTGACCGCTCACCAATGACTGCCGTTGGTACTGTACCTAAAAATTAATCAGGACTTAAATATCATTTAAGAACCTAATACTTTGAAATCAGTATTTTACTAAGCAATGTATGATAATTTGTAAAACCACCTTGTTCAAACTTGATAATTGTTTAAACCTAAAATCTCTTTAGAAAGATTTGATTAGGAGTTCACAGTCCTTTGACTGGTAATTCCCATTGCGGCATACAATGGCATCGCTAAGGGAGGCAGTCGTCCGGTCAGAGACCATCTCAAAGAAGCTTCTTTTAGTGCTTTGCTCAAAGGCATCAAAAATCCATTTAGGCTTGCCGAAATAGGCCTCTTCCACCTCCACTACCATTCCTTGGTCACCAAGAATGTAAATATTTAATAATACTCAGGAAAAAATACATATTTCCCTGCAACACTCAGACCACTTCACCACCGGTTTTGATGACTTTATATCTCATCACTACATCACAATATACATTAAATATATATGTTAGTTAAAACGTAACAGTTAATAATAAATTTATGATTACCTAAAATTTGGAACTCATCCTCTCGACATGGTGCACAATTCACCACACACTCCACAGTGGCGGTGAGTTCGGAGAACTCCATGCCTCTGTAGAAGGCTATATAGTTCATTTTGTTCTCCAATAGACACTCTAACATTATCAATGTTAAGACTGCAGCCTAAACAATCCATTTCAACACAGTTCAGTGAGATCTTCAATATGGAGTCACAAGATGAAAAGTGAATCTTTGATTAAGATTTCACAGTCCTTTGACAGGTAGTTAGCAATGCAGCATACAATGGCATCGCAAAGGGAGGCAGTCGTCCGATCAGAGACCATCTTAAAGAAGCTTCTTTTAGTGCTTTGCTCAAAGGCACCAAAAATCCATTTAGGCTTGCCGAATTAGGCCTCTTCCTCCTCCACTACCATTCCTTGGTCACCAAGAATGTAAACATTTGATAATGCTCAGGAAAAAATACATATTTCCCTGCTACACTCAGACCACTTCACCACCGTTTTTGATGACTTTATATCTCATCACTACATCGCAATATACATTAAATATATATGTTAGTTGAAACGTAACAGTTGATAATAAATTTATGATTACCTGAAATTTGGAACTCATCCTCTCGACATGGTGCACAATTCACCACACACACCACAGTGGCGGTGAGTTCGAAGAACTCCATGCCTCTGTAGAAGGCTATATAGTCTTCATTTTGTTCTCCAATAGACACTCTAACATTACCAATGTTAAGACTGCAGCCTAAACAATCCATTTCAACACAGTTCAGTGAGATCTTCAATATGGAGTCACAAGATGAAAAGTGAATCTTTGATTAAGATTTCACAGTCCTTTGACAGGTAGTTCGCAATGCGGCATACAATGGCATCGCAAAGGGAGGCAGTCCTCCGGTCAGAGACCATCTCAAAGAAGCTTCTTTTAGTGCTTTGCTCAAAGGCACCAAAAACCCATTTAGGCTTGCTGAATTAGGCCTCTTCCACCTCCACTACCATTCCTTGGTCACCAAGAATGTAAACATTTGATAATACTCAGGAAAAAATACATATTTCCCTGCAACACTCGGACCTTTAAAAATTATGTACTCTTTCATTAATGAAGTTGTACCTTTTCCAGTAAAACTCAGCAAGATACCCAGTGTGGTGATCTTCCTTGCTACCATCCTCGAGGAATGTTTCCCCTTACTTCTCTCCACATCCTCTCAATATTTTGTGTGTGAGCTCCAGTGTCAGGGCTTACGAAATTGATGGAATGATTGACCGTCAAATGCTCATAATCCTGGGGGCTAATGGAGGTATCATTATATCCTCTCCACATGTCGGAAATGATAGTGGAGCCAGGGGAAATACGTCGCAATATTACGTCTCTTAGTGCAGCACTGCTACGGTCCCTAAGTGTCTCAAAAAAACATCTCTTCGTTCCCCCTTTTCTTTTTTCTTTTTTTTTTTTTTTTTTCTTTTCTTTATTTTTGCTGGCTTGGGTTGCACCGCGACCAAACGGTCTATTGTGCGCCATAGAATCACGCAATGTTAATTTTAAAACACGAGTTTAATACCAGAAGCAAACTTCAGAAGGCTGTTAGGATTAACAAGTTGGTTGTTAGTGGGGTTTTCTTGGCGGTCTTCACCAAATAAGGTGAACCTCAACATAGCTAGCTTGTCGCAGTGGCAGACTATGTGAAATGATGTTTTATCGTCTGTGCCGCATAGTCTGCATAGAGGGTTGTCGGAAATACCAAGTTTAAACATATGGTAGTTAAGTTTGCTGTGTCCTGTGTAGACAGCAGTCAATGTCCTCAGGTATGTCCTACTCATACCAAGAAGACACTTCCTTCTGCTGGTACAAGGACCATCTAGGAATTTGAGTGATTGTCTAGGTCCCTTATTTAGCCAAAGTTGTTTGTATTTATTTAAATAGGATTGATTGATGTACCTAAAGGCATACCTTAGGCTAATTCCACTTAGGGGTTCTGGTGTGATGGGAATCGTTGCCGATCCCTTCCTAGCTAATTCATCAGCTTTTTCATTCCCACTGAACCCAGAATGACCAGGTACCCATTCAACGCTAACGATGTTCTTCTTAGTAAGACAGTTTAGGGTCAGATTACATGCTTCAACGACTTTTGAGTTGGTTGTGTGATTGTTTAGGGCTCCTAGTGCTGCCTGACTGTCAGTGTAGATAAAAATCTTTTTGCCACTAATGTTTTCAGTGCATAAGTCAGTAGCACAGTGGAGAATAGCAAGAAGTTCAGCCTGAAAAACTGTTGTGTGTTTGCCTAGTGGAATACTGGCCCCGGATTGTGGTTTGTCTTTCCTCCAGACACCAGCACCTGAGCCGCTGTCCATTAGTGAGCCATCTGTGTAGCAGTTAATACCATGTTTGGGTCTGTGCTTCCTTGATTCATCAATGTTAACAGTGTAGTAAGCATTGATAAACTTCCGGATTTGTAGGTCTGAAGGCATAGCTAGGATGTTATTTTCATTGAGCCTGCTAAGTAAGTTGCAATGACCTTGGTGGGTGAACTTGTTGGAACACTTACCTACTTTGGTAAAGCGATAGATGGTTCTCAGCGCGTGCGCTTCCACCTCCAAATTTAGAGGCATGATATTCAACATTGTCTCCATCGCAGCTGTTGGAGTGGTCTTAATTGCCCCGGTTATCATGAGACAAGCCAGCCTTTGCAGTTTACAAAGTGCCTTTTTAATGTTCCCTATGTGAGCTCTGTGCCACCATATTACGGAGGAGTAAGTGATCATTGGTCTAATGGCTGTGTTGTAGAGCCAGTAGACGTTTTGGGGTTTGAGTCCCCAAGCATTATTAATAGCACCTTTACATGCCCAAAGGCATTTTAGAGCTTTTCCGGCAATGTAAGAGATATGATTGTCCCACCGCAATTTGTGGTCAAGAATGACCCCTAAATGCTTAACTTCTTTAGAGTTGGTGAGCTGTGTACCGTTAATACTAGGTAAGTTCATGTTTACCTTTCTTTTGTGTGTAAAAATGCAAACCTTAATCTTTTGTGGATTGATGTTAAGTCCAGAGGATCCACACCAATCACAAAGAATATGTGTTGCATGTTTTAGTAGAGAGGATACTACGCATTGATGTTTGACTCCTATCAGAATTGCAATATCGTCTGCGTAGCCCTGTGTATAGAAGCCTTGGGAGTTTAGTTTCTTGATCAGTGGATCAATCACCAAACACCAAAGTAGAGGCGATAAAACGCCACCCTGAGGGCAGCCACCATTTGGTTTGATCCTTAGCATGGTATTGGATAATTCCGATGCTAAGGTTCTGCTTTCAAGCATTACCATTATCCATCCTCTGATGACAGGATCAATCAATGTCATAGTCAATCAGAGCACTCAGGATAGTGTTATAGGGAGTTCTGTCAAAGGCACCTTCAATGTCGATAAAGGTGCCCGTCATTATATCTTTCTGTTCCATGGATATTTCAATCCTGGAATCCAGATGGAGTAGTGCTAATTCGCAAGATTTGCCAGCTTGGTAGGCGAATTGGAGTGGGTTTAAGAGATAGTTTAGTAGTTAAGTGGGATTGTTAAGAGATAGATGTGCTCTGATATGCCTGTCCAGAATTTTTTCCAGAGTTTTCATCAGGAACAAGGACAGGCATATAGGTCTGAATGATTTGGGGTCCGTGTAGGTACCTTTCCCAGGTTTGGGGATGTAGCAGAGTTAGGATTCTCTCCAACTAACTGGTACATATTTTAAAGCCAAGCTACCTCTGAATAGTAAGAGAAGGTATCATTTAATGATTGGTAGACCTTTCTGCAATAGAGCTGGAAAGATGCCATCAATGCCAGGAGACTTGAATGGAGCAAGTGATTTGATTGCCCATTCAAGTGTGTTAGGAGTAATGATACCTCTGGCCGTGTGCCAGGCCTTTTTGCTGGCACGGTCAGTAGGATAGACATCATCACAGTTCTCCAAGTTTATAACCTTACAGTTGGGAAAGTGTGATTCCATAAGCATAAGTAGAGTTTCATGTTCATTTGTTGTTTGTTTGTCATGTGTCTTCAGGGTCCAAGTGGCCCCTGGTCATGTTGTTTGGATAAGATTTTCTTAACTCGGCAGGCAGCCGGTAAGTTATCTGTCACTGCAGAAATTCCTCCATGCATGTCGTTTTGCGTGTCTGACAGATTTGTGATACTTAGTTAGAGCAACTTTATAGGTATCCCATCTGCCAGATTTCTTTGCCGAATTGAAAAGTCTTCTGGTGAGGACTCTCAGCCTGTTAAGGCTGTCATTCCACCAAGGAGCCTTTATGTTGTTTGTGGACCTCTTTACAGGGTTGCTTTCGAGATAGGAATGCATTAAGGCATCAGATATTGAGGAGTTGAGACATTCAAGGTTCCATGAATTGTCAATCCTGGTAGGACAACTCTTGGCAGCCCAGCCTCAGCTAGATTTAAAGCAAAGGAATCCCAGTTTGTTAGTCTGGGGTTTCTGTATGTTATAGTGTAGGTTTCATCATGTTAAAGATCGAACCTAATATATTTATGATCTGAGCATGTTTCTTCGTCAACCACATGCCAGTTTGTAATGTGAGCCCTTAACAAATTAGAGGCTAAAGTTATTTCTATGGTCTCAGATCTGTTTTTGTTAAAGAAGGTGGGTGACCTGCCTTTATTCAGAATGAGATCATTTTCTATAATGTAATCTAGGATAAGCTCACCTCTTTTGTTGGTGTTTGTACTTCCCCAGATTCTGTGGTGTGCGTTGGCATCCAGACCTGCAATGATGCTATGATTGCACCACTCTAGGGCTGTGCCAATGACGTAGGTAGTGTCTGACTCCTCGTACGGCAGATATCCCGCTGCAATGGTCAGCTCCCTAAGTCTTGTGTTCTCATTTGGGTTGAATTTTGCTACTGCTAGATCTCTGGAACAGAATTGCCAAAGAGGCAGCAGTTTTAGAGATTTTTTGCATAGGATATAGGCTCTGGGATTGCTGTCTGCAGAGATAATTTCAAAACCTCTTAGATATAACCCAGAAACCCTACCATTTATTAAATAAGGTTCTTGAATAAGAATGAATTCGGTGCTTTTGCAGCACTGCTACGGTCCCTAAGTGTCTCAAAAAAACATCTCTTCGTTCCCCTTTCAAAGGCACCAAAGATCCACGTACCCTTGATTATTCTTCCCCTATTATACTTTCTTTTCCCAAATTTTGCTTCATCTACCTCCACTACCATTCCTTGGCCACCAAGAATGTAAACATTTGACAATACTTGGGAAAAAAATACATATTTTCCTGCAACACTCAGACTACTTCACCACCGTTTTTGATGACTTTATTTATCATCACTACATCGCAATATACATTAAATATATATATTAGTTGAAACGTAACAGTTAATAATAAATTTATGATTACCTGAAATTTGGAACTCTTCCTCTCGACATGGTGCACAATTCACCACACACTCCACAGTGGCGGTGAGTTCAGAGAACTCCATGCCTCTGTAGAAGGCTATATAGTTTTAATTTTGTTCTCCAATAGACACCCTAACATTATCAATGTTAAGACTGCAGCCTAAACAATCCATTTCAACAGAGTTCAGTGAGATCCTCAATAGGGAGTCACAAGATGAAAAGTGAATCTTTGATTAAGAAGTCATAGTCCTTTGACAGGTAGTTCGCAATGCGGCATACAATGGCATCGCAAAGGGAGGCAGTCGTCCGGTCAGAGACCATCTCAAAGAAGCCTCTTTTAGTGCTTTGCTCAAAGGCACCAAAAATCCATTTAGGCTTGCTGAATTAGGCCTCTTCCACCTCCACTACCATTCCTTGGTCACCAAGAATGTAAACATTTGATAATACTCAGGAAAAAATACTTATTTCCCTGCAACACTCGGACCTTTAAAAATTATGTACTCTTTCATTAATGAAGTTGTACCTTTTCCAGTAAAACTCTGCAAGATACCCAGTGTGGTGATCTTCCTTTCTACCATATCGAGGAATGTTTCCCCTTACTTCTCTCCACATCCTCTCAATATTTTGTGTGTAAGCTCCAGTGTCAGGGCTTACGAAATTGATGGAATGATTGACCGTCAAATGCTCATAATCCTGGGGGCTAATGTAGGTATCATTATATCCTCTCCACATGTCGGAAATGATAGTGGAGCCAGGGGAAATACGTTGCAATATTACGTCTCTTAGTGCAGCACTGCTACGGTCCCTAAGTGTCTCAAAAAAACATGTCTTCGTCCCCCTTTCAAAGGCACCAAAGATCCTAGTACCGTCGATTATTCTTCCCCTATTATACTTTCTTTTGCCAAATTTAGCTTCATCTACCTCCACTACCATTCCTTGGCCACCAAGAATGTAAACATTTGATAATACTCAGGAAAAAATACATATTTCTCTGCAACACTCAGACTACTTCACCACCGTTTTTGATGACTTTATATCTCATCACTACATCGGAATATACATTAAATATATATGTTAGTTAAAACGTAACAGATAATAATAAATTTATGATTACCTGAAATTTGGAACTCCTCCTCTCGACATTGTGCACAATTCACCACACACTCCACAGTGGCGGTGAGTTCGGAGAACTCCATGCCTCTGTAGAAGGCTATATAGTTTTAATTTTGTTCTCCAATAGACACCCTAACATTATCAATGTTAAGACTGCAGCCTAAACAATCCATTTCAACAGAGTTCAGTGAGATCCTCACTAGGGAGTCACAAGATGAAAAGTGAATCTTTGATTAAGAAGTCACATTCCTTTGACAGGTAGTTCGCAATGCGGCATACAATGGCATCGCAAAGGGAGGCAGTCGTCCGGTCAGAGACCATCTCAAAGAAGCTTCTTTTAGTGCTTTGCTCAAAGGCACCAAAAATCCATTTAGGCTTGCTGAATTAGGCCTCTTCCACCTCCACTACCATTCCTTGGTCACCAAGAATGTAAACATTTGATAATACTCAGGAAAAAATACATATTTCTCTGCAACACTCAGACTACTTCACCACCGTTTTTGATGACTTTATATCTCATCACTACATCGCAATATACATTAAATATATATGTTAGTTGAAACGTAACAGTTAATAATAAATTTATGATTACCTGAAATTTGGAACTCATCCTCTCGACATTGTGCACAATTCACCACACACTCCACAGTGGCGGTGAGTTCGGAGAACTCCATGCCTCTGTAGAAGGCTATATAGTTTTAATTTTGTTCTCCAATAGACACCCTAACATTATCAATGTTAAGACTGCAGCCTAAACAATCCATTTCAACAGAGTTCAGTGAGATCCTCAATAGGGAGTCACAAGATGAAAAGTGAATCTTTGATTAAGAAGTCATAGTCCTTTGACAGGTAGTTCGCAATGCGGCATACAATGGCATCGCAAAGGGAGGCAGTCGTCCGGTCAGAGACCATCTCAAAGAAGCTTCTTTTAGTGCTTTGCTCAAAGGCACCAAAAATCCATTTAGGCTTGCTGAATTAGGCCTCTTCCACCTCCACTACCATTCCTTGGTCACCAAGAATGTAAACATTCGATAATACTCAGGAAAAAATACTTATTTCCCTGCAACACTCGGACCTTTAAAAATTATGTACTCTTTCATTAATGAAGTTGTACCTTTTCCAGTAAAACTCTGCAAGATACCCAGTGTGGTGATCTTCCTTTCTACCATATCGAGGAATGTTTCCCCTTACTTCTCTCCACATCCTCTCAATATTTTGTGTGTAAGCTCCAGTGTCAGGGCTTACGAAATTGATGGAATGATTGACCCATAATCCTGGGGGCTAATGGAGGTATCATTATATCCTCTCCACGTGTCGGATATGATAGTGGAGCCAGGGGAAATACGTCGCAATATTATGTCTCTTAGTGCAGCACTGCTACGGTCCCTAAGTGTCTCAAAAAAACATCTCTTCGTTCCCCTTTCAAAGGCACCAAAGATCCACGTACCCTTGATTATTCTTCCCCTATTATACTTTCTTTTCCCAAATTTAGCTTCATCTACCTCCACTACCATTCTTTGGCCACCAAGAATGTAAACATTTGATAATACTCAGGAAAAAATACATATTTCTCTGCAACACTCAGACTACTTCACCACCGTTTTTGATGACTTTATATCTCATCACTACATCGCAATATACATTAAATATATATGTTAGTTGAAACGTAACAGTTAATAATAAATTTATGATTACCTGAAATTTGGAACTCATCCTCTCGACATTGTGCACAATTCACCACACACTCCACAGTGGCGGTGAGTTCGGAGAACTCCATGCCTCTGTAGAAGGCTATATAGTTTTAATTTTGTTCTCCAATAGACACCCTAACATTATCAATGTTAAGACTGCAGCCTAAACAATCCATTTCAACAGAGTTCAGTGAGATCCTCAATAGGGAGTCACAAGATGAAAAGTGAATCTTTGATTAAGAAGTCATAGTCCTTTGACAGGTAGTTCGCAATGCGGCATACAATGGCATCGCAAAGGGAGGCAGTCGTCCGGTCAGAGACCATTTTCAAAAAAGCCTCTTTTTAGTTTCTTTGCTTTTTAAAGGGACCCCCAAAAAACCATTTTTGGCTTCCTTTAATAGGCCTTTCCACCCCCCCTACCATTCCTTGGGCACCAAGAAGTAAACAAAATTTTTAATTTCCCGGGGAAAAAAACCCCTTTTTTTCCCCGCAACAAATCACCTTTTTAAAAAATTTTTTTTTCTTTCATTAAAAGGGGTTTTACCCTTTTTTAAAAACTCTCAAGGGTTTTCCCCGTGTGGTCATCTTTTCCCTTTTTACCAATTGAGGAATGGGGTTTCCCCCCTTTTTTTTTCTCCCCCCTCCCCTCAATATTTTTTGTTGAGCTCCCTGTCGGGGTTAAAGGGGAAAATTTTTTGGGGGAAAAAATTTTTTCCCAAAAAATCCTGGGGGGGGAAAAGGAGGTACAAATTTTTTCCTCTTTCCCCCTTCGGAAAAGATTTGTGGGCCAGGGGGGGAAAAAATTGGGGAATTTTTTTTTTTTAGTGCAAACACTCTAGGGGGGCCAAAAATTTTTTTTAAAAAAAAAATTTTTTTTTCCCCTTTCCCCCTTTTTTAAAGGGGGCCCCAAAAAAAAACCTATAACCGTTTTTTTTGGGAAAAAAATTAAAATTTTTCCCCCTTTAAAAAAAACCCTTTTTTTTGCCAAAAATTTTGCTTATCTACCTCCACTACCCCTTTTTCCTTTGGGGCCCCCCAAAAAATGTAAAACATTTTTATTTTAAAAACCCCCGGGGAAAAAAAACTATTTTTTGCAAAAAATTTTTGGGCTACCCCTTTCCCCCAAAACCTTTTTTTTTTTAATTTTTTTCTCATCACAAAAACGGAATTTTAAAATTAAATATATATGTTAGTTGAAACGTCAGATAATTTTAAAAAAATTTTTTTTTTTCCTAAATTTTTAAATCCCCCTCTCGACATTGGGGGACAATTCACCCCCCCAATCCCCGTGGGGGGGGAGTTCGGAAAAAATTTTCCCCCCCTCTTTTGAAGGGTTTTTTAATTTTTTTAAAAAAAATTTTTTTTTCCCAAAAACCCCCCCAAACCCCTTATCCAAAAAATTTTTAAAAAAAGGGGAGGGGCCAAAAAAAATCCCAAAATTTTAAAACCCAAAAGGGGGGGTTCCAAAAAATTGGGGGAAAAAACCCCCCCGGGGGGCAACCCCAAAAAGAAAATTTAAAAAATTTTTATTTTTAAAAAATTTTCCCCCCTTTTTTTTGAAAAATTTTTTTGTTCGCAAAAAAACCGGGGAAAATTTTTAAAAAACCAAAAACCCCCCAAAGGGGGGGTTCCCTCCCCAAAAACCCAAAAACCCCCAAAAGGGAAACCCCTTCCCTTTTAAAAATTTCCCCCAAAGGGGGCCCAAAAAAAAAACCTTTTTAAAAGGTTTTTCTGGGAAAAAAAAAATTTCCCTTTTTTTCCAAAACCTTTCCCCTTTTTCCAAATTTTTCCCCGGTCACCAAAAATGTAAACATTTGATAATACTCAGGAAAAAAAAAAAATTTTTTTCTCCCCCGCAACACTCGGAAAATTTAAAAAAAATTTTGTACCCCTTTTTTTTTTTAAGAAATTGTTCCCTTTTTTTTAAAAACCCCCGCAAGGGTACCCCCGGGGGGGATCTTCCTTTTAAAACCTTTCGAGGAAAAGTTTCCCCCCCTTTTCTCTCCACATCCTCTCAATTTTTTTTGTGTAAACTTTCCGGGGGAAAGGGTTACGAAAATTTTATGGGGAAAAAAATTTTCCCCCAAAATCCTGGGGGCTAATGGGGGTTATTATTTCCCCCCCCACATGTCGGGGAAAAGATAGGGGGGGCCCGGGGGAAAAAAGTTTCAATATTAAAGGGCCCTTTTGGCAGCACTGCTACGGGCCCTAAGTTCTCAAAAAAAACCTTCTTCGTTTCCCCCTTTTAAAAGGCCCCCCAAAGATCCAAAAACCCTTTAAATTTTTCTTCCCCTATTTTACTTTTTTTGAAATTTTTTTTTCATCTACCCCCACTACCCCCCCCTTTTTGGCCCCCCAAAAAAGTAAAAAAATTTGATAATTTTCAGGAAAAAATAAAAAATTTCCCCCGCCAAAAACTCAGACTACTTCCCCACCGTTTTTGATTGGGGTTTTTTTTCATCACTACATTTTTAATATTTAAATTTAAAAATATATTTTAGTTGAAAAACCCCCAAAGGGGAATTTAAAAAAATTTTTGAATTTCCCCCCAAAATTTTGGGAATCATCCTCTCGGGCATTGTGCAAAAAATTTTTCCCCACCCCTCCACGTTTCGGTTTAGTTCGGAGAAAAACCTTTTTTCCCCTTTTTGAAGGCTAATTTTAATTTTTTTCCCAAAAGACACCCTTTTAAAATTTTCAATGTTAAACTGCAAAAATAAAAAAACCCATTTTAACAGGGGTTTTAGTGGGGGTCCTCAATAGGGATTCCCAAAATGAAAAGTGAATCTTTTTTAAGGGAAATCACATTCCCCTTTTTTAGGTTTTTTTTGCAAAGGGGGGATTTTTAAAGGCAACCCAAAGGGGGGCAGTCGGCCCCCAGAGACCCCCCCTTAAAAGGGGAAAGGGCCCCCCCTTTTTGGGTTTTTTTTTGCCCTTTTAAAGGGAAAAAAAAAATTTCCCCCTTTTAAAAGGTTGCCTTTTAAAAATTAAGGGGCCCCCTTTCCCAAAACCCCCCCCCAACCCCTTTCCCTTTTTTGGGGGGCCCCCAAAAAAATGGGGAAAAAAAAATTTTTTATAATTAACCCCCCGGGAAAAAAAAAACCAAAAATTTTTTCGGGGGCCCCTCCCCAAAAAAATTTTCCTTTTTCCCCCGTTTTTTAATTTTTTCCCCTTTAAAAATTTTTTTATTCCCCTTTCCCCCCGGCCCAAAAAAAAAAAATTAAAAAATTTTTTTAAAAAATTTTTTTTTGGAAAATAACAGTTTTAATTAAAAAAATTTTTTGAAAAATTTTAAACCCCGGGGAAATTTTTAAAACCCCCTCTCGACCTTTTCACAAAATTTAAAACACCCCCAGTTTGGGGGGGAGTTCGGGGGAACCCATGCCTCTGTGAAGGGTATATAGTTTTTAAATTTTTTTTTTCCAATTTTTCACCCTTAAAATTATCAAAAATTTTTAAAAATGCAACCCAAACAATCCATTTCAACAGAGTTTTTTTGAGATCCTCAAAGGGAGTCACAAATTTAAAAGTGAATCTTTTATTTTAAAAATCACATTTCCCCTTTGGGGGGGGAGTTTGCAATGCGGGGATACAAAAGGCATCCCAAAGGGAGGGATTTTTTCCCGGGGGGAAAACCCTCTAAAGAAAACTTTTTTTGTGCTTTTTCAAAGGGCCCCCCCAAAAAAAAAAATTTAGGCTTGCTGAATTTGGCCCCTTCCACCTCCACTACCATTCCCCCTTTGGCACCAAGAAGTAAACATTTTTATAATACTCGGGGAAAAAAAAAATAAAATTTTCCGCAACACTCCCCTTTTTTAAAAATTTAAAGTACCTTTCAAAAATTAATTGGGGAAATTGTTTTTTTTTTCCAATAAAAACCCCCCGCCCCAAAAAACCCCCCGGGGGGGGGGGTTCCCCCTTCCCTTTCTTTTTTCCCCAAATCAAAATTTTTTCCCCCCTTTTTTTCCCCCCAATCCTTTTTTAAAAAAATTTTGGGGTTTTTAAAGGGGCCCCCGGGCAAAAGGGCCCTTTGAAATTTTTAAAAAAAATTTTAAAATTGGAAAACCCAAAAATTCCCCCGGAAAAAGGCCCCCAAGGGAAAAAGGGATCAAAATTAATTTTTTCCTTTTTTCCCCGTCCCGGGTATATGTGGGAACCCCCCGGGAAATTTTTTTCCCAAATTTTTAAAAATCCTTTTTTTTGGGGCCCAAAGGGGGCCAACTTTGGGCCCAAAAGGGGCCCCCAAGTTTTCAAAAAAAAATCCCTTTGTTTTCCCCTTTTTAAAAAAGGGGGCCCAAAACCACTACCCCTTTTTTTTTCTTTTCCCCATTATACTTTCTTTTTTCCCAAAAATTTTCTTTTTCTACCTCCCCAAACCATTTTTTTGGGCCCCCAAAAAAGTAAACCCTTTTTAAATACTCAAAAAAAATACAATTTCTTTTGCCCAAAAAAAAGATTTTACCACCGTTTTTTTTTTTACTTTTAAATTTATCACTACACGCAAAATACAAAATTAAAAAAATAATTTTTTTGAAAAGTAACATTTAAAAAAAAAATTTTTGATTTCCCGAAATTTTGGGAAAACCCCCCCCTTTTGACAAATTTTGCACAATTTTAAACCCCACCCCCCCCAGTGGCGGTTTAGTTCGGAGGGGAATTTTCCGGGGCCCCCTTTAAAAGGGAAAAAAGTTTTTTTAAATTTTTTTTTCCCCAAAGACAAAACCCCCCCATTATCAAAAATTTAAAACTGAGGGCCCAAAAAAAACCCTTTCAACAGAGTTCAGTGGGGTTTTCCCCCAAAAGGGAGTTTTTCCCAAAAAAAGAAAAGTGAAACTTTGTTAAGAAGTATTAGTCCCCCTTTTTTAGGTAAAAAGTTTAAAGCGGCAAAACAATGGGACGCAAAGGAGGGGGGGGCCCTTTTTTCCCGAGGGGCCCCCCCCAAAGAAGCTTCTTTTTGTGCTTTCCAAAGGGAAAACCCAAAAAAAAAAATTTAAAGGGGGGCCCAAAATTTTTCCTTTTTTTTCCCCCCACTACCCTTCCTTGGGGGGCCAAAGGGAAAAATTTTTCCCTTTGTTTTAAAATCAGGAAAAAAAAACCCCTTTTTTCCCCGCAAAAAATCGGAAAACCTTTTAAAAAAATTTTTTAACCCCCTTTTATTAATGAATTTTTTCCTTTTTTTTTAAAAAAAATGCAAAATACCCCCCCGGGGGGGATTTCCTTCTACCCCTCCCAGGAATTTTTTTCCCCCTTTTTTTTCTCCCCCCTTAAAAATTTTTTTTTTTTAGCCTTTTTTTTGGGGCAGGACTTTCGAAAATTTTTGGGGAAAAAAAACCCTCAAAAGCTTTATAAAAAGGGGGCTAAATTAGGTAACCTTTATTTCCCCTCCACATGTCGGATTTAAAATTTTGGGGCCCGGGGGGGAAAAACCCCCCCCAAAATTTTTTTTCTTTGTGCAGCACTGCTTTTTGGGCCCCAAATTTTCTCAAAAAAAAAAACTCTTTGGGTTCCCCCCCTTTTTTAAAGGGGGCCAAAAAATCCACGTACTCTTGATTATTTTTCCCCATTAAAAATTTTTTTTCCCCCAAAAAATTTTTTTTCTTACCTCCAACCAAACCCCCCTTTTGGGGGCCCCAAAAAAGTAAACATTTGATAATGGAGGGGTTTCATTTTTTCCTCTCCACCAAAAACGGGGAAAAAAAAAAAGGGAGCCCCCGGGAAAAAACGTCTCTTTGTGCAAAAAAATGCTACGGCCCCCCCGTTTTCCCCCAAAAAAACAAAAAAAAATCTCTTTGTCCCCCTTTTAAAGGACCAAAAAAAACCCAAAAACCCCCGATTTTTCTTTTCCATTATTTTCTTTTGCCCCAAAAATTTTTTTTTATCTTTCCCCCAAATAAAAACCTTTTCCTTTTTGGCCCCCCCAAGGGGGTAAACCCTTTAAATACCAGGAAAAAAAAAAATTTTCTCTGCAAAACTCGGGGGCTTTCACCCCCCGTTTTTTTAGACTTTTTTCTTCAAACATCGCCTTTTACATTTTTAAAAAAAATGTTTAAATTTAAAAAGTAAAAATTTTTAAAATAAATTTATGATTACCTTTAAAATTTTGGGGAAAAAATTCTGACATTTTGCACAATTCACCCCCCCCACTCCAAGTGGCGGTGAGTTCGGAGAACTCCCCGCCCCGTAGAAGGGTTTTTTTAGTTTTAA
The DNA here is from genome assembly GCA_023052935.1 of Piezodorus guildinii. Classification (NCBI taxonomy): domain Eukaryota; kingdom Metazoa; phylum Arthropoda; class Insecta; order Hemiptera; family Pentatomidae; genus Piezodorus; species Piezodorus guildinii. The sequence goes on from CM041292.1 coordinate 15,542,174, forward strand.
AATTTTTTTCTCCCAAAAGAACCCCCCCTTTTTTAAAAATTAAACAAGGGGTTTTAAAACGCACCTAAAAAACCATTTTTTTAAAAAGTTCAGTGAGCCCCCAATAGGGAAAAACAAAAAATTTAAAAATGAATCTTTGATTAAAAAGTCACCCCCCCTTTTTACAGGTAGTTCGCCCAAAGCGGAAATTTTTAATTTTAGCAAAGGGAGGCCCTTTGTCCCCGGTTTTTAAAACCCAAAAACCCCAAAAAAACTTTTTTTTTGCTTTCTTAAAGGGGCCCAAAAAAAATTTAGGGGGGCTGAATTAGGGGGCCCCTTTCCAAACCTCCCCCTCCCTTTCCCTTTTGGGGGCCCAAAAAAGTAAAAATTTTTATAAAAACCCCCGGGGAAAAAAAAATTATTTCCCGGGGAAAAATCGGGCCTTTTTAAAAAAATTTTGTACTCTTTCATTAAAGAAGTTTTTTTCCTTTTTCCCCCCCAAAAATCCCCCCAAAATACCCCCGGGGTTTGGGGATCTTCCCCTTTTACCATACCCCGGGGTGTTTCCCCCTTTTCTTCCTCCACATCCTTTTTAATTTTTGGGGGTTTTTTGGGGGCCCGTTTTTAGGGGGGTTTCGAAATTTGGGTGAAAATTTACCTTTAAAAGCTCATAAACCCCCGGGGGGGAAATTTTGGGGGTTTTTTATATCCTCCCCCCATTCGGGTATGATTTGTGGGCCAGGGGGGAAAAAACGGGGAAAATTAAAATCTCTTAGTGCAGCACTTTCCCTTTTAACCCCGGGGCCCCAAAATTTTTTAAAAAAACAACTTTCGTTCCCCCTTTTAAAGGAACCCCAAAAAAAACCCCGTACTTTTTTTTAATTTTTTTTTCCCCCCCATTATACTTTTTTTTCCCAAAATTTTGCTTTTTTAAACCCCCAAACCCCCCCCCCCCCTTTTTGGGGCCCCCAAAAATTTAAAAATTTTTTAATGGGGGGTTTTTATTTTTTTCCTCTCCCCATGTCGGAAATGAAAGTGGGCCCGGGGGGAAAAAAAAATTTTTTATGCAGCACTGCACGGGCCCCCAAAAATCCCCAAAAAAAACAAAAAAAAACCCCCCCCTTGTTCCCCTTTCAAAAAGGAAACCCAAAATCCCGTACCCCCGAAATTTTTCCCCTTTTCCCCTTTTTTTACTTTTTTTTTTCCCAAATTTTTGCTTTTTTTTTCCCCCCCCACCAAAATTTTTTTGGGCCCCCAAGAATGTAAACATTTTATAATTTTCCCCCAAAAAAAAAAAATTTTTTTGCAACATCAACTACTTTTACCACCGTTTTTGTGAAATTTTAAATTTTTATCACTACAAAAACAATTTTACATTTTTAAAAAATATGTTTTTTTTTTAAAAGTAACAGTTTTAAAAAAAAAATTTATGATTAAACCCGAAAATTTTTTGGGCCCCCTCCCCTGGGGGTTGGGCAAAATTTTTTCCCCACCCCTCCACGTGGGGGTGATTTCCCCGGGGGCCCCCATGCCTCTTTTTAAAAACTATATAAAATTTTTAATTTTTTTTTTCCAAAAGGGCACCCTAACCCTTTCAAAGTTAAGACGCAGCCCCAAAAAACCAAATTTTTTCAGAGTTCAGTGGGGTTTTCCCCCCTAGGGGGTCACAAATGGAAAAAAAAAATCTTTTATTTAAAAAGTCACAATTTTCCCCTTTTTTAGGTAGTTCGAATTTCCCCGGGGGTTTTTAAGGGGATCCCAAAAAGGGGGGGAGTTTTTTTTCCAGACCCTCTCAAAGGGGAAAATTTTTTTAGTTTCTTTTCCAAAGGCCCCCCCAAAAAAAAATTTAGGGGGGGCTGAATTAGGCCTCTTCCAACCCCCAAAAACCATTCCTTTGGGCCCAAAAAGTAAACAAAATTTATAATATCAGGAAAAAAAAATTATTTCCCGGGGGCATGGACCTTTTTAAAAAATTTTGTACTCCCCCTTTTTAAAAAAGTTTTACCTTTTTTTCCCTTTAAAATCTGCAAGTACCCACGTGGTGGGGGCCTTTTCCCTTTTTTCCCCTAAACAAGGAAAGTTTCCCCCCTTTTTCTCCCACATTTCCCCTCAAAAATTTTTTTGTTAAGCTCCAGTGTCAGGGGTTCGAAATTGATGGGGAAGTTGACCCATTACCTGGGGGCTAATGGAGGTATCTTTAAACCCCCTCCACATGTCGGTATGTAGTAGCCGGGGGAAATAACCCCCAATATTTTGTTCTTAGTGCAGCCTGCTACGGTCCCCAAAAGTCCAAAAAAAAAATTCTTGTTCCCCCCTTTAAAGGCACCCAAAAAAAACCAAACCCTTGATTATTCTTCCCCTTTTTACTTTTTTTTCCCCAAATTTTTTTCATCTACCCCCTTCCTTCTTTGGCCACCAAAATGTAAAATTTGATAAAACCAAAAAAAAACAATTTCTCTCAAACTCAAAAACTTACCCCCTTTTTTGTGATTTTATCTCATCATAATCGCAAAAACATTAAAAATATTTAGTTTAAACGAAAATTAATATAAATTTTTGATTACCAAAAATTTGGAAACCTCCCCTCGACTTGTGCAAATTCCCCAAAAACTCCCATGGCGGTGAGTTCCGGGGAAAAATCCATGCCTTTTTTAGAAGGGCTAATAGTTTTAATTTTTTTCCCAAAAAAAAAGAACCCAAAACCATTATCAAGGGTAAAAACGCAAGCCTAAAAAAATCCTTTCAACAATTCTGGATTCCCCCCCCCAGGGGGACAAGAAAAAAAAAGTGAAAAAAAATTTGATTAAAATTTTTAAACTTCCCTTTTACCCCGGGAAATTTTTGAAAACCATACAAATTTTTGGATTTTCCCAAAAGGGGGGCCCTCGTTTTGGGGAAAAGACCACCCCAAAGAAGCTTTTTTTATCTTTGCCAAAGGCCCAAAACCAAAAAAAACCTTTAGGCTTGCTGAAAATTTTTTGGGTTTCCCCCCCCCACTACCATTCCTTGGCACCAAAAATTTTAAAAATTTTATAATATCAGGGGAAAAAAACTTTTTCTCTGCAACACCGACTACTTACCCCCGTTTTTGATGATTTATATCCACACTACATCGAATAAATTAAATATAATTTGTTGGAAAAATAAAGTTTTTTAAAAAAATTTATGATTCCTGAAATTTGGGGAATCTCCTCTCGCATTTTTTGGACAATTCACCCAAAAACCTTTTCCCGGGCGGTGAGTTCGGGGAAAACCCAGCCCTGTAGAAGGGGATTATTTTAATTTTTTTCCAAAGACACCCCCAACATTATCAAATTTTAAACGCAGCCAAACAATCCATTTCACAGATTTTGGGCCTCCTAGGGGGTACAAAAGAAAAATTTTAAACTTTATTAAAGAATAATTTTTTGACATTTTTTCGCAAGCGGCTACAATGGATCGCAAAAGGGGGGCGTTCCGGCAGGGGGCCTCTCAAAAAAAGCTTTTTTTAGTCTTTGTCAAAGGCACCAAAAATCCTTTTTGGTTGCTGAATTAGCCCCCTTCCCCTCCCTACCATTCCTTGGTCACCAAGAAAAAACATTTTATAAATCAGGAAAAAATACTTTTCCCTGCAACATCGGCCCCTTTAAAAATTTTGTATCTTTATTAAGAAGTTTCCTTTTCCCCTAAAACCGCAAATACCCACTGTGGTGTCTTCCTTTTTCCCTTCGAGGAAGTTTCCCCTTACTTCTTCCCCATCCTCCATATTTTGTTGTAACTCCGGTCAGGGCTTACGAAATTATGGAATGAACCCATAATCCTGGGGGGTAAAGGGGGTATCATTATATTTCCCCCCTTTTCCCATGTCGGGGAAAGATAATGGGCCCGGGGAAAAAAAGTGCCCAAAATTTTTTTCTCTTATGCAGCAATGGGGGTTTGGGCCCCAATGTCTCAAAAAAAAACTTTCGTTCCCCCTTTTAAAGGGACCAAAAATCCCGGACCCCTTTTTTATTCTTCCCCTATTATATTTTTTTTCCCAAAATTTTTTTCATTAAACCCCCCCTACCTTTCCCCTTTTTTGGGCCCCCCAAAAAATGAAAAAATTTGATAATAAATCAGGGAAAAAAAACCCCCTTTTTTGCAACAAATCCCGGGTACCCCTTACCAAACCCCTTTTTTTATGTTTTTTTTCTCCTCACAAAAACGCAATATACATTAAATATTATGTTAGTTGCAACGTTTTAAATTTTTTTTTTGATTAAAACCGGGGAAAATTTTGGGGAAATTTTTTTTCCCCCCCAATTTTTTCCAAAAAATTTTTCCCCACAATCCACGTGGCGGTGAGTTCGGAAAAACTCCATGCCCCTTTTAGGGGAAACTAAAAAAGGTTTTTTAAAAAATTTTTCCTTTTCCCCCCCGACACCCTTTAAAATTAACAATGTTTTGACTGACCAAAACAAAACCCCCCTTTTTAAAAATTTTAGTGAGATCCCCAATTTTTGGGGTTACAAGATGAAAAAATGAATTTTGATTAAAAGTCATAGGGGGTTTGAAGGGGGGTTGTTTAAACCATACAATGGGTGCAAAGGGAGGGGGTGTTTTTGGGCAGAAAACCCCTTTCAAAGGGGCTTTTTTTAGTTTTTTTTTTTTTAAAGGGAAAACCAAAAAAAACCATTTTTTGGGGGTTAAATTTGGGCCCCTTTTTTTCCCCCCCTTTCCATTCCTTTGGGGCACCCCAAAATGTAAACCCCCTTTATAATTTTTCAGGGGGAAAAAAAACTTTTAAAAATTTTCCCCCCAAAAAACTCGGACCTTTTAAAAAATTTTTTACTTTTTTTATTTTTGAAGGTTTTTCCTTTTTTAAATTTTAAAAACCGCAAAATAAAACCCCCCCTGGTGATCTTCCTTGCTACCATCCCGAGGAAAGGGGTTTCCCCCCTTTTTTTTTTCCCCCATTTTTCCCCCAATATTTTTGTTTTTACCCCCGGGTTTTTAGGGCTTACGAAATTGAGGGGAAAGATTTAAAATCAAATTCTTATAAAAATTTGGGGGGGGAAAGTAGGTATCATTATAACCCCTCCACATGTCCCCGGGTTAATAGTGGAGCCCGGGGGGTAGTCGCAATATTATGGGGTTTTTAGTTCAGCACGCTACGGGGGCCCCCGTGTCTCAAAAAAAAAAACTTTCGGGCCCCTTTTTTTAAGGGCCCCAAAAATTTCCCCCACTCTTTATTATTTTCCCCTTTTTTATTTCTTTTTCCCCCCAAATTTTTTTTCATCTACCCCCATACCATTCTTTTTTGGGCCCCCAAAGGGGAAGGAAAAAAAATTTTTAAAAAAAAGGGGGTACCTTATAAACCTTTCCCCCTTTGGAAAAGAAAAGTGGGGGCCCGGGGGGAAAAAAGGGCTTTAGTTTTTCCCCCTGCTACGGTCCCTAAGTGTCCCAAAAAAAAAAAAAAAATCTCTTCGCCCCCCTTTAAAGGGCCCCAAAAATTTCCCAAATCCCCCGATTATTTTTTTTCCCATTATACTTTTCCTTTTTCCAAAATTTTTTTTTTAAAAAACCTCCCCTTCCCCTTCCTTGGCCCCAAGAATGTAAACAAATTTTTAAAAAATCAGGAAAAAAAACATATTTTTTTGCAAAAATCAGACTTTCCCCCCCCCACCCTTTTTTTATGACTTTATATCCATCACTTTAAACGCAAAAATTTTTTTTAAATATATATTTTTTGTTTAAAAGTAAAAAGTTTTTAAAAAAAAATTTTTTTTTAAAACCCCCAAAATTTTGGGGAAAAATCCTCTTTGACATTGGGGGACAAAATTTTTCCCCACACTCCACAGTGGGGGGGTTTTGGGAAAAAATCCATTCTGTAAAGGCCCCCAATTTTTTAAATTTTTTTTCTCCAAAAAGGGAAAACCCCAAAAATTTTTTTTAAGGTTTTAAGGGGGGGACCTAAAAAAACCCCTTTTTTCGGTTCAGTGAGTTTCCCCATAGGGGGTCACAAGTTTAAAAATGAATTTTTGTTTAAAAGCACATTCCTTTGACAGGTAGCCCCCAAGCGGATACAATGGCATCCCAAAGGGAGGATGTCCGGGGCGAGACCATCCAAAGAACTTTTTTTGGCTTTTTCAAAAGGACCCAAAAACATTTGGGGCTTGCTGAATTTTGGCCCCTTCCCCCCCACAAACCTTCCTTGGTCCCCAAGAATGTAAACATTTTTTAAAACCGGGGAAAAAAACTTTTTCCCTCAAACCGGCCTTTAAAAAAATTTTGTACTTTTCATTAAAGAAGTTTTTACCTTTTTCCAAAAAAATCTGCAAATACCCCCTGTGGTATCTTCCTTTTTCCCCATATAAAAGGAAGTTTCCCCTTTTTCTCTCCACACCTCAAAAATTTTTTGTTAACCCCCGTGCAGGGTTCGAAATTATGGAAGATTGACCCAAAATCCGGGGCTAAGGGAGGTATCATTATTCCCCCCCCACTGTCGGATTGTATGGAGCCGGGGAAAAGTCGAAAAATTTTAAAAGTCCTTAGTGCAGCATGCAGGCCCCCAAAGGGGGTTCAAAAAAACATCTCTTCGTTCCCCTTTAAAAAGGACCAAAGTCCAGTACCCTTATTATTCTTCCCCATTAACTTCTTTTCCAAAAATTTCTTACTCCCCCATACCATTTTTTGGCCACCAAAAAAGTAAACATTTGTAAACCGGAAAAAAAACATTTTTCGAAACAAACTACTTCCCCACCGTTTTTGATACTTTAAACTCATCACTACATCCAAAATTTTTCATTAAAATATATTGTTATTTAAACTAACAGTTAATAATAAATTTTTGATTCCAAAATTTGGAAACCCCCCATCCCCGACATTGGCACAATTACCAAACACTCCACATGGGGGGGAGTTTTTGGGGAAAACCCATGCCCTGTAGAAGGTATATAGTTTTAATTTTGTTCTCCAATAGAAAACCCCAACATTTCAAAGTTAAACGCAGCCAAACAAACCCCTTTAAAGAGTTCAGTGAGTCCCATAGGGGGGACAAGAGAAAATAAAAATTTGTTAAGAAGTCACATTCCTTTGCAGGTAGTTCCCCTCGGGTACAATTTCATCCCAAAGGGGGGGGTCGCCCAGAGCCATCCAAAGAACTTTTTTTTAGTGCTTTTCTCAAAAGGACCCAAAAACCATTTGGGTTCTGAATTAGGGGGCCCCCTTCCACCTCCACTCCTTCCTTGGCCCGAATGTAAAATTTTATAATACTCAGGAAAAAATATTTTTCCCCCCAAATGGACCTTTAAAAATTTTACCTTTTTTTAAGAAGTTTTCCTTTTTCCCTAAAACTCTGCAAATACCCACGGGTGTCTTCCTTTCTACCCTTCGGGAAAATTTCCCCTTCTTTCTCCCCAAATCCCCCTCAAAATTTTTGGGGGAAACTCCGTGTCGGGGTTACGAAATTGAGGAAGATTGAACCCCGGGGTTTCAAAACCCTTCCCAAATAAATTGGGGAGGCTAAATTTTTTTTTAAAAAAGGTACCCCCCTTTAAAAAAATTTTTTTTCCCCTTTCGGAAAAAATATCCGAATTCCCCCTTTTTTACTTTCTTTTCCCCAAAATTAAACTTCAAAAAAACCCCCCCCCATACCATCTTTGGCCCCCCAAAAAGTTTAAAAATTTGATAAATACCGGAAAAAAAACTATTTCCGCAACACCAACACTTACCACGTTTTTATGATTTATTTTCCCTCACACTCGCAATAAAATTAAAATTTGTGTGCACAATTCACCACACACTCCACAGTGGCGGTGAGTTCGGAGAACTCCATGCCTCTGTAGAAGGCTATATAGTTTTAATTTTGTTCTCCAATAGACACCCTAACATTATCAATGTTAAGACTGCAGTCTAAACAATCCATTTCAACAGAGTTCAGTGAGATCCTCAATAGGGAGTCACAAGATGAAAAGTGAATCTTTGATTAAGAAGTCACATTCCTTTGACAGGTAGTTCGCAATGCGGCATACAATGGCATCCCAAAGGGAGGCAGTCGTCCGGTCAGAGACCATCTCAAAGAAGCCTCTTTTAGTGCTTTGCTCAAAGGCACCAAAAATCCATTTAGGCTTGCTGAATTAGGCCTCTTCCACCTCCACTACCATTCCTTGGTCACCAAGAATGTAAACATTTGATAATACTCAGGAAAAAATACTTATTTCCCTGCAACACTCGGACCTTTAAAAATTATGTACTCTTTCATTAATGAAGTTGTACCTTTTCCAGTAAAACTCTGCAAGATACCCAGTGTGGTGATCTTCCTTTCTACCATATCGAGGAATGTTTCCCCTTACTTCTCTCCACATCCTCTCATATATTTGTGTGTGTGAGCTCCAGTATCGGGACTTACGAAATTGATGGAATGATTGACCGTCAAATGCTCATAATCCTGGGGGCTAATGTAGGTATCATTATATCCTCTCCACATGTCGGAAATGATAGTGGAGCCAGGGGAAATACGTTGCAATATTACGTCTCTTAGTGCAGCACTGCTACGGTCCCTAAGTGTCTCAAAAAAACATGTCTTCGTCCCCCTTTCAAAGGCACCAAAGATCCTAGTACCGTCGATTATTCTTCCCCTATTATACTTTCTTTTGCCAAATTTAGCTTCATCTACCTCCACTACCATTCCTTGGCCACCAAGAATGTAAACATTTGATAATAACTCAGGAAAAAATACATATTTCTCTGCAACACTCAGACTACTTCACCACCGTTTTTGATGACTTTATATCTCATCACTACATCGGAATATACATTAAATATATATGTTAGTTGAAACGTAACAGATAATAATAAATTTATGATTTCCTGAAATTTGGAACTCCTCCTCTCGACATTGTGCCCAATTCACCACACACTCCACAGTGGCGGTGAGTTCGGAGAACTCCATGCCTCTGTAGAAGGCTATATAGTTTTAATTTTGTTCTCCAATAGACACCCTAACATTATCAATGTTAAGACTGCAGCCTAAACAATCCATTTCAACAGAGTTCAGTGAGATCCTCACTAGGGAGTCACAAGATGAAAAGTGAATCTTTGATTAAGAAGTCACATTCCTTTGACAGGTAGTTCGCAATGCGGCATACAATGGCATCGCAAAGGGAGGCAGTCGTCCGGTCAGAGACCATCTCAAAGAAGCTTCTTTTAGTGCTTCGCTCAAAGGCACCAAAAATCCATTTAGGCTTGCCGAATTAGGTCTCTTCCACCTCCACTACCATTCCTTGGTCACCAAGAATGTAAACATTTGATAATACTCAGGAAAAAATACTTATTTCCCTGCAACACTCGGACCTTTAAAAATTATGTACTCTTTCATTAATGAAGTTGTACCTTTTCCAGTAAAACTCTGCAAGATACCCAGTGTGGTGATCTTCCTTGCTACCATCCTCGAGGAATGTTTCCCCTTACTTCTCTCTACATCCTCTCAATATTTTGTGTGTGAGCTCCAGTGTCGGGGCATACGAAATTGATGGAATGATTGACCGTCAAATGCTCATAATCCTGGGGGCTAATGGAGGTATCATTGTATCCTCTCCACATGTCGGAAATGATAGTGGAGCCAGGAGAAATACGTCGCAATATTACGTCTCTTAGTGCAGCACTGCTACGGTCCCTAAGTGTCTCAAAAAAACATCTCTTCGTTCCCCTTTCAAAGGCACCAAAGATCCAAGTACCCTCGATTATTCTTCCCCTATTATACTTTCTTTTGCCAAATTTTGCTTCATCTACCTCCACTACCATTCCTTGGCCACAAAGAATATAAGCATTTGACAATATTTGGGAAAAAATACATATTTCCCTGCAACACTCAGACTACTCCACCACCGTTTTTGATGACTAAATTTATCATCACTACATCGCAATATACATTAAATATATATGTTAGTTGAAACGTAACAGTTAATAATAAATTTATGATTACCTGAAATTTGGAACTCATCCTCTCGACATAGTGCACAATTCACCACACACTCCACTGTGGCGGTGAGTTCGGAGAACTCCATGCCTCTGCAGAAGGCTATATAGTCTTCATTTTTCATTTTCACCACTGTTTTTGATGACTTACTCAATAACTCTTCAATCAAGACTTGTCGAGCATGGGGTAGCATCAACCACATGGTGGTGAAGCGGACCAATTTGTCAAAAGGGAGATGTATATCTCTTAGCCACGTATTGGTCTTTATTGATTCTGTGAAGTTGCACTTTTGCAACTGACCATTTACTATTGACTCGTTGGCACCTAAAAATTGATCAGGAATTAAATAATATTCAAGAACCTAATACTTCAAAATTATTATTTTACTAAACAATGTATGACAATTAGTAAAACCACTGTGATAAATATAACATTATGAGGCCACAGTGAATAATTTGGTAATTGTTAATATGTAACACCTCTTTAGATACAAAGAATGATTTGATTAAGAGTTCACAGTCCTTTGATAGGTAATTGGAAAAAACAAATTGAAATACATTGATAAGGTATACAATACGTCATAAAAAAATTAATTTTCAGCTATCACACTTTCACAAAGGGAATAGACCAACAATGCTGGATACTACATTGCAATATACATTAAATATATGATAGTTAAAACGTAACAGTTAATAATAAATTTATGATTACCTGAAATTTGGAACTCGTCCTCTCGACATGGTGCACAATTCACCACACACTCCACAGTGGCGGTGAGTTCGGAGAACTCCATGCCTCTGTAGAAAGGCTATATAGTCTTCATTTTGTTCTCCAATTGACACCCTAACATTATCAATGTTAAGACTGCATTCTAAACAATCCATTTCAACACAGTTCAGTGAGATCCTCAATATGGAGTCACAAGATGAAAAGTGAATCTCCGGAAGGAAGATGTTACAGGAAGTATTAGTGGAACGGTGGGGAGATGCTGGTTATTCAAAATATTGTTTGGTGGGTGAACATTTAATGGCGGGAAATTGAAAAAGTAGGAGAAATTGGGAGGATTATTTAGGAAATAACTATAGAAATAATTACTTAAGTTCTATTTACTTTGATTCAAGGAAATACCACGTGTTTTAATAATGATAATAATAAATTGCACAACTTTATAATGATTATGATCTTGTTTTTTATTAACCTCAGATATATCACATTTTATATTTATTTTACAGTTGTAAATTTCAATGAACTTATTACATAATTATAACAATTATGAAATTCCATACTTATTGTAATATATAATTTTAATTAAAAAAATATCTGAAATTAATATTTTACTGCTTTCACCACACATCCCACAGTGGCAGTGGATTCTCAGAACTCCATTTCTCTGTAGAAATCCTATATAGTCTTTATTTCTATCTCCTAGCAATACTCTAAGGTTGTCTATATTTAAATTGCATGCTAAGCAATCCATTATGAGGTGTTCAAAGTTAAGGCCAGAATCCATAAGATGTACTGCAAATTTCCGGAAGGAAGATGTTAACACTAAACCTAATGGCAATTCTTGTATACCTATTCTTACCGCGCGTGGTCAAATTGACGGGTTGAAGAAATTGGTACGACGGACTGTCAAATGCTCATAATCCTGGGAGCTATTGGAAGAGTCATTATATCCTCTCCACATGAAATGATAGTGGAGCCAGGGGCAATATGGCATAAAATTACATCTCGAATTGAAGCATTTGATTGGTCCCGAAGAGTTTCGAAAAAACATTTTTTAGTTCCTCTCTCGAAGGCACCAAAAATCTAAGTACCTACATTGATCCTCCCCCTGTTATATTTCCATTTTCCAAACACTCATCACTGACCCTGTTGTACAACAACAACAACAGTTTCCAGTAAAATTCTGCCAAGTACCCTGCGTGGTGATCTTTCTTCCTACCATATCTAAGAATTTTTTCCCCTACTTCTCTCCACATCCTCTCTATATTTTGAGTATGTGTCCCAGTGTCAGGATTTGACAAAATTGATGCTATGGTTGATAGTGATATGCTCATAATCCTGGGGGCCTAGTGATACTCTAAGGGTGTCTACATTTAAATTGCATGATAAGCAATCCATTATGAGGTGTACAGTTTCAAGATAATATGTGAATTTCCAATTACATCCTCAGTCTTTATATCCTCTCCACATGAAAGGCATATAAAAATCTAAATATTTTTCCTTTAAGGTAATTTTAAAATTCATTTGGTGATCTAAGCGATCTTAACGTATTTGCGGCTACCTACGATTGTGAGAAAATAGAGCAGAAATCCATTCAGAAATTTTCATTGACATGAGATACTGTTTAAGCGGTCATCCAACCTATCAAACAATCTTATTTTAGGTATGAAAAGTTGATCAGTCCCGAAGAGCTTCGAAAAACATTTTTTGGTTCCTCTCTCGATGGCACCAAAAATCCAGCTACCTTCAATGATCGACGTTTCGACCTACAATGTGGGCCTTCATCAGGGTTGACTCTGAGACGGTGTCTAAAGGAGTCACATTTCACAAAAGTACCAAAATCAGGATTCTCAGGATCGAGTTGTTGATTCTCTGTCTTCTCCTCTTTCAGGACAAGTATTAACATCTTCTTTCCTTATCACTTTGTAGAATTCTGGGTTTTCTACCATTGGTAGAACCTTGTTTGAAGCATATAGCGACCATGTATGTACATGCTACGTTCTCCTGCACTGATTATAGCTATAATGCTAGACAGGCATGTTCCTTATCTTCAAATCTGAATCATACGTTAACAAATTGTAAAGTAGTCATTACATTTAAAATTCCTACTAATCTAGCAACTTCAGCTACTCACTTAATTGTTTGTGTATTAAACTGGTGGTTATCATTAGCATGAGTTATTATTTTAAATATGGAGCATCCGACTTGTGTTCAAAAATCTTTGTAGAGCTATTAGGACTTCTGTACAATTACAAGCTAACCATCCCCATAACCACATGTATTTTTTACCTGCTACAAGAACTGTAAAGATTAATCGGAAGCCTGTCAATTCTGTGTATGCTAGTCGAGATAATATAGCTCCTGTTAGATTCTTTCCCCATGATTGCACACTACCGCTCTCATAAAGTTGTTTTAAAGTGAAATAACCTAATGATCTCAAATCCTATTTACTAGATAATTTAGAGTAAAAATCATGACAAATCCATATGTTGGGTAATATACTCAAAAGAGTATTCTCTACATCTCCCCTATTGAGCCAATCATTGCCTTAACGCATTGTTTCCCCCATTCCACTGAGTTCTGAGAGTTTAACTTCTTCCCTAAGAGGCAGAAGTACGGAGCATAGAGTGCACTCACAACTTTAGTATCCGTTTAGTCAAGCTTTTCTTGGAATGCCATGAAGTCCTCTGACCAATCATTTTGATATATGACATTATCCATAGCCCTGATGAAATTTCTAATCTGTGAGTACTTGACTAGATAATTCTCTCTCCTCAGATATTCTAAAAAGAAAATATTATCTCTGTAATTTGCTCATAGCCTTAGAAAGTACTTCTGCTTTAGACCCGATGAACACATATCTCATCAAAAAGCTGTTTTTATCTTCAACTTTATAACCAGGAGCAGGCAAGTGCAACAATATCTGAACACTTTCATAATTATTGGTTTTAATATCAATCTTGGGTAATATAGTATCAACTGCCCTTGTTTTGTTTATATTTTCAGCTTTATTTATCAATGTCACAATTTCCTTTATTTCTAAAGACGTGGGTAGTATGGTGGGGGTTGATAAAATTTAGCGCCCAAAGCCGGGTGGAAGACAACTAAGCTCAACAATATCACTCTGGATAACCATAAACATGGCCACTGATAAGAGAAGTGACACTTCGGAATAATTACTGATTTATTCGGAATATTTACCAATTCGGAATAATTCACAAAGGGAATAGACGAACAATGCTTGGATACTACATTGCAATATACATGAAATATATGATAGTTAAAACGTAACAGTTAATCATAAATTTCTGATTACCTGAAGTTTGGAACACGTCTGCTGGATATGTTGCACATTTCGCCACACAGTCCACAGTGGCGGTGGGTTCTGAGTCATCCATGTCTCTAGAGAAAGGATACATAATTCTCGTTTTGTTCTCCAATCAACACTCTTAAATTGTCAATATTTAAACTGCAGGCGACACAATCCATATCAATCGATATGTGATACAGCTTAAATCACATCACGAAGTGACGTACTTGTTCGGTCATGGAGAGATTCAAAAAAGCATCTTTTGGTGCCTTCTCGATGGCACCGAAAATCCAAGTTCCTTCGATAACCCTCCCCCTGTTGTATTTTTGTTTTCCCAATTTCACCTCGTCTACTTCCACTACCATTCATTCCTTGATCACCAAGAATATAAACATTTGATAATACTCAGGAAAAAATACATATTTCCCAGCAACACTCAGATCACTTCACCACCGTTTTAGAAGAAATACCCAATACCTCTTCAGTTAACACTTGTCCAGCATTGGTTAGTATCAACCACCTGGTAGTTAATTGGAGCAATTTGTCGAAAGGAAGATGTATATCTCTTAGCCACGTATTTGTCTTCATAGATTCCGTAAAATTGCACTTAGCTAATTAGTAATATAGCGTAAAATGGCATCGCAAAGGGAGGCAGTCGTCTGGTCAGAGACAGTTTCAAAGAAGCATCTTTTGGTACCTCGCTCAAAGCCACTAAAAATCCATGATCCTTCTATTACCCTACCCCTATTATGTTTACCCTTCGGAAAAAACAAATTGAAATACATTGATAAGGTATACTATGCTTCATATAAAAGTAATGTTTAGCTATCACTCCTTCACAAAGGGAATAGACGAACAATGCTGGATACTACATTGCAATATACATTAAATATATGATAGTTAAAACGTAACAGTAAATCGTAAATTTCTGATTAGTGGGTTCTGAGTACTCAATGTCCCTGGAGAAAGGATACATAATCCCCGTTTCGTTCTCCGATTGACACCCTTAAATTGTCAATATTTAAACTGCAGGTGACACAATCCTTATTAATCGATATGTGATACGGCTTAAATCACATCACGAAGTGACGTGTCTTGTTCGGTCATGGAAGATTTCATAAAAGCATCCTTTGGTGCCTCTCTCGATGGCACCGAAAATCCAAGTTCCTTCGATAACCCTCTCCCTGTTGTATTTTTGTTTTCCGAATTACACCTCGTCTACCTCCACTACCATTCCTTGGTCACCAAGAATGTAAACATTTGATAATACTAAAAAAAAATACATATATCAACCACCTGGTGGTTAATTAGAGCAATTTGTCGAAAGGGAGATGTATATCTCTTAGCCACGTATTTGTCTTTATAGATTCCGCGAAGTTACACTTTTGTAGTCGACCGTTCACCAGTGACTGCCGTTGGCAAGTAATTGTTAATATTTAAAATCTCTTAAGATACAAGAATGGTTTGATTAAGAGGTCACAGTCCTTTGATCGGTATTTAGGAGACAAAAAAAAAAAATTAAAATACATTGATAAGGTATACTATACTTCATATAAAAATAATGTTTAGCTATCACTCTTTCTCAAAGGGAATAGACGAACAATGCTTGGATACTACATTGCAATATACATTAAATATATGATAGTTGAAACGTAGCAGTTAATCTTAAATTTCTGATTACCTGAAATTTGGAACTCGTCCTCTGGATATATTGCACATTTCACCACACAGTCCACAGTGGCGGTGGGTTCTGAGTACTCCATGTCTCTAGAGGAAGGAAACATAATTCCCATTTCGTTCTCCGATTGACACCCTTTAATTGTCAATATTTAAACTGCAGGCGACACAATCCATATTAATCTATATGTGATACGGCTTAAATCACATCACGAAGTGACGTACTTGTTCGGTCATGGAGAGATTCAAAAAAGCATCTTTTGGTGCCTCTCTCGATGGCACCGAAAATCCAAGTTCCTTCGATAACCCTCCCCCTGTTGTATTTTTGTTTTTCTGAATTTCACCTCGTCTACCTCCACTACCATTCATTGGTCACCAAGAATGTAAACATTTGATAATACTCAGGATAAAATACATATTTCGCTACAATATTCAGACCACTTCACCGCTGTTTTAGAAAACATCCCCAATACCTCTTCGATTAACACTTGTCCAGCATTGGGTAGTATCAACCACATTTTGGTGAACCGGAGCAATTTGTCGAACGGCAAATGTATATTTCTCAGCCATGTATTAGTCTTCATAGATTCTGTTAAATTGCACTTCGCTAACTGACCATTGGCGCCTAAAAATTAATAAGGAAATAAATATAATTTATAAACCTAATACTTTAAACTTGGTATTTTACCAAGCAACGTATGCACTCTATATAAAACACAAGGTTTCTAGATATGATTATCAGGCCACAGTGCATAAGTTGGTAATTGTTAATATTTAAAATCTCTAATAAAAATAAAATAAAAAATAAGAAATAAAATAAAAAAAGATACAAGAATGGTTTGATTAAGAGGTCACGGTCCTTTGATTGGTATTTAGGAAAAAAACTAACTGAAATTCATTGATAAGGTATACTATACTTCATATAAAAAATAATGTTTAGCTATCACTCTTTCTCAAAGGGATTAGACGAACAATGCTTGGATACTACATTGCAATATA
This sequence comes from Piezodorus guildinii, assembly GCA_023052935.1. Taxonomy (NCBI): domain Eukaryota; kingdom Metazoa; phylum Arthropoda; class Insecta; order Hemiptera; family Pentatomidae; genus Piezodorus; species Piezodorus guildinii. The sequence goes on from CM041292.1 coordinate 15,558,802, forward strand.
CATTAAATATATGATAGTTAAAATGTAACAGTTAATCATAAATTTATGATTACCTGAAATTTGGAACACATTTTCTGGATATGTTGCACACTTCACCACACACTCCACAGTGGGGGTGGGTTCTGAGTACTCCATGTCTCTGGAGAAAGGATACATAATCCTCGTTTTGTTCTCCAATCGACACCCTTAAATTGTCAATATTTAAACTGCAGGCGACACAATCCATATTAACAGCGAGTTGCTTAGTCTTGAGACACAATATGAAAAGTGAATCTCCGGAAGGAAGATGTTAAAGGAAGTATTAGTTCAATTATGGGGAGACGCAGGTTATTCAAAATATTGTTTGGTGGGTGAAAATTTAATGGTGGGAAATAAAAAAAGTAGGAGAAATAGGATGGATTATTTAGGAAATAAGAACTTAATTTCTATTTACTTTGATTGAAGGAAATAAAATCAGGAACGTGATGAAAGGAAGTATTATTTGAATGGTGGGTGGCGGTGGGTTCACAAATCTCCATGTATCTGTAAAAATCTATTATAATCCTCGTTCCAATCCTCCAGGGAAGGGATATTCTCAAGTTCCCAATATTTAACTGATGATTATGAGCTCGACTATCATGAAAGACTTATAAAAATCTAAATATTTTTCCTTTAAGGTAATTTTAAAATTCATTTGGTGATCTAAGCGATCTTAACGTATTTGCGGCTACCTACGATTGTGAGAAAATAGAGTAGAAATCCATTTCAGAAATTTTCATTGACATGAGATACTGTTTAGGCGGTCATCCAACCTGTCAAACAATCCATTTTAGGTATGAAAAGTAGAAGTTTATGAAGCTGGATTTACTCATAGTTAAGATGAAAACTGAAGTTCCGGAAGCAAGATAAAGAAAGGAAGTATTAGTTGATTGGTAGGGAGAGATATAAGTTATTCAAAATATTGGTTGGTGGATGAAAATTTAATTTATGGGAGTTTTATCAGGAAGATAAAACTAAATCAACTAAAATAAAGCCATCAATATTAAAAAAAAAATAAATAAAATGTAGTTTTTGACATGAGGCGTCAATAACAAAATACATTGCAAAAAAAAAAAAAAAAAAAAATTACCATTTAGTGTCACTCCTGAATAATAATATTTAAATGGATTATTTTAATTCAAAATCACTTCAGACACTTCGATTATAGATTGGCAAACAAAATAAACTACTTACCTTTATTGCAAAATATGTATGGAAAAAAAAATTGGGTGAGAATCCTTATGAAAATCGTAATGTTTTAGCCTTTAACAGGTATTAATTTTGAAACGTTCTCCATGGTTAGTTACCTGAACACTTATACCATATAGACTTCAAGAACCCTTCCACTATTAGTTTCATATATATCTTGAAATAATATTCAGGCTTGTTTAATTATTTCTTTAAGTTAAAGTTTGGGGTGTCAACAACTGTCAGATGTACCCTACCCTATACCTGTGTATCTTTTGGAACTCAACGTTTTAATCAAAACAAATGCTGAGATGTTGATTCCCAAAAGGTTCTAAAGGCAGTTTTTAAGAAATTGATTTTTTTTTTTTTTTTTTTTACATGTTTGTATTCTCATAATTTTGTTTTATCTAAATCTTCTTTTTGATTTTATTTAGCCTACCATAAGCCACACCGTCATACCTGCTGCACATTGAAACAAAAATAGTCCCAATGCTCATAAAAACATTAAAAATTAAAAATAACTACCTTCTAAAAGTTAAAAATCTACCAAACAATAGACTGTCATATATCATAAATGATGAAGTAATCAAAAAAAATATTTTCAGGATTAAAGATATAAGAGAACTGGCTGAAAAACATAATATTTCTATTGACATTCAACTTAACAACAAATATAACTGGGCTCTAATCTTACAGCAATTTAGGGAATCTCTGATAGGTATTTATAGAACAAAATGTTTACAAAGGGCTATAGTGTCAAAAAAAAAATGTTTGTATATGAAAATTTAGACTATGATTATGGGACACAGTATTTATTTGATACCAAATTAAGTTTTAATGGGGCGAAATGGATACTTAAAGTTAGATGTGAATTTATATACCTCAACTATAATAGATTTTGGTCAAATGACAATGTGATTTGCTCGCTTTGTAATAGAAAAGAAGTAGAAAATACGTTTCATTTCCCCGCCAAATGCCCTATTTTATCTAAAATTAGAATAAGGTGTTTCGGAAAGAATTATTTAAACACCGATGAAGTAATAAATTTATATGTTATATTTTTGTTGTAATATGCTAAAAGAAAAAAAAAACGTTATCTATCTAATTATTACTCATTTAGTTTCGTTACAGATCATACTAAAACATTTCAACTCATAACTTTAATATTAATATAGTAAAAAACAAAACAATTTTAGATTAAATTGTAAAAATAATCAATTAAGCTGGTTTAATAATATAGTATTGGGAGATTTTCGCACTTCTTGTGAAATATCCTAGAATGGATATTATTATAATGTTTTAAATTTTAATTAATAATTATTTATGATAAGGGTTTTTTATATTAATAAGTTCGTAGTCTTGGCTAAGGTTATTTTTATATATTTAATTTGAAACATATATGATAACAAGATATGAAAATTAACTTTAAAAATTTGTAGTTTATCTGGTTCCATTCTTTTTTGTTGGTTCGTAATTCTTGTTCTTCAAAAGATGTCTTCAGTTTTCTTATATTCAATGTAGTAATGCACTATTTTCCCATGATGACTAGAATTTATAGCTGCTTGATTGCATGAGATCCATTCCCGTGAACACGTCTGCTCTGATTCACTATCCACGACATAATAACGCTATTCCCAGAAAACCCCCGCTGGGTTATTCCCAATCTACTGCGCATTTTGATTCTCTTCTGATTTGTTGTTCATTTTGCGCCTTCTTGATCTTCTTTCTTTTTCTATTTTTGCCTACTTAATATATCACAACATATAATGATGGAGATTAACTGACCTTTGAGAAAGATGGTTGGTGATGTGGTCATCAGGAACTAACACACATTAAAACGAAGTACTTATTTTAATTGTGTGCCGACATTTCGGCTTACATTGTGGGCCTTCATCAGGGAATTATGTATATTGTAAGGATTGTTGTGACTGAGATGTAAGGAGGATAGTAGGAATTTATTGAGGTTTACAGAAGGTGAGTTGATATTGGATGTTATAAGGCGGAGGGGAATTTTTGGGAGTCCATAGAAGCAGGTAGCCACAGAGTTATAGGAAATGAGGTTTCTATAGCTGGAATAGTTGATAATTTCCAATCTAAAAAGGCTTTTAGGTACCTATTTAATTTGGTTTTAAGTGACATGGTGGGATCGCAAGATTTAGGAACATAAGTAGAGCTATCAGTAAGAAGAAGGTTCATCTTATTTGGAGTAGTCTATTATTACTGTCTTGTTTCCTTTGTCAGCTCTGGTTACTACGATGTCGTCTTGGGATTTTAGCAAGGATCGGGTAAGAGGAGTCTTTAAAGAATTGAGGCGAAAAATTTGAAGGTAAAGCGGCCCATACTTGCTGAATATTATGGTGCAATAAATTGTATCGTGTGGAAGCAATATTGATGTTTGTGTAATATATATTGCGCAATCACGAGCACAGGCCTACAACCTCTCAAGGCAATAGATTGCACAAGCTCCATCCTGCTGATTGAAGGAGCAGGGGTTTCTTAAGTTTAAAGAAACCTCTTATCTTAAAAATACCAAAGCAAAGGTACCCCATCGTCCGCATCTGCACCACTTTTCTCTGCCTCACGAATCCGCTTTAGTTCTTTCCGGAAGTTTGTTCTCAAAGAATTAATTTTTTTCATTACTTCTTGTTTATCAGCCTCTGAATATTTTTCTATCAACACTTCATATTGGTTCCCCTTTATTGCCCGATTAGTATAATCTTTACACTTTACATCTCACAGTGCTGGAAGACCACGATAAACTTCGATGAATTAAAAAATAAACTCCCTATCAGCTTCTTTTGCAGCCATAATATTGAGCGTGTTTGGTGTTGGGGTTGATTAGATATAATATTACAAATAGAAATCCGTGACAACTCCTTATCGTATTAGAACTGGATATAAGATTGTCATTATAGATGAATTCCAAATCGATAAGGAATTGTGGGATAATTTTGACTGATAAGTTAGGAGTGGAAAAATTGGGTCCTAAACTTAAAATACCTATAACATTGGGTGTTATAACTGTAAAACCAAGTTTTGGTCTCCTTTTGGGTAAATTTTATGTTTTATGGCATCTTGGTAGAGGTTATGGTATTTTGCAATAAGTTTCTTAGTTTTTTTTTTTTTACTTCTAGTGGTATTGAATATTGAAGATATACATGTCTCGAGAATGGTTAAGTTGTTATCGCTAATATAATTACTGAACAAAATTTTAAGGGTAGATATTTTATTATTTAGAGAATGTATCTGTAAGATGCATTATCTGATTTTTTTATTTAATAGGGATTTTTTAATTGTCAGTGATGCTAATTTTGCAATTGGCGATTCGGAAGTTATAATATGGTTTAAAGAATTTTCTATAAATTTTAGAAAAATTGTATTGTATCGGCATTTTAAGAGAAAGATCCTTTGCTCTAAACTATTAGCTCAATGTTTATGTTTATGAGGGTTAAAGAATAGATTGAACTGAGATTTGAGATGAGGGAAGAAGGATCTTAAAAAGACAAATTTAATTGGGCAGAAGGAAAAACGGTTGCAATAAATCAATTCTTTATATCAAACTTGGACTGTAGGAGAATAATTGTTTACTGTCAAAGGTAATTTTGTTGTATTCTTCTGTCTCCAATGTAAATAACAATTATTTATGTTCCTTTTATCTTTTTGCCTGACATTATTTTATTTTTCAATGTATATATATGAGTAATCCTTACTAGACCCAGTCCTAGAATAAAATTATTTTTTATTATATAAATGAGTTCTGAAATAGAAATTGGATTGAATCTTATCCTGTTATTTTTCCTCTCTTATCAACTATGACTAGATACAGAATTTTTAAAGATGCAAATGACGTTTTCGTTTTTACAACTAAGCCTAATGTAATGAAATGTAATTTCTCTAATTAAAAGAAAAAGCATATTATTAGAATATTAAATATACCAAACTTGTACTTTTTAAATATACTATTCGCTTATTTCAGAAGTTTTTATGAAAGTTATGTAAAATACATCAATACGTATTAATGGAGATACATATTGAGTATAATTGGTCACCTCTTCTTGGTGGTAGTACCACTAGTAACCTTCACAGGCGCTGTCGAAGTTGAAGCTGCTGGGGCAGTGGTTGGGGCGTTTCCATCCTCTGCCATAATTACATGATAGGTTTTAGAAATTTGTATGAGTACAAAATTTGTTCCGGCTTTTCAAAAGAAACGTGCCAAAACCTTATATAATCTATTCGTAGATTAGTATAATACATTATCCCAAACGTCCTGATATTTGTTTCTATTGAATGAGTTTATTTCGAAGAAAGCTTCCAGGTAAATTTTATTTATTTATTTTTTTAAAATAAATACAGTAAGACTGTAAATATGAATATGTATTTGGAAAATTGTATTGGTTCTGATTTTTTTATTCTAAAATTCCAAGTTATTCTTTTTGATTAATCGATCAATTATCAATTTAGCTTCACAGTGGTTGCTCGATCGAAACATTAATAATTGTATTTTCTTCAATTATATTTCTTAAACTGTTCACTTCTTTTTCTATTCTATTATTTTTATTAACATATTCTTTCCTACTTTATTACTTAATTAACATATTCTTTATTACTTTTGTCATAGAAGGCGTTATGTTAGCCAATAGGCTACAGGTGATCCCACAAAACCCACTTGACTGAACTATTAGTAGCTTCAACAGCCCTCGGCTTAATATATATTTGAGATAATATGCTTAATAAATACTAAGAACCAGAGGCATGGTCAATAACTTTTTTATATATATATAACTAAACTGCTTATATAAATAACTATTAACAGGGCATGGTAAAATAGCTATTTAATTATTTAATTGTAATAACATTTTTTTCTTGTGTCATTGAATTACTGAATCATACTGAAATGTATACTTATCTATATTGTTTTAAGATTAATTATCTATTTATTTATTAGGCATAAAATTTTAATAACAAATCAAATTAAATTTTTAAATAATTTTAAGATATTATCTTTTTCATATTTTTTTAGGCTTTATAAATAACTATTTAGTTTTTATTATAAAAAAAAAAAAAAAATCAACTTTAATTTGCTGCATTATTAAATTTTATTAAAATCTTGGTGTAAGCTACAGGAATTAGCCTATGTAAGCGTATTTTTATCCTATCTTCAATAGTCATTCATTACTAACACCAGATGGGCCAAGCTCAATGGCTAAAATATCTATGTATTTTATTAGCCAATAAACTTTTTATATATATAAATAGTTTAATCTGTTCATTATTTATGGAACAGTTTAAATCAAAAGGAATGACCATAAATAAGAGACAATACTTTTTTAAAATGCATGTTATATACCCTAATTCTCTCTTATTTAATAAAATAAATGTTTTTATTTTTTAAAATTTAGATAACCTGTTCGTATAAATTCCTTTATTTTAGAAAAAAAAAAAAACTAAAAATATTGTCATCAAAGCAATGGATTGTATTTATATGGTAACTTAACAATAAAGGATTTGATAAGAAGAAATAATTAAATTTTTGCATGATTTTTGTTGTATTACCATTATATTTTTTGTTGTATATCTTTCTTATATTATTAACAGTTTCTGATTCACTGTAATTTTAACAGTCTTAACTATTTATAAGTAACAACTTCATTTTTTTAATATTATATTTGCAATAAGTTTTCGCGCATGTCTTCCTGTCCTAATAAAACATAGACCATGCTTACCAATTACTGTTCCTAGGTATCAAATATTTAATATAATTTAAAAATTGTTATAAAACTAATTCAGAACATATTGAAGAATTTGTAATAGAAAAAATACATTTTTGTTTAACTGATGTAGAGATTAAGTGTTAGTAATCTCTGATTTGTTTACATACTCACATTTTTTACATTATCAATTATTTAATTAGAATTTGTTCAACTGTTTATTTCTTAGTTTTATCCTTTAGTTTAATCATTAGTTTTGTTTTATTTAATGTTCGGTCTATATTTTTTTATAAGTGAATATATTATTTATTTCTAATCAAGCCGAGTTCCATCTAAAATCATTGAAACTTGATATTTGTAAACAAAAGATTGTTTTATATATTTTTTGTAGTTCAATACCTTCCTTCCTTTATTTCTTGTCCTTAAAGTATGCTATACATATGTCACATTTGTTTTTATTATTTCAGAAATGAAAACAGGAATTGCTCGACTTCTGTTATTTTCTATCACTACTGTTGATCACATGCTATTTTCGAGTTCTATGAGCTACTCGTAGATTTTGTCCTTTTACTTATCTATGTATTAATTATAGTAAGGGACAGTATTGCGATCTTAAAAAGTTTTTAATTCCAGTTTTCAATCGAAATACTCATTTTAGCCGAACACCATGAGTCCTGATAACCAAGTCCCACAAAAATATTGAGTGTATGTATGGTAAGTCCATCACAAAAAGTTGTACAAAACTTAAATTTCATATTTAATACAACTATGCACCCTAGATGTTATACCAACTGTTTCACAAGAGTGGAACTTCTACTTTATGCTATGCCTTTCTCACCTTTTTATGATTTTCTCTTGAATAGCTCTTAACATGTAGGCTTTATTATGATTAAAATAGTCTGGCAGTTAAAAATTTACTATATCATCTTATTATTGATGAACTTACAGAGAAAAGAGCAAAAATATTTTTTAATGTAAATTTTGATTTTTTGAATATCAGAACAGTAACATGAATGTATGTTTTACTGTTAAAAAGTTAATAAAATAATTAAGTTGGAGGCTGATATGATCTTGCACCATCTTCAGGTGCATAAGAACAATTTTATCTCATTCAGCACTATAGCCGAAACATTGTGCATCAATATTTAATAAAAAAGTGGTGAAGTTAAATATCAGTCTCAAACTTTTATTCTGTGTTTGTATTTTTATTACCGAAAATTTGGTTCAATCAATTGTCATATTAAAAAACCATTGATCAACTTAAACACAAAAATGCAATAAAAACTTGCAATTTACCCAAAAAAAAGAGCAAAACTTGCAATTTCGTGCAGTCTAATATTATATTCTAATATACAAACGGGATAGCTCACCGGGTTAGAAGCTGATTCTCAGTTATGTATTAAGGATACTGAGGGGTCTAGATTCATCATTTGATAATTATTCTTATAATAAATAAATATTAATAGGCCATTGTCGGCGGAAGTTCAAAAGGTATTTACCCTTACCTTACCCCACAGTTTCCTCCAGCGGCAGCCGACGCTAACCGGGGCACTTCCCATATCGCCCCGTCCGAGGTGACAAGACAATTTGCACCTCCCCCAGCCGAATAAGTGTTTTAAAGGTATTTATCTGTTTATAATATTGTATGGCAAGGTTAACTGTAATGTCCCTCAGTATTCTCAGGCATTGTGTTAGTCGACTGTATATGTTTAAGTACATTGAAAAAATTTTGTCATTTTTTGAAACTTGTTTAATTTAATCTTCCCCTGCATTCCACCTATTGCGATTGGTAAACACGACACCTTTGGAAAGAAATGGTTTCAGTAATATTAGTCTAAAAATACATTAAATACATCAAGTAAGCTAGTTTTTTTAACGTACCGCTGCCTTAGAAAAGCAGTCGGTCAAAAATATAGCAACACTCAAGCAAAAAACAAGAAAATCCGGTCTCTAATTATAACTCGATAGAAAATAAATAATTTATACTAATAATAAGAGATGGGTAAGGTAACTATAATAAACCAATAATACATATATTTGTTTATAAATAGATTATTATTATGCAACATAAATCTTAGACATTAGTCTATGAGTCTTGATATAACAATTGAAAAAAAAAAATCCGGTGCGTGCAACAAACGACTTTCACTTACCTCCATTATTTGTATCAATTTAAGAAATTTTCAACAAATTTAGAAACCAAAAACTTGTTAAAGAATTATTACATTGGATTTTAATAGAAATATGTGTTTTGTAAAATAATCTATTATATTATTATCTACCACAACCAGTTTGTTTTATCGGCTTTTTATCACTCGCTGTTCAGTTTTACCATAGTATGTATAGGATATTTTTTCTAAAATCATTAGCATTCCAACGGTATATTATACGTGTATATCACTGTTCTTAAGTTAAAAAATCGGGACTGACCCACCAAAAGCGGACGTTTGGTGACAGCGTCGTCATCAAGCGGCCATGCGGTAAAAGAATTGCATAAAGAATTATTTTAGGTCTTTTCTCCTTTAGTTGTGAATCAAATTTGTTCAGCTTACATATTTAGGCATTATTTATCAATTCTAATAAGATGATGTGCCTACAAATCTACAAAATTAAATATACTTCTTTAGAGGAAGAAATTTTAAAATATCTGCATTTATAAGCCCCATCATACTATTTCAATCAGAATAAAACCTATATGATATTAAAGCCCATTAAATTTTACATCGATCTAGGGAATTTAATCAAAATTGTTAGAGCCGTTTTTGAGAAAATCGTAAAAAGGTGCTAAATGCTCGAGATTAAGTAGGACTTCTGGTCAGCCGATTTTAGTGAAAAAGTTGCCGAAACATCTCAGGCGTATTGTAATCTTAAATATGAAATTTCAATTCCGTACGACTAATGGTTTTTGCGTTAGACTTAACACACACACAGACCTTTTTTCGAGCCTTGGTCATTTGGACTCAAAAGACCCTAAAACGTGTATTTCCGCCGAAAACTGGAATTCGAAAATGTTCACGATCGCAATACTTTCTCTTACTATATATAGGAAGTGAAATGAAAAATACTATTTATCATATCAAATATAAGTAGGTTGTAATGTACTTCGAGTTTACTACTATTACCACAAACTGAATTATATATCTGACTTGATATATGCTGAGTTTGTGTTTATAATCATATAAAATATCATAATTAAGTATTTAATATACTAACATTAATAATTATGACAAAGTATATGGTGTCTTACTTTTAAAAAACTATTTTTTTATTTACAGTCAGTGATGAAATCTCAATTAAAATTAAATGAATATAAAATCCTATATACTTGTAAATAGAATCTTGTAGATCTGAGATCATAGACATTACCTTAGCCTCTAACTCGTTAAGGTCTCACATTACTAACTGGCATGTGGTTGACGAAGAAACATGTTCAGATCATAAATATATTAGGTGCGATCTTAAATATGATGAAACCTACTTAATAACATTCAGGAACCCCAGACTAACAAACTGGGATTCCTTTGCTTTAAATCTAGCTGAGGCTGCCAAGAGTTGACATACCAAGATTGACAATTCATGGAATCTTGAATGTCTCAACTCTTCACTATCTGATACTTTAATGCATTCATATCTCGAAAGCAACCCTGTAAAGAGGTCCACAGACAACAAAAAGGCTCCTTGGTGGAATGACAACCTTAACAGGCTGAGAGTCCTTACCAGAAGACTTTTTAATTCGGCTAAGAAATCTGGCAGATGGGATACCTATAAAGTTGCTCTAACTGAATATCATAAATCTGTCAGACACGCTAAACGACATGCATGGAGGAACTTCTGCAGTGACATAGACAACTTACCGGCTGCTTGCCGTGTTAAGAAAATCTTATCCAAACAACATGACCCGGGGCCACTTGGAACCCTGAAGACACATGACAAACAAACAACAAATGAATATGAAACCCTACTTATGCTTGCGGAATCACGCTTTCCCAACTGTAAGGTCTTGGACAACAGTGATGCTGTCTGCCCTACTGACCTTGCCAGCAAAGAGGCCTGGCATACGGTAAGAGGAATCATTACTCCTAACACACTTGAATGGGCAATTAAATCACTAGCTCCATTCAAGTCTCCAGGCATTGATGGCATCTTTCCAGCTCTATTGCAGAAAGGTCTATCAATTATCAAACGATACCTTCTCTTACTATTCAGAGGTAGCTTGGCTTTAAAATATGTACCAGTTAGTTGGAGAGAATCCAAACTCTGCTACATCCCCAAACCTGGGAAAGGTACCTACACGGACCCCAAAGCATTCAGACCTATATGCCTGTCCTCATTCCTGATGAAAACTCTTGATAAAATTCTGGACAGGCATATTAGAGCACACCTATCTCTTAACAATCCGTTACATTCACTCCAATTCTCCTACCAAGCTGGCAAATCTTGCCAATTAGCACTACACAATCTTGTCTCCACGATTGAAATATCCATGGAACAGAAAGGTATCATGACTGGCACCTTTATCGATATTGAAGGTGCCTTTGACAGAACTCCCTATACCACTATCCTGGGTGCCCTGATTGACTATGACATCGATCCTGTCATCAGAGGATGGATAATGGTAATGCTTCAAAGCAGAACCTTACTTAGCATCGGAATTATCCAATACCATGCTAAGGATCAAACCAAATGGTGGCTGCCCTCAGGGTGGCGTTTTATCTCTGGACTTAACATCAATCCACAAAAGATTAAGGTCTGCACTTTTACACACAAACGAAAGGTAAACATGAACTTACCTAGTATTAACGGTACACAACTCACCAACTCAAAAGAAGTTAAGCATTTAGGGGTCATTCTTGACCACAAACTGTGATGGGACACTCATATCTCTTACATTGCCGGAAAAGCTCTAAAATGCCTTTGGGCGTGTAAAGGCGCTATTAATAATGTTTGGGGACTCAAACCCCAAATCGTCTATTGGCTCTACTCCACAGCCATTAGACCAATGATCACTTACTCCTCCGTAATATGGTGGCACAGAGCTCACATAGGGAACAATAAAAAGGTACTTGGTAAACTGCAAAGGCTTGCTTGCCTCATGATAACTGGGGCAATTAAGACTATTCCAATAGCTGCGATGGAGACAGTGCTAAATATCATGCCTCTAAATTTGGAGGTGGAAGCGCACCCGCTGAGAACTATCTATCATTTTACCAAACTAGGTAAGTGTTCCAACAAGTTTACCCATCAAGGTCATTGCAACTTAGCAGGCCAGGCTCAATGAAAACAATATCCTAGCTATACCCTCAGACTTACAAATCCGGAAGTTTATCAGTGCCAACTATAATGTCAACATTAATAAATCAAGGAAGTACAAACCCAAACATGGTATCAACTGCTACACGGTGGCTCACTAATGGACAGCGGCACAGGTGCTGGTGTCTGGAGGAAAGACAAACCAAACTCTGGAGCTAGGAATAAGCTCAAGTTATGCCTTTAGGAACATCAATCAATCCTACTTGATTAAATTTAAACGAATTTGGTTAAATAAAGAACTTAAACGATCACTCAAATTCTTAGATGGTCCTAGTACCGGCAGAAGGAAGTGTCTTCTTGGTATGAGTAGGTCATGCCTAAAAGCCTTGACTGCTGTCTATACAGGACACGCCAAACTTGATTACCACATGTTTAAACTTGGTATAATCTGACACCCCTTTATGCAGACTATGTGACATGGAGGACGAAACATCGTTTCATACAGTCTGCCACTGTGACAGGCTAGCTATGTTGAGATTCACTTTATTTGGTGAAGCCCGCCTAGAATACCCTATAAACAACAAACTTGTTAATCCTAACAGCCTTCTGAAGTTTGCTTCTGCAACTAAACTCGTGTTTTAAATCTAACACCGTGTGATTCTATGGCGCACAATAGACCGTCTGGTCGTGGTGCAACCTTATGCCAGCTAAAAAAAAAAAAAAATATTTCTGGAGATGGGAGAAGATCTCGAAACGTCAAATTTTAATTAAAAAAAAAAAAAATGTATGTTAATGTCATAACATATATAAGCGTTATGTATGTTCAGCAGTGACTGCATGATATGTCGACACCTGCCAGAACCAAAACGCTGAATGGAAACCGCTACCCGTCTATTACACGACAAATGGAGTTATGCAGAGCTATAATCTCCACGGATATGACGCTATCCAACTACTAGATGGAGGATGGGGGTCGTACCTGTATTATTTTCCTACCCCCACACTCATGGGAACAAAATGTCCAATTTTGCTTATCCAAAAAAAATTGTCTTTTCAGATGATGATTCTGACTCTTGATCCAAGGAGGACTTGTCCTATCTTGAACTGATTGCCGACAAGATAGGCGAACGAGACAAAGTTGAAGAGTATCATCCTGCGCCTTCGATGGAGCCAGTTTCAAGCTGGATGGTGCCACCAAGACATGGCACAACATATCCAATTTTACTTTTCCAAACAAATTTTCTTTTCAGATGACAATTCTGACTCTATCCCAGAAGAACTTGTCCTGCTTGGAGCCTTCACGCACCTTAGCAGTTTCCCCTGAGGAACTCAGGGACAGGAACTTAACAAATCAGCTGTTGGTAGCCTTCTTGAAACCCTCACAGGTGAAATAGAAAGTTATCACATTAAAATCAACATAGAGTTACTTGTGGCAACCATAGCGCAAGCTAGGGAGGCTGCGCAGTCTCTACAAGAATACAAGGTAAGAAAACCACTATTTTTAATATTTGTACATCTCAAGATTTACCAAGAAAAAGAAGAATTGGATTTATTGGCTACATAGTTGCCATAGAAATGCTCAATAATGAATGACAAATTAGTTATTGAAAATAAACTTGTAAAATACATTCCATTTTATAAGTTGAGTCAAGACAAATTTTGTTTTGTGACAAGTAAGGGCAAGTATGGTATGGATATAACAATAACACACCCTTCCACTTTACTTCATTGCTAAAAAAAAAAAAAAATTAGTAAAAAGGAGAATAGGCCTTGATCACGCTCTGCCGCCAGGTTTTGCCCTGACTTTAAGTATCAAAGGTATTAGAATGTGCAGCCATTGGGTTGCCTAATCTTTTTCTGGACAGACTATCGATTGTCAGGTAAAAGCGGGTATGCCGATTTGAGTTATCTGCACCGGCTTGATAATAGATTTTTTTTTTTTTATCAATTAAGCGTTGTTTTAAGAACACATTGATATAGGGTTGCCTGCTAAAAATCTGGACCTAATTCGGGTTGCCGAATATTAAAGATTACATTTTAACGCGAGTGGAAGTGCGTGATAGAGAGATCCGAGTCCACGCATTCACAGCGGCATTTTATAATAAAGGAAAAATTAGACCATTTAAAATATTTTCTAAAAATGTGACGTATCTAACTATTTTTGCTTCATTAACTGATGAAGCTGATGTTTTCATTAATAAAAAAATTAAAGCTCTTCAAGAGTTAACATCAAGAATGTATGGCGTTAAACACTGCCAGACAGTTAATGATGCAACAGTTCGTATTTTTATGAAGAAGTACGGCCCAAAAGAAGATAGCGAACATTTTTTAAATAAGAATAAAAGTTTTGATTCCAACTGTATACCGCTATGTTAGATTTTCCCATTACAAAAATTTTAAGAACTATATATGTAAATTCTATTTGGCTTAATGCAACTGATTCTGTACGCACGAAATTAAACCCTCAAAGCTGCGGTTGGAATTTAGATGATTTTTTTTTAAAAAAACAACAGGTTTTATCAGTGATTAAACAACTTTGAAAATCCAGGACATTGTCGTAACGGAAGAAACTAATAATGAATCAGATATTGAATAGAGAATATTTATTAGAAATTATTTTCATTAAAATTATTTTTGCATTTATGTTGTTTTATAATAAAATTTTCAAACGTAATACAAGATCGACTGTTGATCAAATATTTTCCTTACGTCAAATATTAGAGAAGAATCTGGAATACAACGGTGTAGTCCATCAACTTTATATATATTTTAAAAAGGCTTATGATTCCATAGACCGTCAGAAGCTATATTACATCATGATTGAACTGGGGATACCTAAAAAGTTAGTAAACCTAGTAGAGATGTGTTTGTCGGAAACATTTCATAAAGTTAGAATCGGTCATAATTACTCCGAGAGATTTGAGGTGCGATCGGGTTTGAAACAGGGTGACTCCCTTTCACCTGTTTTGTTTAATATAGCCTTAGAACATGTTATAGAAAAGCTGATGTGTACCGAGAAAGGCTTAAATATGGGTTACAAGATTCCGGTTTTGGGGTATGCCGATGATTTGGTACTACTAGGTGAAGACACGGAAACTATACAACTAAATACAAGTGTGTTAATAAAAACCGGTAAACAAATAGGTCTTGAATTAAATACCGAAAAGGCGAAATATATGATTAGTTGCAGAAATGGTGGCGATCTTGCTGATATTAATATTTCAGGTCATACTTTTGAACACGTAGAGAAATTTAAGTATTTAGGTTCAATGATAACAAGAAAAAATGAAATCCAGGAAGAAATAAAGTCCCGGTTGAAGGTGGGAAATGCGTGTTATTATTCAGTTGCTAAATTACTTAGCTCGCGGCTTCTGTCTAAAAACTTAAAGGTTAGAATTTATAAAACTATTATTCTTCCAACGGTTCTTTACGGATGCGAAACGTGGCCGCTTACTTTGAAGGATGAACAACGGTTTAAGGTTTTCGAGAATAAGGTACTGCGTAAAATATCTGGTCCGAAGAGAGATGAGGCCACTGGGGAGTTTAGAAGGTTGCACAACGCGGAATTGTGGAGTTTGTACCCTGTAAATATAATTGACTTGATAGCATCGCGGAGACTCAAATGGGCGCGTAAAGTTGTTGGGCTTA
Organism: Piezodorus guildinii; assembly: GCA_023052935.1. Taxonomy (NCBI): domain Eukaryota; kingdom Metazoa; phylum Arthropoda; class Insecta; order Hemiptera; family Pentatomidae; genus Piezodorus; species Piezodorus guildinii. The sequence goes on from CM041292.1 coordinate 15,574,614, forward strand.
GTGAGGAACGGATTCCGAGAAAGTTCGTATTCGCTGAACCGACTGGTAGGCGTCCGAAAGGTAGGCCAAAGCGTCGATGGGAGGATCGCATTAAGGCTGATCTCGTGGGCTTTGGCTTGACCGGTGAACATTGGACGAGTCTGTGCAGGCGAAGTTTGGTGGTATCGGCATCGAACCTTCGGGTTCGGTAAGCCTATTATTATTATAATACAAGATCTTTTAATTTGAATTTTCGGCTGTTCACATTGTTTCTCATTGATTTTTTCCGGAAAGAGAAAAAAAAAATTCAAAGTAAGTATTGATATTTTTATTATTAACATCATTATATTTTGAGTTACAAAGACTGTTCCATTATAAATATATTATTATACTTATAAGTCAATATATATATATATATATATATATAAACATAACTTATATATTATATATTTATTTTTACATTATATTTATTTATATTATTGATGTTATATTGTTTCATATTTTAGTATTATAATTAATATATTTGATTTTCATGTATTGATTATTCTATTATTCTTTTTGGAACTCAAATGTCATTTGAACCAGAAGATGCACTTTGTACCATGCATTTTGCATCTTTTTTCCTATTTTCTCAAAAATGGCAATAACGATTTTGATTAAATTCACTAACTCAATTAAAATGTAAGGGGATTTAATATCATGTTGCTTTAATTCTGACCGAAGTAGTCTGACAGCAAGGTGTTTACATATAGTGTCTATATATAAACACCTTGGTCTGACTAGAGCTTAAATGCCGATATTTAAAATTATCTAACCTCTCTCTAAAGTACCTTTAATTTTGTATATTCGAAAAAATGAAACATCATCTTATTAGCAATGATAAAAAACGGCTAAATAAAGTTAAATGAATTTGATGATGAACTGAAAGGAGAAAACAACAAAAGTATTTTTAGGTAATTTTTTTTTTTAATACAAGAATTGTAAGAATCGAAACTGAATTTAATGCTGTTAAAATCTAACTTTATTTAAAAATTCTTAAATTATTTAAATTAAATTCTTAAATTAATATTACATCCTTTTTACATTATGGAAGAAAGTATTTTAGTATGATCTGGGATGATATTGACTGTGTGCTTGGTATATTTTGGAAGAAAAAAAAATTAAAACTTTTAAACGCCTTTGTTAAAGACTTTGGAATAACTAATAATTATATTACAAATTTCTCAAAACACCAATTTCGTCTAAAATATACTTTAGTATCTTGGATATTGTCGTTCAATTGTGATTATTATTGTTTGAATAGTCTCGACTAACGATGTTATTATTAACTAAGGAAGATGAGTGGTCATCATTTTTTCTCCTTTATTTTTTATAAACGACAATTTTCCATGATTCTGCTATTTTAGAAAGTTCATAACTATTCTATGGAGTCAGAAATTTAGTAGGAACGTTAATTTTGGTTTATTATTTTCATTAATAAACCTTTATAATCGACCGAACAAATTATCCTCCCCCCTCTCCCTCAAAATTTGAGGGCTTACGTTTCAACATACGTAGAACCCGAATAAAGAATTAAAAAAAAAAAAATTGGGATCATCGTTAGCAGGGTGGCTAGCATAACAGCCTCCTATGCCAAAGGTCACGGGTACAAAACCGCAGGTTTTCCTAGGATTTTTTTAATGGGAGTAAAAAATCCTTAATTATGCCGTCCTTCGGAGGGGACGTTAAAAGGTGGTTCCGAACCTGTGCGATGTCAGGTACTCGTTAAAGATCCCTATCCTAATAAAACCTGGATAGGCAAAATTTAGGACTCCCACTGTAGCATCGTCCGATTAGCCATAGTTGCATAAATAATAATAATAATAATAGCTTTATTGGCATCATATTGAAAAAAGCCTCTCCCATAGGGAGGAATTTATAGAAGTTGGCTATAGTTAGAAATAATAAAATATTGAAAAAAACAAATAATCCAAAGAAATACAAATAATTATAAAATACAAAACTCTAAAAAACAAAACAAAACAGAGTCCTTGAAAAATACACCAAAATCAAACACAAACTAAATATTTTTTATAACGTTTGTCCACCAGGATTTGTCCCTCGCAACCAGCCACCAGTTCTCGCCAACAGTCTGCGTCAATTCGTCTCTCCACCTGCGATGTGGTCCCCCCTCTGCCTGCTGTCCTCTCTCGGGATCCACTCCGTGCAAGCTCTGGTCCATCTTTCGTCTTTCAGCCTGGCCAAGTGCCCAGCCCAGCTCCATTTTAATCGATGTGCCTCAACCCTTAGACTTTTAATGTTCACTTTCTGAAGAATATTTTTGTTTTTTTTTCTCTCCCTTTTCTGAATAAACATTAAACTTCTTAGAAGCTGCATTTGCATGGTATTCAGCCTCCGGTCGAGTTTTCTTGTAAGTGCCCAGGTTTGAGCCCCGTAGAGAACCGTGGGATATACACATGTGGTAAGAAATTTGGTTTTAAGATCTAGTGATAGATTGCTTTTGAAGATCTTTTGGAGAGACCAATATTTGCACCACCCGAGCTTAACTCTTCTTTCTATTTCCTTATTGATATTTTCTCTAAATGATATCGTCTGCCCTAAGTAAATGTATCTCTACAATCTACAGCAAAACTTATTTCTATTGACATATTTTAGTTTTTGCTGTATTTATATTAAGTCCATATTTTTTGCTAATGCCTACTATTTCCTCTATCATCGCCTTAGGCCGTTTATGTCCGGAGATATTAGACATATATCGTCCGCAAATCTTAAGTTGTTGAGCATTTTCCCATTGACGGATATTCCCAGGCTTTCCCAATTTAATTCTCTAAATATTTTATTTAAAACACAATTAAATAGTTGCATAAAGTGACGTTAAATAAATAAAAAAACAAACCCTTGTAACTCCGTTATTTTCGAAGCTAGAGAAAAAAAGTATTTTGGTTTTTTAACTTAAAAAACGCGAATAATTATTAAAAAGAGGAAAAAGAAAAGAACCCAGAAACAACAAAACAAGAACATAACTCAGTTATTTTTGAAGATTGAGAAAAATATGTACAGTTTTAATATCAGTAAAGCGCGAAAAATATAAAAAAAAAAAAAAAAAATGATCATTGAAATTGGTGCAGAATAACAGAGACGTGGCGTTTTGAAATTAGCATTCGTAATATACCATTTTCCTTTGGATTATTTATTACTTTTCTTATTAGTTAATTGCCTGTTAACAGCTATATAAACATTTGTACCCTAATATAGTTATTTGTAAATAATAAACTATTGTGAAATAATTTGTAGCGTTTTTTGGCATTTATTTCAAGTCAATTATATGTATTGTTTGAAGATAACATTTATTAAAGCATTATCGAGGTAGATGTGGTTAGCGAAGGATGGGGAAAAAACTACAACTATAAAAACAAATTATCTCGTCCAGGCCACAAGCGGCTGATAGAATCCGATAAACAGAAATAAAAAAAAATAACGAAACAGTCTTCCGAGAAATAAAAAAGGTCGAAGGTGAGCGACTGCGCATGAGGCTGCGTAGTGGGGGTTGTTTCCTGATATCGTTGTTTGTTATTGTCTGAGTCAGTTGTGAGTTGTAGGCCCTCAAGTAACGTTGTCAGGGCCGTTACTACGTTTGATATTATTTTATAATATTGTTTAAAAATATTAGCTACAATGCATGGGCTTATAGTTCTGAGCTGTTTGATCGCCTTAGGCCAAGCAGTGTCATTGTTCGATCTTAGTGCCGATGAATTCACCCTTTTCAAGGTATTTTTTTTATCAAAAATAAAATTATCTCTTTGTCATAATAATGCAGACATGTATATGTGTGTATATATATATATATATATATATATATATATATATATATATATATATATAATTTTTTGTTTGTTCCTGATTGATTCATTAACTAAGAAATATAGTTACAGCAACAATATAGTTTTAAAATAAACAAGGAATAATTTTGAAACGATAAGTTATTCTAATTTCTTAAAATAAACTATATTGTTATTATGACTATATTTGTTTATACCACAGTTAAAAATAAAAATAAAACCTATATGTGAGTATTATATATATATATACCAATTATATATATATATATATATATATATATATATATTTTTTTTTTTTTGTTATTCACGATTGATTCATTAACTAAGAATTATAGTTACAGCAACAATATAGTTTTAAAATAAACAATGAATAATTTTGAACCTATAAGTTATTCTAATTTCTTAAAATAAACTATAGCGTTATTATGACTATATTTTTTTATACCACAATTAAAAATAAAAATAAAACCTTTATGTGAGTATAAATAATATAATATATATATTATATTATATATATATATATATATATATATATATATATATATATATATATATATATATATATTATAATTTATATATATTTATATATTTATTTATATTTATAAAAACTAAATTTGTTAGTTAATGAACCAATCGGGAATAACAATTGATGGTTGAAGTATAGTGGGTGACCTCGATTGGATTGTAGAAAGGATGAAACCACTTAAACAGAAGCAAGGCTATTAACATTCTTCAACAATGATTCTTTGTATTAAGCTCTCTATTCTGTTCTGTTTTATTATTTCTTAAAAAACAAATAAACACAGATTTGAAGAGAAGTTTAATTAATTATAAACAAAAAACTAATCACGTTAATATATAGCAGTACTTTATATTAATTTGTTGGATATTTGTCATATGATGCATATACATTTTTATTTAAGCTTCTTGAGATTCATTCAATATATATGTAAATCTGTTTTATGGGATGCTTTGAGAATTTATGGTTCTCATATTCTTGCCTCAACAGTGTAAAGAGTATTAGAAAATAAATGCAATTACTAATATATGACATCACCATTACAAACAATGAGAGTATACTAAAAGTATGTAATGAATACACATTTGATCAATTGAATATACAGTGGTTAATTAGCTATGGCAATACAACTGTATTTAAAGAAAGTGTTAATTTTTGGATTAATTAAATTGTAATTTATTATTAATTACTTTGTATTCACTTGACTTCCTGTGTATTCACTGCATATTATAATTGTTTGTATTTCAATTGTCATATATAATTATTTTACGTATTTTCTTTTATTGGCTGAATCATCAAATCTCATTTTTATTGTCTGAAAGTTTAGATTACTTACATGATTTGTATTTTTTTTTTATTTTATATTCTCTCAATAAAAATTGTGTTTAATTTTTTTTATAAATATTCTTGCTGAGTGTTAGATGATTTGACTTATTTAGATTAAACCAGTATTAAGGACTAGAAGTAAAAACATAATAAAAATTTGGATACAGAAACAATATAAAGTTTATTTATTAATCTTTTTTTATTGACGCGCAATTATTATGATAGACAAGACAAAATTAACTTATGTGTTACTAAAATTTTAAAATATTTAAAATGGTGGGATGGAAGATATAAGTCTTCAAACCCAGCAGGAACTTCCCGAGAACCAACTGAATTAAAATTCAATTTATAGGGACCATAGAGGTATGAAGAAATTATATCAGCATAGTGGTTGTCTCTTTTATTGAAATTAATATTTACTTCTTTGTTATTCTGGTTAAAAAATAACTATACATAGTGAAGCACGTTCTAGCATTTATGGAGTGGATTTAGAAGGCTCTTTCAACCCCCACCTGTTATTCACAATGAATCATTCATTTTAGATTTGCTTTGGTTTATTTTTGTACTTCCTGGACTATATAAAGTGGAGGAAGTAATATGAATATGTGGCCTTCTAATTTATTTCAAGGTTTTTCAAATTCTGCCAAAAACATTCTTTTTGTTTATTATAATAAAATTGCTTCTTTCCTTCTTCTAAGCTCAAATCCTTTCCTATTGACAGTTCTCAAGAAATCATTAAATAAAATAAAATATAAATCATCAAATTTTTAAAGAAATAACTTTAAATATGATGTCATAATCTTTTGAGTGGAATTCATTAGTGCCTTCGAATATTTTAAATAATTGGGTTTTAAAAAAAATATATATATAAGTTGGACGATTATTGTTAGTTACTGATATTATGGTATAGTATTAATAATTGATTTTTTAATTTTACTTTCTAGAAATTCCATCGGAAGGAGTATTCTAATGAAGTAGAAGAAGGTTACAGAAAGAAAATATTTCTTGAAAACAAAAAGAGGATTGATAAACATAACATTAGATACAAGCAGGGTAAAGTGTCATACAAGCTGAAGCTGAACCACTTGGCTGACATGGTTTGTATTTTTAATAACTTCTAAATATGTTAATTTATTTTTTTTGTTCTATCTAATTTGTAATGAAAAACTACTTGATTAAATTAAAAAAATACAATAATTGCTTAATTATAATCTTATTATACTATGATAATAGAGATTACATTTTTACATATATAAATATAATTTCTGGAGAAATAGTGTATCCTTTATACTTGTTTATCTTGCATTTATTTCTTTTTAAAACTTAAATGTGGAAAAATTACAAACTAATTCTTTGACTATTCTTAAAGAGCATGTTACTATCACTAATAGTGATAGGAACATTAGTGCTGATTATAAATAATAAATACTATCATGATGGCACTGCACTATCAACCTATTTATAATAAATATATAATTTAAAAAAATAGAATAATTTTGTCATTTTTATTATTTAAACTTTTACTAAAAAATATTTAATTTTTTATAAATTGTGTTCTAGATTCAAAAAGCCTATTTTTTTAATTATGTATATATATAGCAACTGTTTGTTTTGATGTAACTTTATGATTTAATTTAAATTAATATTAATCAATGTTATTATATAAAAAAAGTCTATATTTTCACTAAAAATAATTAATTTTTTTTTTGTAAAATTTCATTTTTACATCTCAACATTAATTTAGCCCTCTTACTGAGATCTTAAAAAGCTCTATACAACTGTAATTTTACTACTTCTTAAAATTTTTAGTGCTTACCTTCACAAAAAAACATATCGAATTTACAAAAAACATAATTAAACAAAAAAGAAGAAGTTAAATTAAATTTGCTTAAACTTTTATTTTGGATTTATTTAAATAGACTTCAATAATTTAATATTGGTCAAAGTGAGTTTAAAAACATATTCACTCTCTATTGATATTATATGTACTGAAAATTATTCAATCAAAATTAAGAAATTAAGTTTTTTTCCTCAATTATTATTTTATATAACCGTTTTATTTTTTTATTTTTTAATTTTCATTTATAATCCTAAATTAAAATAATAGTGAAGGTATTAGTCATTATTGTAAAAATAGTTTAAAAAAACTTTATAACAGGATCTGTTTAGAAAAGAATTAAATTAAATTATGTTAGTTGAAAATTCATATTAAAATAAAGTAGATTCATTCTCAGCTGAACGTACATTCATTCTCTTTTAATTTTTTTATTTAAAATGAAATTGAGATTTATTTATTTTATCTGCCATTGCTAGCTAAATATTAATTTAAAAAATTAGAAATTTTAAAATGTATCAATAATGATGAAATTTATGACTTCTATTAATAATTCAGTTTAATAACTTTATGAAATTTAGCTAACAGTTATAAAATGTTTATTTCGTTAAAATAATTTTAATCTTATGTGTTTATATTATCTATGTTTGTAAGCTATGATGTTGAACGCAATTAGATACCCTCTGAACTTTCTTATCTGTTATTATTCTAGATTTAAATGATGATTCCTATGCCCTTTCATTGTTAGCTCAGCTTAATTTATCATATATTTACCAAATATAACATGATAAATGTTGTGTCTTATTTTTATTTTATATTTTTTTTAGTTTGTAAAAGTATAATTCGATATAATAATGAAAAGTTATGATTATTATAAAATAACAAAGATTAGTAAGGTGTGCTTAATAAGAAAACATAATTATAAAGAGAAATCTTAAGAAATTTTCATCATTATAAATTGTGAAACAAATAAAAAATATAGGATTACAATTCAAAGAGGTGAAATATGTTAGAATATGAGTTTTCCTTCTCAATACACTTCTAAAAAAAAAAAAAAAAATTAAAGAAATGCTGCAGGCAACACAAGACTTTCACTTACCTCGGTTGTTAAAGTCCTATGTTCTACATCATCTTTGTTATCTCCTCACACCTTTTGTAGTCTTTTTTATAATTATAATAATTCTAAGTTTTATAATTTTTATTTTATTGTATTATAATAATAAAAAATGTTAATATTTGCAGCTGCTCCATGAGTATTCTGACGTTTACCTTGGATTCAATAAGTCATTGAAAGCTACTAATAACAAGCTGCAATCTACCACTTTCATCGCGCCTGAACACGTGACTTTGAGCAAACAAGTCGACTGGAGGGTTAAAGGTGCAGTTACACCAGTAAAGAATCAGGGCCATTGCGGTTCATGCTGGGCATTCAGCTCTGTAAGTTTTTCTCTATTAATCTTCAATTTGATCTGTTTAATTTTACTTTAATACTTATTATATTGTATCAATATTACCCCATTATTATTATTTCTTTTTATGATAATGATAGCTTTATTTGCATTCTTTACAGGAAAATAATCCTCTCCTTTGGTAGATTAAAAGCAGGGTTTAAAATTGAAATAAAAAATGTCCGCTTCTTCTTTTAGAATATGACAGAGATAAATGCTTTATTTAAGGTCAAAATAAAACAATACTGCCCAAATAAAGTGGGTTGCTGCATTTACATAACATACTTTTCAATGTAACAATAATATATGTCATATAACAATAATATATCAATACAACAATAATATTATATTTTTATGGTTATACTGTCTATCTACATTTTTACAGAGCGCCTACAAAAGTCCATCTCCAATGATAGCAACTTTGTCTCCTCCTTTTTTGTAGTCACCCACGATTCTGCTACATATAGCGTGCTGCTTCCCATAAAGGAATGGTATAGCCTTTTTTGGTTTGGAGACTCACCTGCTTGTTTCATAACAAAGAATTAATATTCCAATTACCCGCCTTCTCCTAATTTTTCCATGACGTCCTTAGAAGAGCTGCCATCCTCAGTTATTCATCTGCCAAGATATTCAAATTACTTTACCTTTCCTGATAAGGCTCTCAGAGGAGCTTCCTTAGCATGTTGTTGGCATCTTCATCATCGTTCGCTATTATTACCTGTTCTCAGCAAATTGTAGGATATTAAGGCATTTATGTCTATCTAAATTTCTACTAATATTAAAAAAAAAAAAACCCTCTACAATCCCTGAAGGATCTTGGATTGATTGCATGTAGAGATTTGTACTGTTTCCAGGGCAACAGCTGTGCAATGAAGTTATTAGACCAAGATCACACTCAGCCATCAGGTTTCTCCCTCTTTCCAAACCCTTTCCTAAAAATGTACTTTCAAAATATGAACAAAAATAAATACAACATATTCAACTTTATAGGGAGTGGCGTGATCTAGTGGATAGAGCACTAGTCTATTGTTCTCTGGGTCTTGGGTTCAAATCCCGGTTGTGGCAGAATATTATTTATTCTGTTTTTTTCGGCCAGGGATGGACCTAGGGTATGGAACCAGCCTTTATAAAGTGGATACCCATAAAAAATGGTAGGAAACCTGGCGGCTGAGTGTAATCTTGTCCTAATCACCTTATTGCACACCACTGTTACTTCTAGAAACGGTACGAATCTCTATAAGTACTGAGTCTAAGACCCTTTATGAGATAGAGACCCTTTATTTATTTTTTTAAACATTGTTAATTTACACTAGTAATAGTTAAAAAAAAATACCTGTCCTACAACTTATGAGGTTTCCAAGGGTCTTGTATTGAGTAAATATCAAGATTTGAACAGTTTCTAGGCCAACGGCCGTGCAATGTGGTGATTTTTCATAATTTTTAGGTACTCACTTTATAGAGGCTGGGTATGTTCCAGGAGGGTCTCCATACCCATGGTTACCCTATGTTTTAAAGAACTTTTAAATAAAGTTCTTAAATTGATTTTAACAATTAAGGTTAGTGGCTGTGTGTAGTGTGAACCAGAATTTTTCAAATATTTTATTAAAGTTAATGGTTTTATTTATATTTTTATTTTGTTAATATACATGGGTTTTATTGTTTTGAATGAGATGGATCACCCTGTATAAGATGTACTCCTTAATAAAATTGATAACTTAATTTTATTTTCTAATTTTTCTGCTATAAATGCTAAAACTTACTATTTTTTTTATTTTTTATAAAATTGAATATCTACTTCATTTAATTAGGCTCAGTCAAAACGTTTTGAGCTGCACTGCTATGACTTCTTGCATAATAATTACTGGGATTACTAACTTAAACAGTCATTTAAAAGGTTTCTATATTGACAAGAAAACATATATGTGTGTCACAGGATTTTATCATACTTGAAAAATTCATTGAAACTTGAAAAATTTCTACTAAGTTAGCACTCCATATTTTTTTTCTTTTTCTTTTATTTAATATTGGTTTATTTATATAACGTCACTTTATGCTACTATGGCTAATCGGACGATGCTACACTGAGAGTCCTAAATTTTGCCTATCCAGGTTTTATTAGGATAGGGATCTTTAATGAGTACCTGACATCGCACAGGCTCGGGACCACCTTTTAATGTCCCCTCCGAAGGACGGCGTAACTAAGGATTTTTTACTCCCATTAAAAAATCCTAGGACCATCTGCGGGTTTGAACCCGTGACCTTTAGCATGGGAGGCTGTTACGCTAGCCACCCAGCTACAAGTGATCCTCTTTTATTTAATATACTTACAATCGTGGTTGTAGAAATTGCATCATCCATGCTTTAATGTTTTGTGGTAATGAAATTGGTCCAATTGAATGGTTTTGTTTTTGTCTAATGATTTATATCATAACCCCTAATGAAATAAAGAAATACAAAAAAAAAAAGAGTAGTGGTGACCAAAATCAACATTGGTCACAGTTTTGAAAATTAATATTAATCATTTTACAAAAGACTTTAAACTTCTTTTCTTTTTTTTTTCATTGCTTTTTATGTGCTTTTCTATAAATGACATTTTTTTTTTGTAATCAGTATTTTGGCTTATGGTTTTCAATAATGAGCCTTTTTTAATGGAGCACACAAATCAAAAAAATTACTCCCCCTCAAAATTTGAGGTTTTACATTTCAAGATATATTGAACCTGAATGACGAATTAAAAAAAATCTGTTTGTCTGCCATACACCGTCCGCGGCATTTCTCGGAGGCTAATGGATCAATTTTTTTTAAATTCACCACAAAAATACTAGGGCATTTAACGATGATCCTCCTAGATGTTGATAACAGCTGGTAATTTTTAAAATGGCGGCTGATTAAAAAAAAATTATTAGTGTTTTTAACTATAAAATTTTTTAAATCGAAATTTTAATGATAAATACGCCCATAACCTAGTTATTTTTAAAGATGGAGAAAAATATGTATAGACTTATATTATCTGTAAAATGTGATAAACATTAAAAAATATATGTATATAAAGTCACAAATTATAATAGATGTAATTCCACCAAAACTTTGTTATTATTGAAGATAGAGGAAAATCAAAAAGATTTGAACTATATTTTGTCTCCAAGTTATAATTATTGTCAACACTGTTATAATTAGTGGCAACACTGAGTGGTATGCCTAATTAGGTTATCTTTTAAATTATACAATTAAAAAAACATATGTTTTTTTAGTGTTAAAAAAAATAATATACATTAACCTTTTTTCTGTTCAGCTATTTCAATTCAATAATTCTAAAGTTACAACACTCTATCAATTATACAATCCTCAGAGTTAAACACTAACAAACAAAAATGGTTATTGGTTTAATAACATCTTAATCTGACCAATATAACTGATGATGAAATGGTCAAAAAAACAATATTTTTTTAAAAGTGTAATTTGGACGGAAGTAGATACACGAGACATTTTTTAGATTTGTATTTTTTTTTTTAATTTTAATATTCTTGTTTATCTAGTGAAGGATAAGATTATAGGCAACCATGACGAGTCATGGCTTACATAATAAGTGGTTTTGATTAGTCATATCTTTTCTGATTGGCCTTAGTTCAGATAAAACAGCAGCATCCTATTCACTTATCATTTACTTGTGTATTTATTAATTTATTTGTTATTTTTTATGTTTATTGATGTAATAAGGAAAATTACAATATGTTCATAATACAATTATATAATCAAATAACTGTTACATTCACTATTTATTCAAATAAAAAACTGAAAATCTACAGGTAGGTAGGTAAGGTGTTTTAGGGCGATAAAAGAAAATCTGCATGTACTAAAAAATAAATTAAAAATATGTAGGAAATAAGAAATAACTTAATAACTATATATGAAATTAAAGATAGATAGATAACTGTTTTTTTATTTCAGCATATTACAACAAAAATATAACATATAAAAAAACATTAATAGAACTACGGTCTTTTAGACTGTCTAGTCCAGAGCCGATCTGTTCAATTTTACAATTTATACAACAGTAACTATATATACATATACAATACAATACACAATAACAGTAAAAGAATCTCACTCACTGATTCAACTGTTTCATTATCAGGCTCAAAACAATAATAATAAACAATTATATATATATATATATATATATATATATATATATATATATATATATATATATATATATATATTAATATATTATAATTTTTAAATATAGTTAAATTCTTTTATAAGTTTATATCTGTAAGGCCATGCTATTTTACAATATTTATACACTGCCATCCAGTTCTGTCCATTAAGATAGTTTATTACTTCATCAGTGTTTAAATAATTCTTTCTGCAACACCTTATTCTAATTTCAGATAAAATGGGGCATGTGGTTACATATGAAATTATATACACATATAAAGATTAAATCAAAGCAGTGCCATTAATTACAACATATGTTATGTGATTTGGATTACTTAATTTCTATTTTATATTTGTGTGTTTTAAAATTTTAAATAAGTTTGGAGTTTGTTTCTCTTGAGGTCTAAAATTGGATCCCACAATATGACTAGACATTTATGAGACACATTTTAAGCACAAATTTTCTTTTGTCCTTTTTTTTTTTTTTTTTTTAATCCTGCCTTCTAACATCTTTGATTGGCCACTGAAGGTAGGTTTCTTTTGCTCCATTTTAAAGATAATTAAATTAAGAATTTTTATTGAAATCCGTGAGATCAAAGAGTGACATGTTGGAATATTCTTAGAAATATTATACACTAGCTGTAACCCGCGGCTTTGCTTGCGAATATTTCATTTTGTCTTTATTTAAATTTGCATAAATGCGTTTATGAGTGGTAACTATAAAACGCATATGATGGAGCATTTGTTTGGTGATGTGGTAACAAATAAACTGCCAACAAAAAACACTTCCTTTATTTTTTTTCCTACTGGTGTGTTTTCTTGGTGGCTGAATCCTCAACCAACTTCCTTACCATACAGTCAAAACGGTCAACAACTGCTCCATTATTATAAGACGTATAAATTTTCAAGAAATATAAATATTATATTTTTACAATTATATTTATCAAAGTTGTTTTCAAGTGAAAATATTCCCAATCGTTGGATCAATGTATATCAATCACATTTATGTTGCAAACATGACTATATACCACGATTACGTTACAGCTAAAATATATTGAGTAATAATGGGTATATAGGGTGCCTACTTTTACTGGATAACAATTGTATATTCAACAGAATTAAATGGCAATTTATTAGACTAAAGTTAGAGTTGTGGTTGGAGAGAAAAGTGATTTAAAAACAACTTAACCTATTACTATAATTAATCTGATATAACTATAAATATATTGTTTCTAATATCGAGACACATTGAAAAAATAGAACAAAAACTACACTTCTTTATTGGAAGGAATTAGTCCGGGTGGCGGTCAATAAATGAAACAACTAAATAGTTTCAACTATTTTATTGTTTGCCAACGTTTCGACCCCCTTTGTGGGTCATCATCAGGGCGCATGGTGGGAGAATGGAAACTGAGTTTCCATTGAGTTTCCATTCTCCCACCATGCGCCCTGATGATGACCCACAAAGGGGGTCGAAACGTTGGCAAACAATAAAATAGTTGAAACTATTTAGTTGTTTCATTTAATGACCGCCACCCGGACTAATTCCTTCCAGTAATTCTCAACGGTCAACTAATTAAATCTACACTGCTTTATCTTTGTTTGCAGTTTGGTGAATTCAATTTAATAAATAAAATAATTTAAATTAAAATTGCTACAAATTACGAAAGATTTTGATAGTAAGGTTATATAAAAGTAATACATATGAATAGCATTGAACTACTCTGTTGATGATAAATAAAAGATTATTATTTCATGTCAGATATCAGTTTCATTTACTCAATGTTACAATTACATACCAGTAACAAGTAGCCACATCAAAATTATTCAATAACATCTTTTTATCTTTTAAACATAACCTTTTTATATCATCATATCTCCTTTGCAACTCATAACTCATTGAGAACTTATAATTTTTCTAGAAACGTATAGTAATATGTATTTTATTATAACTGGAAACTATGGAGTGAATGTATATTTTATCCCATCCTCCTTGCCAACAAATTTGTATCTTATTATAACTGGAAACTATAATGTGAATGTATATTTTGTAAATAAGAACGCATAGGAACAATCAACACACACTTTTATTTGAATTAATAACCACACATGTGAAGATATGGGAAGGTTACTGGGAACCAGTGTTGCCACAGTTAAACAAATTTTGTTTTACGTTTTAGAAAAATATATTTTTCAACCATTTAGAATAGTAATAAAAACTATCCTATCATTTAAGTTGGACCAAATAACAGATACTTACGAAGTTTTATTAAAGTTGGTTCAGTAATTTCAGAGTTTATCGTGAACAAACATTGTGACACAAGATTTATATATATATAGATTTTATATATATGAAATTTTTATATATGACATTGTGTGACCCTTACTTTCCTATTTTGAGGGTTCGCCTTCTAGAAAATTTTCTCTTCTTTCATTTGGTACCACTTATTTTTATGTGCGTGTACATTAAGTAAATATATTTGAGTATTTCTCATGAAAACCATGGATAACAGCAAACAACTCAAACTTTGATTTCCATCCCCAACTGTTGAAAGTGAGACTACGGGTCGTATAAACTTTTTTGTTTGGCTTAAGGTCTAGTATCTGCTCTTCTAATATGAGGAGACATTTATGAGACATCCTGGACATAATGAATAACAAGTGATCTTTAATTTGAGGAATTATGCGTACAACTAAATACATTTAAAGTTATCTTCCTTTTTATTTTTATCATTTATTTATTTTATTTTATGTTTCTTTATCATTTGCTGGCAAGCTTTATTTGAATGATACCAGGCAAAGGACAAACTGATAAAAAGGGGACAAAATGTCCTTGGATAAATATTATTTTAACTTAATTTCATACATAATATTTTCATCAAAGAAAAAATTACCCTCCTCATTTAGCCAGTGCCAGCCATTTAATTTTATAAAAAAAAAAATAATTTAATATGTTTTTTTTTTATTACAGACTGGTGCACTCGAAGGCCAGAATTTCCGTAAAACTGGAAAGTTGGTATCCCTCAGCGAACAAAACCTTATTGACTGTTCCGGTTCCTATGGCAACAATGGCTGTGAAGGAGGTCTCATGGACAATGCTTTTCAATATATCAAGGAAAATAACGGCATTGACACCGAGAAGTCTTATCCATATGAAGCAGAGGTATTCAATTTTTTTTCAAATGTGATCAATTTATTTTCATCCAAATTAACTAACAAGTAAGGAAAATTTGATAATATTGGGTCTAACTCCTACTTTTAGTAAAGTTTTTACGAACATCTAAACGATGCATTGTTAATTTAAAAATATATTTTCCATGTTTATGAATTTTTTGGTTTATTATTTTCAATAATGAACCTTTGTAATCAACCAAAAAAATACCCTCCCTCAAAAATTTGAGGGCTTATGTTTCAAGATAGTTAGAATGTGAATAAGAATTTTAAAAAATCCGTTTTTTCTATTATAAGCCGTCCGGGGCATTTCTCCGAAACTACTGGACCAATTTTTTTGGAAATTTGCCACGAAAATAATTTCACGAGTTGCTTCAGCGACTGTTATGTTTTTTTTTCTAATAATGTCTTAAAATTATGAGAATTTAGGGCACTATTATGTTTCTCCTTTGAAAAAAGTAACCAAGCTGGGCCTTTTTATGAAGAACTTGAATGGGATTAAACAAATTTAGAGAATGCTTTAAATAAAGGGAATATTAAGTATTAAATAGGATGAAAATATTTACTCCTTTGAAATCTTGATAAATTTTATAAAACATGATTATAAAATTAGTATATAAAAAAATATATATATATTTTTTATGCACATTAATTAGTTTGGAAAGGGGAAAAGTAATTATTATGTAAAAAAAAAAAAATTTCACGTATAATAATTGTTATTATTAATTTTATGATATTGTAGTATGTCTTGAAGATGAAGGAAGGCCCCAAAACGTTGACTTGATATAAATATATAAAATTTGTGAAGGAATTTAAAGACCTATTGACTACTGAATTAATGTGTTTCTTCCAGTCTAAATTAATTCTTATTTAACCCACAAACACTGAACTGATTTCAGGACGAGACCTGTAGATTCAGGAAAAGCAATATTGGAGCTACAGATTCCGGATTTGTTGACATACCCCAAGGGGACGAAGTAGCACTTATGAAAGCAGTTGCTACCATCGGTCCCATCTCCGTGGCCATTGACGCATCCCACCAGTCCTTCCAGTTCTATTCCGAGGGCGTCTACTACGAACCGGAATGCGATTCTGAAAACCTGGATCACGGTGTCTTGGTCGTAGGTTATGGTGTCGAAGATGATCAGAAGTACTGGCTCGTGAAGAACTCCTGGGGACCTCAGTGGGGCGAGGGAGGTTATATCAAGATGGCCAGGGACCAAGACAACAACTGCGGAATAGCGACACAGGCCAGCTACCCTCTCGTTTAAGCGACGAGTAGTGAGTAGCAAGTAGCGTCTGCTCTTCACCCAAGTTCGTTTCCTCTGTGATATTGCCCTCAGGAAAATATGTATGTCTACAAAGAGGCAACTATGGGCTCAACTCTCAAGATAGTCTTATCAATGATAAATATTTACATCTCATTAGTTTAATATAAAAGATTTTTTTTTTAAGTTAAGGAAAAATTTTTTGTGATTGACCAGATCTGAATACTCTAATGTCTACTATGCCTTATTAGCTTAACACCAATGAAAATTTTTTTTGTTTATTATATATAAATATATATTTCTCTATGATAAATTTTTGTATTCTACAATAAAAAAATTAATAGGAAAATGGTTTCAATTCATCTCTTCTCTTTTTTTGCCTCTGAAAATTGTGGTACCAAAAGAATATTTATATTTGAATAATTTACTTTTTAAGTAGTCTAAGTCAATTTTTTACTAAAATTTAATTTATAATAATACTGATTAATTGAAAACTAGCTCTTTTTTTTATGATTGTCTCAAAAATGGCTTCAACAATGTTATTAAACTCACAATAGCAGTATACATTTTAATGGGCTTTAATACTAAACCTACCAGTACCGGTCAAATTGACCGTTTTCAAACTTTTTGTAAAACTTACACATTTTTAAACGTTACAATACCGTTATCAAACTATAATATGACAATTCTTAGAATATGCATATAATATTTTCTTGACTCTTTACTATTAGGTATTTTTTCTATTTTCCCAAAAAAATTTGTTATGTTGCCTAACTCTACTGTTGTCGGTCAATATGACCGGTGGGAAAAAATGTTATACAGTTATCTCAGAGAAAATTTTTTCTACAGTTATCTCAGTCACTTTCAATTGAAAAGAGTAAATAACAATAGTATTGATTACAGTCTCAAGTAGTACACTTCTAAAGAGTTTCTTATGCAATTTTTTTTACAATTGTTTATTTGAATGAAGGAGATAAGGTAAAGTATCAAAACTTATATCAAAGTATCAAACCAGATATCCATATTAAATGAAAGTAAATAAAAAAAAAAAAAAAACTAATTCTTCTAAACTAGATAGATGTTGGATGGACTTAGAGAAGTGCCAGTCTCTTTTTCTCATTAGCTCGTATTGCCAAGTGGGGCGAAGTTAAGTTCTAACTTGGCAAGGTTAGAAGGATAGTCTAAGAAGGCAGGCCAGGAGCCAGCACTATTAGCATTAAAAATGGAATCAGCAAAGCAATTTAGTAACTTTTATCATTGCAATTATTTAAGATACTCTAACCTGGTTTACTTACCCTTAACTTCCTGATATTTAGGTTATTTTAAATGGAAGAAACATTCATCATTTTAATCAGACTCTGAAGACACATGACATAGATGTGAAATGAAATTGTGAAGATCATTGGATTTTTAAAAAAAATTACTTCATTGGTGTTTTTAATGAAATATTTTAGCACATAGTTTTTTAGTGTTTTTAATCCTTATTAGCCATAAACCCTATAATTAATTTAGTTTTCAAATAAATAAAGCGCGTTTGCTTAGTAATATAAACATAGTTTGTAATTAACTAGCTGTAACCCCCCTTGTTTTTTTCCCCATTTCATCACCCTCCATTATCAGTTAATTTAATGAGGTTTTGCTATCAAGAACTTAACATTTTTATTAAATCTGTTGTTGTTTATCCATTTAACGTCACTTTATGTTACAGTGCTTAATCCGACGGTGAAACGGGAGTCCTAAGTTTTGCCTACCCAGGTTTAGTTAACATAGGGAGGGATCTTTTACGAGTTCCACTTATTAAATCTTTTAAGAGTCATCTGTGGTGCACAAATATAGGACGATCTGCTGGTTTTAGACTTGCTAGCCACTACTCCACAGGTGACCCTAAATGCATTCAACAAGGTGTTTTAATCTACCGGGTTTGAACACATGACCTTGGACATATTAATCTTCAACTCCTTGCAGAATGCATCCAGGGTCACCTGTGGAGTAGTGGCTAGCATAACAGCCTCTTTTAAAGGACGAAATAACCAAGGATTTTTACTCCTTAAAAGCAAATATAGGGCCATCTGCCAGGTATGAACTAGCAATCTAGTGGATAGAAGGATGTAATTTTAGCCACTACTCCGCAGGTGACCCTCAATGCATTCAACAAGGTGTTTTAATCTACCGGGTTTGAACACATGACCTTGGACATATTAATCTTCAACTCCTTGCAGAATGCATCCAGAGTAACCTGTGGAGTAGTGGCTAGCATAACAGCCTCTTTTAAAGGACGAAATATCAAAGAATTTTTACTCCCAAAAAGCAAATATAGGGCCATCTGCTGGTTTTGAACTTTCGTCCGTAAGCATAGAGAGCTGTCAATATACTAAAAGCAATATAGGGCCATCTGCCAGGTATGAACTTGCGATCTAGTGGATAGAAGGATGTATGTAGCCACTACTCCACAGGTGACCCTGGATGCATTCTGCAAGGAGTTGAAGATTAATATGTCCAAGGTCATGTGTTCAAACCAGGTAGATTAAAACACCTTGTTGAATGCATTTAGGGTCACCTGTGGAGTAGTGGCTAGTAAGTCTAAAACCAGCAGATCGTCCTATATTTGTGCACCACAGATGAATCTTAAAAGATTTAATAAGTGGAACTCGTAAAAGATCCCTCCCTATGTTAACTAAACCTGGGTAGGCAAAACTTAGGACTCCCGCTGCACCGTCGGATTAAGCACAGTAACATAAAGTGACGTTAAATGGATAAACAACAACAAGATTTAATAAAAATGTTAAGTTCTTGATAGCAAAACCTCATTAAATTAACTGTATAAAATGGGTGCAAGAAATTATGAAATTGATTGAAAAAATTATGAATTTGATTGAAAAAATTATGAATTTGACTGAAAAAATTATGAATTTGACTGAAAAAAGCTATAATGTCAAATCATTTATATTTTTATTACGTTTAGCCACAAATCAGCCATTATCTGCACTGAATAATAAAATCGATAACCTTTTTAATTACGGTAAATTTGACCGCACGCGGGAGGAATAGGTATACAAGAATTTTTCAGTAGATTTAGTCTTAATATCAAGTAGGTTTCATTCTGATTGAAATAGTCTGTCAAGGCTAAAATGCTATTTTAAATTTTCTTTATCTAGAGTACCTCTGATTTTGTAGATTCAAAAATGTTAACCATACCATTTTGTTATAGCCATGATATTTTAAATTTAAATTGTAAGTAAAAAAATCTTTCTGGAATAACATACCCATACTCTGATATACCTCACTGCTCTCTACACATCAACATTTGCGTCCTCATCTAATCTCTTAGAAATATTATAAAGGTAATAATAAAAAATAAACACAGGTTCAGTATTTAAAAATATATTGCCTTAATACAATACTATTTAATACACTTTGAATAATAGAACTAGCTGTATCAAAATTACATAGAAAACTTAGATCTAATGTAATCAGTTACATAGGACATAAATTAAACATTTGGCACATTGGAACGATTATATGACACATAAATATCACAAATAATAATACTGAAAGTATGATAAGCAGCTAATTCACGATTATAGTCTTTAAGGAATTACATACAAAAATGAGTAAAAAATAAATAATCACGATTCCTAAAAATAAATAATTAAAGTATAACAAAAAAATCAAACAGATCTCAAAAAAAAGATCTAAAGGAACTGTAAAATTATCTTTAGTAGCCTGTTTCTGACTAGTTGTACAAACTAAATTACTAAACTAAACTAAAAACTTATTCAAAATTAAAAGTTTGCTTCAGTTGTCAAGCTATCAATCACAAAACATTCAATTTACAAATAAATAATTGACTAGCAAACTCCATGACAGATTCGTGCAAAGCTATAAGAAACAATTCAGTCTTCAACGAAATAACCTGTTGTAGGGTCTCCTGAGTCCAAATAAACTAGTCGTGAATTCCCAAAGTGCATTTTGGAGATCAAAGTCTCAATTTTTAGAAAATTATTGGAGTTTAAAAATAAAAAAAAAGCTTAGTTATGGAGGATAATGGGACCAGTGAAAATAGAAGGCGAATAAAGGAGATGGCACAACCAGGAAATTTATTGCTACATCAAGAAAATCATGTAACATCAAGAGATGTTAGACCTATGGGCACATTTCGAGAACGATTCCCAACAGAGAGAACAGTCAGATTCTATCCTACTGGCAAAAGAGTAAGGTTAGGACACCATGGTTAATCGAAGTGTAAAAAGATCTTCAAGAGTTGGGAATAATCTGCAGCAATAGCAGAAGAGACCGTATAATACTGTTGATAGCAATTTGGAAGCAAACGAATTTCGAGGAAAATATACCCAGTAAGGAGAAAGAAAGCCAAAGAATGCGCATATACTGGGTGAAGATTAAACCACACTCAGCGAAAAACCTGAATGACATGTCCTTAGTTGGCCTATTCGAAAAAAAAAATAAAAATACCATACTTTGATAGTTTTTGGTAAAATGTTTTGATTTTTTTTGTTTGTTGCATCAAATACACTTCAGTACACTAAAAAAATATCAGTGTTTTGGGTTGTTTTACGACTCAAAATTTAATTGATCTATTGATCATTTGATAAACTAACAAATTGATTGTTTTTATTTAACGTCGCTTTTATGCTACTGTGGGTAATCAGACGATGCTACAGTTGGAGTTCTAAATTTTGCCTATCCAAGTTTAATTAGGAAAGGGATCTTAATTAATATTAATATTATTAATATAAATAATACAATGGTGATAAGTATGAAATTTACTTCTAAATTTGACTTTATACTTATCACCATCTTATCATATTATTGTTTGTACTTATAACATTTTTGTACATCTGTAATCTTTTTCATTTTATTTTCACTATATTCATAATTTTCCTTTGTCATACTGTATTGATAAGTATCTTTTTTTGTAGTTCTGATGTTTGCAGCTCTGATGGCTCAAATGTTCGGCAAAATTAAAAAGAATCTTTCACACAACTGACTTCTTTATTATTATTATTTCTACCTATGAGTTATTAAAAAAAAAAAAAACCTATACCTCAACAACCCATGAAGGGCAAGGGCCTTGGGCTCAGTACATATAGAGATTCGTACGTTTCTAGGCCATTGGCTGTGCAAGGAAGTTATTAGACTGAGATCATGCTCAGCTACCAGGCCCTCCCCCAATTGTGGGTACCCACTTTATAGAGGCTGGGTGTGCTTCATGAGGGTCACCCCACAACTGAAGTAAGAGAAAAAATAATTATTTTGCAAAAATCATTGTGTATTATGTGAAATTAATGATTATTTATAGAAGCTAAAATATTATCATACAACATATTAGAAGAGGAAATTTCTTAAGCTTTACAAAATCTGTCATGAAACCAAACTTGAGATCAAACTTATAAGTAGAAAACAATAAAGTTTAACAAATAATATTGTTAAGATAAAAAAAAAATAAAAAAAATATTGGAAACAATCAGTCTTATCAAACGCTAAAATAATGAAAAAAACAAAAAAAAAAAAAAGTCTTACAACGCTTAGCAGACAACACTTGGCTTTAATATTATAACTTTTTCCAAAAAAAAAAATTGTAACTTAAATTTGATCAATAATCAGAGAAATAAAATTACTATTACTAATAATATCTAAATGGCATTAGTTTTATTTTTTCACAATAAAATATTGCTTTAATTTTCCAACATAAACTCTATGAATTATTGTTAAGACTTCTCATACAGAGATCGGAGAACATTGTTTACTACTTTAAAAGGACATACGATTGGTTCTGGCCCAATGAATATATTATAAGGGGCATTATTATTTAAAAAAAAAAAAAAAAAAAAAATTAATTATGTTGTTAACAAAATTAACAAAAACTTTGTTACAAAAATCAAATTTATGAAATTAGAATCATGATTTAAATGATACTGGTATTTGTGGTTTAAAGTTTTTTACTTTGAAGTGTAAGAAAAGTACAGTCTACCTATTGCAAAATATTTCTTTCTTTAAATATATTATGAGGATCATTGTTATGTAAGATTTAATTTTTGTTCAATAATAAAACGGAACAAATTTTGCATATATAAAAGATTATTTAAAAAAAAAAAACCTTAGTAATGTACTCTATTATGAATTATTATTATTAAATAATTATTATAATATTATTATTAAATAACTGTGATAAAAAAAAAAATTAAAAAAACTCAATTCAATTTAGTATTTGCTTTTAAAAAAAATGAGCTAGTGGTCAAAAGTTTGAGACCTTCTATGGTTTACATCAATACATAACCTCTATGAATACCTAAATAAAATATAGGTATCTTATTATTATTTCTATTTATAGGTGTGAGAAAGGGGAGCGGCGTGGTCTAGTGGGTAGAGCGTAGTCTGCTGTGTTCCGGGCCCTGGGTTCGAATCCCGGCTGTGGCAGAATATTATTTATTCTGTTAATTCAGTCGGGGGGCGACCCATTCGAACCCAGGACCCAGGGATTCGAACCCAGGACCCAGAGAGCAGTAGACTAGCACTCTATCCACTAGACCATAGCTCTCGCTGACTATCGTAAGTAACAAGAGATAATTTGATTTAATTTAATTATTACTGAGACTTTTAACGTGATAAAAATAAATAAGAGTTAACAATGTGATTTTTATGTTTGGAGCTTTATTTATAGTCAAGTAATCATCTAAGGGGAATGGAGAAGATAAATTTTATTCTTAGTTTGATTCATTGCTTTCTCGACTGCCCAAGTTGTAAGTTCACTGAACAGCAGGTAATTGAAATTGTTTTCATTAAAGAACGGTTAAAAAGAATTTTAATTTCTGTTGAATTGCGAAGTGCGGCCCACATAATACACAAAAAGAAAAAATCCGAGCGCCCAAAGTGCCGCACAACAAAAAAATCAAACAGATTAATTGATGTAAATATAGGGGGTCACAAACTTTTGATCGGCAGTGTATATTTATAAATACGAAGTAGTCTTAATTAATTAAAACTGCATATATACAAATAAAAAAACTTATAAAAAAATAATGCTATTTATTAATTAATAATCAAGACAACGAATCCCAGAACCAACAATAAAATCCTAATTATAATGTGAATCAATAAAATAACAGAGTTAAAAGAGACTACATTCATAGTCAATCTCTGACGACAATAAAAGATAAATAGTTTTCCTACGATCGTTTTTTTAATTAACGATTAAGTTTCAAACCGGACGCAAATGACCTAAATGTTTTGCGCCTAAAATATTAAAACAAACATTTCGAATTAATTTTTGATTTCTAACATCACAAAAAAAGATTCAACAGGTCCAACAGCTTGTCCATCAGCTGTTCGACAACTTTCATGGACGCAGGAATGGGGACTGTGAATGGCAATTTGAGATCTATCTAGAAATTCGGTTTGCCTTATTTATTTTTTTTTTTAATCACTGGCAAACTGCTATCGGTAAAATACTTGTATAAAATATAAAAACCTTATATAGAAAAAAAAAATGACTAAAGCCTGCTTAGTCTTTTTTCTTTGGCTTCTTAGGGTTCCTACTACGAGATTTGGCCTTACATAACGGGCAGATAGGAGCGTTTCTGTGGATCTGCTGATGGCAAGATAGGCACGACTTCATCGGCGGTGGCTGCTGCCTGCAACGTTAAATATAAACCAATCATAAATAATATTGTTCAATTGAACTAATAAACTTTAAAGTAGAATAATATAATCACAATTATACATAACATTTGAATAGCTTAAACAAAGGCTTTGAAAAATAAAACTCAAGGTTTCTGATTTAATGGAAGAAATTAGTCCGAGTGGTGGTCAATAAATGAAACAATTAAATAGTTTCAACCCCCATTTGTTTTGACACACACAAAAAAGTACAATGTTTTCAAGATCGAAATTTTTCTATAAAGTAGGTCTATGACTAAATTATAACAGAAAAAAATAATTAAAATTGAGTCTCTTTTCCTTTATATACTTTTATCTCGTTAAAAGTCTTGTTACTTTCACTTACTTATGTATGATATATATAGTAAGGGAAAGTATTACAATCGTGAAAATGTTCGATATCCAATTTTCAACGGAAATACAAGTTTTAAGGGTCTCCTGAATCCAAATGACCAAGTCCCCAAAAAGGTCTGTGTCCATATGTGGTAAGTGTAGCGCAAAACATAAAAGTTGTAAGAAACTGAAATACTTAGGACAGAATTTCATATTCTTTCATATTTAGGACAGAAATACACCCAAGATGTTACAGCAACTTTTTCACTAAAATCGGCTGACCGGAAGTCCTACCTATTATCCCATGCATTTTGCACCTTTTTTCAACTTTCTAACAAACGGCTCCATCGATTTTGATTAAACTCACTACATAGATGTAAAATTTAATGGGCTTTAATATACAAGGGGTACTCACTACGTTTGCTATAGCATGCTATTTGTGCTATTGTGCTAAACCCACCAATTTTATACAGGAAATAACTGTAGAAACTCGACGGGTTTAGCAAAATAACACAAATAGCATGATATAGCAAACGTAGTGAGTACCCCTAATGTAGGTTTTTGAAATAGTCTGATAGGGTTTAAATGCCAATATTTTAAATTTTCTTCCTCTTAAGTACCTTTAATTTTGTATATTTAAAGAAATTAGGCTCTTGTTAGCATTGATAAATAACAGTTATATATGCAAGCTGAGCTAATTCGATAAACAACTAAAGGAGAAAAATGCAAAGCATATCCTTATCCTAATGTTAGTTTTTGTTTTGAATTGATATCATCAAAATTATAAGAATTAGAAAGATTTTCCCAACACATGTTTATAGCTGCGAAGCTGACTTGAATTATTTATTTAAAAAAATTATTTATGATTTTATATTAAGAAAAGATAGAGAATAACTGGTTAAAAAATCACCAAAATCAAAAATGTCGAGCGGCAAAGTCTGGACGATTTCGAATGGACTGACCCATATACCGTTAGAAAGCTAATGATTTTAGAAAAAATATTATCTTGAGGATGTATAGTCGACTGTAGAAACTATTATAGGTGGAATAATCAGGAATCAGGCATTTTTTGAAGAAATTTTTTTTTTTTAAATTTTGCCAACGTTTCGGCTCAAGCTTGTGAGCTATTATCAGGGCATTACTGAGCCATGTCCAAGCATAAACTCTGGTTTAAAAGCGGATAAAACTAACTCATTGTTAGTAGATAACAATTTTATATTTTTAACCTAAAAAATATGTTTCCAACGAAACTAAATATAACTCTTTAAACCTTTCTGAACTCTTTTTACTAGCTCTTAAATTTATTTTAACAACCAACGTAAGTGAAAGTCGTGTGTTGCTCACAACAGATTTTTTATAAACAGAAATAGCAAATATATCCTCTGACTCATCAAAACAAAACTTTGATAAGGCAGTCCATTAATCCTTTTTTTTTTCCTTGTATATGATTTCTCGGGGCAGGGGTAAAGGGAGGAAGATTAAAAATCAATCTTGACTAAATAAATTGGATGAATTAAGAACAAATAAATTGATTCAAAGTTTTGATCTGTTATAAGTTTCATCTTTTACTTATCGAATACAAGGTATTCCATTGTCATATGCTGGCTAGCAAATCAATATTAAGTATGAAGCCAGACAAATTTTATTATTTTGTTAATTGCTTGTTAATCTTAGAGGAATAAATGTCCCAGAATAAAACATATTTTTTTTAATTCATTCATAAACAAACATTGCAAATATTCCTTATATTTTATACATATGTAAATAACAGTAAAAATCTGGTGAGCACAACATATTATTTTACTTACCTCCGTTGTTAAAATCAATGCAAGAATTTTTAAATAAAGTTAGGGATGAAATATATAGGTAAGTGAAAACAACCATTAGGTTAAGGAATTAATAAAATTGATTTCAATAAAAACATGTGTTTTTATTAAATAATGTATTACATACTAGCTGTAACCTGTGCTTTGCTCGCGAATATTTCATTTTGTCTTTATTTAAATTTGCAAAAATGCGTTTATGAGTGGTAACTATAAAACGCATATGATGGAGCTGTTGTTTGGTGATGTGCTAGCAAAGAAACTACCAATAAAAAAACACTTCCTTTATTTTTCCCTTACTGGTGAGTTTTCTTGGTAGCTGCCAACCAACTTCCTTACCATCTAGTCAAAACGGTCAACAACTACTCCATTATTATAAGACTTATACATTTTCAAGAAATATAAATATACAGTATCAAGTAGCAACATCCAAATTATTCAATAACATCGTTTTATCTTTTAAACATAACCGTTGTATATCATCATAACTCCTTTGCAAATCATAACTCTTTGCAAGTCATTCAAATCAGTACTTATAATTTGTCTGGAAACCTATAGTAATATGTATTTTATTATAAATGGAAACTATAATATGAATGTATATTTTATAAATAAGAATGCATAGAAACAATCAACACACACTTATATTTGAATTAATAATCACATATGTGAAGATATGGGAAGGTTACCATGTTTAACCAGTGTTGCCACAGTTGAACAAATTTTGTTTTACGTTTTAGAAAAATATATTTTTCAACCATTTAGAATAGTAATAAAAACTATCCTATCATTTAAGTTGGACCAAATAACAGATAATTACGAAGTTTGATCAAAGTCTGTTCAGTAATTTCAGAGTTTATCGCGAACAAACATTGTGACACGAGATTTTTATATATATAGATTAACTACAACAGTTTTATCTGGCTTTTTATCACTCTCCATTAACTTTTACAATTTTGTGTATAAGGTAATATTTTTCTAAAATATTCAGCTTTCCAACAGTATATTATACATTAAAATTGATGTTCTTATGTTCAAAAACACTAATATTGCATAGAAAATATTTTATTTGCTATTTTATTCTTTAGTTTGAAATCGAATCTGTTCAACTTCCATATTTAGCCATCTTTTATCAATGCTCATAAGACGATATGTTTCATTTTTTCGAATATACAAAATTAAAGAAGATACTTCAGAGGGAGAAAATTTAAAATACTGACATTTCAGCTGTGTCAGACTATTTCAATCAGAATGAAACCTACATGATATTAAAGCTCGTTTAATTTTACAACAATTTAGTAAGTTTAATCAAAACCGTTAGCCGTTTTGAGAAAATCATAAAAAGGTGCAAAATGCATGGTATAAAGTGGCTCTTCTGGTTAGCCTATTTTGATGAAAAAGTTGCTGTAACATCACGAGCGTAATATTTGTCTTAAATGTGAAATTTCAGTTTCGTACGACTTTTCTTTTTTGCGCTAGACTTACAACACACAGATGTTTTTGAAGGGACTTGGTCATTTGAATTCAGGGGACCCTAAAATCTATATTTCTGAAAAAAATATGAAAAATGAAATTTGAAAATTTTCATGATCACAATACTTTCCCTTTCTACATATTCCCTATATAGGTAAGTGAAAGTAAAAATTAATAAATCAAGGATATTTACATATTTTATTATGTTTCTTTTATTTATATCAAAAGCCATATTTAATTGTTTAATACTATGTTAA
The DNA here is from genome assembly GCA_023052935.1 of Piezodorus guildinii. NCBI lineage: Eukaryota > Metazoa > Arthropoda > Insecta > Hemiptera > Pentatomidae > Piezodorus > Piezodorus guildinii. The sequence goes on from CM041292.1 coordinate 15,603,219, forward strand.
AAAATATATATATATAATAACAAACCTGAATGTAGGAGGAGGGCCAGGTAGTGGAGGCAACGGATCAGGCGCCTTGCTGGTGCTGGCCATCATCGGGGGCGGCTGCAGCGGCGGAAGGAAGGCAGATGTCGAAGGATGCAAGTAGCCGCTCATTGTAGCAACGTCTGGGCGCCATGTTTCTTTGTAAGTCTTCTCAGGGTAGCTCTTAGCAAATAAACTATACAGAAAGATTCCTTTAATAAAGCTTGTCTTCATACTTATATATTAATATATTCAATAAGACAATTATATAAAAACGCTGCAAATTATTAAACAATGGTTTGATATTATCAAATAATTATATTAGGGTATAACTATTTATATAGCTGTTTAAAGGTGATTAACTAATATGAAAAACGATAAATAATTCAAAGGAAAATGGCATATGACCACTGCTGATTTCAAAACATTATATCCCTACTAGTTCTGAACCAATTTTAATTATTCTTTTTTCATACTGAGGGAGATTGAACATCTATGAAATTTGTTTCATTTTTTTTATGTTTTAGAATTAATAGCGGTATACTGATTCTAAAACTCTATTGAACTTTTTCTTAGTGAAATAATTAAGCTACTAAAATTTAAATTAAAGGAAGATCAAAAACTAAATAATCATATTAATAGCTCCATAATTTTATCAGCATGGCAACCTATTATTATTATCGGCGTGACAGACACATGAAGCAGTTCCTGGCCAGCTCAACCACCTCTTCTCCAGTCCTCTCTGTCGGTAGCACACCTGACAGATCCTTTTTCAGATCCTCATAGACGCTGTACTTCCATCTTACCTTCGGTCTTCCACGAGGTATTCTTCCACCGGGTTTCCATTGTACAGTCTTCTCTTCTCTCCATCCACTCTAATTACATGGAACAACCACCTAATTCGCTGTACTCATACGAACTTGGAAACACTGAGTCATAACAAAGTGTGTACAGCTCTTTGTTTTTTTAGAGTCTTAACACACCATTCTCCTGTAGAGGCCCATAAATGTACCTTAAGATCTTCCTTTTAAGCCGGTCGATGTGGTCACTTAGCTGAAACTTTGCTCAAATTTCAGGTTACGGGTGCGTAAGTTGTAAAGTCTGAGTTTTGTTGTGCAACTGAGAAGCCCACTTCTAAAAAGTTTAGATAGACTGAAATAGGATCATCTGTCATTATCCAATGCTTTCTATCTCATCCAGGCATTGATCATCGATCTTTATAGTCCAAGAGCAGGGGCCGAAAAATGCATATTATAAGAAGAGAATTTTCAATGTGATTTTCACATTTAATCAACCTGTACAACATTTTTTTTGTCTGCCACCTCAAACTGGTCGGAATAAAAAATGGCAGCCATCCAAAATGGTCCAAATCCAGGAATTGACCTCATTTGAACATTATAAATGTAAATATTACAGAAACCAAGCATTGTACAGAAAATTCTCATTGTAAAATAAATTGATGAACTAAATGAATCATAAAAAGGTGCAAAATGCATGGTATAAAGTGGCTCTTCTGGTTAGCTGATTTTGATGAAAATGTTGCTGTAACATCACGGGCGTATCGTTGTATGAAATATGAGATTTCAGTTTCGTACGACTTGTAGTTTTTGCGCTGGCCTTATCACACATGGACATACACACAGACTTTTTCAGTACTTGGTCATTTGGACTCAGGTGACCCTAATACATGTATTTCCATTGAACACTGGAATTAGAAAATTTTCACGACTTCTATACTTTCCCTTACTATTTCATATATAGGTAAGTGAAAGTAAGTAAAAATTAACAAGCGTCTAATAAGCTTTAATATAAAAGGTGATAGACGTCCGTAGGTCTTATAGGTATCGAGATATATTTGTCCTTATAATACATTGTGTCCTAAATATAGAATTGACCTAATTTGAAGGTAAATAACAGAAACCACCCATGATGCAATAATACTAATTATATATACATTAATGGACAATGAATAAGCTTCAATTTGAAAGCTGATAGATAACTGTAGGTCTTATAGGTACCGAGATATCTTTGTCCATATAATACTTTGTCTTAAACCAAGGAACTGAACAACTTTTAACAGTATTCAGCCCGATATCATAAAAACCACTCATTTTACCAAAATACTCATAATAATAAAAATTAACAAGTGTCTAATAAGCTGTAATATGAGAGGTGACAGGCGGATGTAGGTCTTACAGGTGACGAGATATATTTTTCCTTATCATACAGTGTGTTCTTAATGCTCGTGCATTGGCCTAATTTTACGGACAAGATATCTCTGTAGTTATAAGACCTACAGACGTCTATCAGGTCTGAAATTAAAGCTTATTCAATGTCCAATACTTTATATTATAATGATTATCTTCGTATAATGCTTGGTTTCTGTAATATTTACCTTAATAATATTAAAATAACATCAATTCCTGGATTTCGACTGTTTTGGATGGCAGCGATTTTTGATTCTGATCAGTTTCAGGTAGCTGACAAAAAAATGTTGTTGGCTGAAATGTGAAAATCACATTGAAAATTTTCTTCTTCCAATCGTCCATCGTCCAAAATGTGATGTTAAATAAGTTTTTTTTCTTTTTATGTATTTTTTTTCTTCACCTTATAATATTAGTTTACATTGTTAACCCTAATGTATATTAGGTTATAAATATTGAACGATAAATATTTTATTAACAGATTACTTTAAATTCCTTAATTACTAATTTGTTCTGTTTTACATTTTTGTTTGTAATTTCAAAAAGTATACTTTATTTATTTAAATTCATGATGTCTGTAGATAGTCTTCAGTTGTTTTTATTTAATATTTTTTGTGATATTGTTAATATTATCAATATAGAGATTACCCCGAAAATAATAAATATTATTAATATATATTTCCTTTCAATATTTTAGAAATTTCCGAAAGCAAAAACTTTTGAATATATTATAGATAAAAAATTGTTCTGTTTTATTTAGGATTCACTAGTCTGCTGTGCTCCGGGTCCTGGGTTCGAATCCCGGCTGTGGCAGAAATATTATTTGTTCTGTTAATTCAGTTGGGGGGCGACCCTAGGGTATGGAGACCCTCCTGGGGCAGATCCAGCCTCTATAAAGTGGGTACCCAAATTAATTGGAGAAAAACCTGGCGGCAGAGCGTGATTAAGGCCTAATCACCTCATTGCACTGCCGTTGGCCTAGAAACAGTACGAATCTCTATATGTACTGAGCCCAAGACCCTTCATGGGTTGTAGTGGTACAGGTTTTTTTTTTTTTATTTAGGATTAGTTTTTGGTTATAACAATACAAATATGTGTAAATTCAAACTTACAAAAAATACAAAATATTTATTTATACTCAAAATGTCTTAGACGATTAGATCTACAATTTTTTGTTAATCTAAGATGATGACACTGGAGAGATACTGCGGTTTATGTTCCTCCTCATGTTTGACATTATATTAATATAGAATAGATATTGAGCAAATCCAAAACAGACAGTAGAGATTTAATTAGGAATTATTATTCATCCTACTGTATCATATTTATCTAATGTCTTGAAAACAAATCAACCAAACTTGATGTAAATTGTTCTTTCTTAATCAGCATTTTAGAAATATAGAATTTTGAATTGGAGAACTAGGATCTCCATAAGCAATAGTCAATTTAGGTAGTAAGAAAGAAATAGTAAGGGTGAACGACAGAGATTAAGTAGAAGTTTTAAATATGGGATCACTTGTAGCTGGGTGGCTAGCGTAACAGCCTCCCATGTTAAAGGTCACGGGTTCAAACCCGCAGGTGGTCCTAAGATTTTTTAATGGGAGTAAAAAATCCTTAGTTACGCCGTCCTTCGGAGGGGACGTTAAAAGGTGGTCCCGAGCCTGTGCGATGTCAGATACTCGTTAAAGATCCCTATCCTAATAAAACCTGGATAGGCAAAATTTAGGACTCCCACTGTAGCATCGTCCGATTAGCCATAGTAGCATAAAGTGACGTTAAATAAATAAACAAACAAATAAACAAGTTTTAAATATGTAATGCAGTTTTTAAAATGTAATGCAGTGGTATAAGAAGAAATATTGAACATCTACCAAGTCAGATTAGACTTATTACAAGGAAATAGATGGTCTTTTACTAAAGCTGTACAGCCCAACACTTAAAAAAGTAATAGCATCATAAGTAAATTAAATGGTGTATTATGGGATGGAGCATAATATAAACCAGGGAAGAATATACAAATTACAAGTTTTAAAGAAAATCAATAGGAGACAGAAAAACTATCTGATTATATTATAATCATAAGAGAGGCAGATTGAATTAGAAGTAAATGATTATGTATTAACAAACAATTATTTAAGAAACTAGCTTGAAAATATATTTTGATAACACACTCACTTATAGAGATCTGACAATAAATATGGTGCAGTAAATTGGCATATATAACAAAACTCTCAATATATGCAGATCTAACTAAAGTCCATAATAAAAACAATGAGGCAGGTAAAATATAGATAATGATATAGATAATATATAGGTAACGCCAAATTATATTTTCAATTTCGAATTCAATGTTTCAAATATTTACTTGCACACATTAAAATTACATTTAAAGTATGTTTTGAAAGTTTTAAAGCTGCCAGATTCAAGATTACCGAAAATTGTTGCAAAACAAATAATTAATAAAAAACTCTACTGGTTTCAATCATGGAAGTATTTGTGTGACAAATATGATATTAATAGAATATGAACAAAGATAATATCGACTCAATATGGGAAGCCAATATAGACAATATTATTAGTAATATAACTAAGGAAGAAGTATTAAATGCGGAATCGAATGCAAAACAAGGCTCGCATCATGGTCTATATTCTAAATTAAATTATAATTCAATCAGGGGTTATATATATTCTATGCCATTTAATGATGCAAAATTATTACTAAAAAGCCGCGCAGAATTATTAAATTTAAATTATAAACCGTTCAAAACTGATATATGTCAACTATGCCCTCTTTGTATTTAAAAGAAGTTGAAAATGTTAAGCACCTAATTGCCATCTGCCCTATAGTAAAACCATATAGAATCAAATTTTTGAATAGTGCAACGTTGACAGATAGTGAAGTCATTAATCTTTTAAACGGCTCTAACTGGACTGTCCTAGTAAAATTTTTAAGAGAAGCGTTACGTTATAGAGCTTTTTTAGTTCAAGAATTTGATTATAATTAAGAAGGGAAAAAAAAAGAAAAGAAAAAGAAAGACATTTTGTTGAAAAATTTTACTTTCGATATTTAAATAAGTAATTCCTATAGTTTATTAAAATTCATGTTTATAATTGGTATTTTCTTTACTGATCTGTTTATTAGTTTGATATGTGATATGTATTCTTTATTTCAATTTATAATATTTGCAACTCTGCTGAAGGAGTAATCCAAAGCAAGAATGTTTTTATTTTTATTTATAGAAAAAAAACTTTATTATATTAATAAACATTATTATTATTATTATTATTATTATAATAAATAAAATAATAAGAGAATATGTGCAGATTTCACATATTCAACAGATAATTTACCATATTAAACTGGAATTAAATTATAAACAATATTTATTTTTTCTAAACTTACTCTGGTGTTATGAGATCAGCTTCTTGTTCATGGAGCTCAGGTAATCTTTCTAAGCCAAGATAGTCCCTTCGCATTCTGTCAATATCATCCTTTAAAGGGCGATACTCATCATGAATTTTTTTAGCACGATCTAAAGATCTAGTCCTCGCCTCTTCAGCTTTCTTGATTACATTTTCCATCTTTACACAATTAATGATGTTAATGTTACACTCAATTTAATATAATAACAAACATATAAGAAGACTTACTGCATTAATATCAGCATGAATTTGTCTCAACTCTTCTACATGAGACATCTTTTCCTGCATTAAAAGGTCCATTTCTTGTTTATACTCTGAAATACACTTTTCTTCTTTTTCTTTTGCCTCTACCTCTTCTAATATTTTAGCCTTAAGTTTCTCTAATTCTATAGTTTTGGCTCTAAAATGAAATAGTTAAAGAAAAAGAACCATGAACAAGAAATTTTAAAAATACAGTATTATAAATTAATGAAATAAACAGATCTAATTTAACCTTATTTCTTTCAATGCATGAAGTTTAGCCATTATGTTCCTCTGATGTTCTTCCATATTCAACATATCTAAATTTAAAAGGATAGACTACAATGTAAATCAAGAATAAATTAGCTTAAAAAAAATTAACACATTGCTATGTAGTTTGTAAACAAATGGCTGATTGGTTATGGATTTGGTTACCATTTTATAAGTAAATTAATTGTGTTGTAGTTGAAACTATTTAAAGAAATAAGTTTTTAAATATAACTCATCATTATTTAATTTTTTAATCGAATGTAAATTTTATAACAATAAAATATTTTGAACATTATTTTTTATTTTATTTTCAACTTGTGTGGTAGGGGTTGCCAGCACTTGTGCTGTCGTCAAGTTGTCTGTATGTCTGTGTCGTAATTTGCTCTTCTGCTCTCGTTATTTAGAACTCAAGCTCCAGCAGTGTGTGAAGATTTTATGTTTTAAGTCTATTTGCTCGCACCCATGATGTATCGAACGCCAGCCTTTAATATTTTATTGTGCTTCGTCACAATTTATGTTGGAATTACGAATTCTTCGGGAAACACAGGTTAGTTCAGTTCATTGTACATGATTTTTTTTTCTCCCTAAATTATTTCTCTTTTAAGAAAATCAGTCATTTGTAATTTATTACTTTTAAATGCTGTAACCAACTTTAATTTTAGAAACATATACAGTTATTTCAAATAATTAGTTATATTAAAACCTTTATTTTTTCAGTTGGTCAGAAAGTGGAAGTTGTCCCCACAGAATTACTCCCAGGTAAGGTTAAATATTAATATTTATATACAATTTCCAATACAGTATTATGAAGTAATTTTAATCACGATTCCTCTTAATTTTTAAAAAAGTAAAGTTTATAGTTTCCAATCAACCTAAGTATAGTTTATTTACATTTGCACTGTTGTTTTTTGGTTCAAATTGAATATTATATTATGTCCCATTACTCTCCTTATATCCAGATTGATTCTAGGCATATTATTCAATCTAAGGTTGACATTGACTGAGTACAGGTTAGGTTAGATATTGTATTGAATAATTAAATGTTGTATTAATTAGTTTCCTTGTTTATATTGTTATATTCTTAATTTAAGAAATCTAATTCTTATATAAGAAAATATTATTAAGAATCCTTTATTGCTTATCAGAAAACTATTGGGTTTTCCCCACCATCCTTGGTGTTATGAAGAATCATTTAATGAACTTGGTTCTTTAGTGAAATGTATGTTTGTACATGATATACATTTTTTTCCATTTGTTAAACAGATAATGAACATAGTTAATTAGGTAGTCATCTTGAGAGATATTTCCAATTGTGATTTGTTAATCTAACATTGATTTCTTAGAAACCAATCATAATTTTTCTCACAATCATGCCATATTATGATAGTCTTATTCCCTGAACTCTGTGTAATTAATTTTTATTTAACATTCCATTTAACTGTCATTTTTTTAAATAATCTATGTTTATCTGTTATTCAAAAACTGATCTAAGAAATAAGATTAATGCTTAGTTCATTTATCTATTTCTTTTTTAAACTTGTCTTTCTTGAACTGTAAATATTTTAAATTTATTTGATTGATTTTTTATTTTGTTGATGATTGCCTTTACATTAGTTGTTTTGTTTTTTTAACTGTCCCTTTTTTTATGTTTATTATTAGACACTTCAACCAACAATCAAAATCCAACTTGCTTGCTTTTTTTCAATAAGTTTTAATTGGTTATTGCTGGAATTATTTTTTGCACCAGTTCTATATTTCACTCTGTAATATGGTCATGGGATGCCTTAATAATTATATAATAATAATAATTTAATAGGAATGTCTTATTTGATGTTTTTCATGAATTGTTTCCTGTTCCTAGAGTTTTGTTATTTTAATTACTTTTTTTTTTAATTTTATTAATGTAGTATTGTCTATAGATTTTATTACAAAAGTTAAATGGAAATGTTGCGCTTACCTTAGTTACATCATAAATTGAAATTTCTTATGTTACTTCTGCAATGGCAGATTGCATTTCTGTGCATTCTCTAAATGTGTTAGACGAGAGACTATTTTTTTTGTTAATTTAAGATGATGCCACAGGAGAGATACTATGGTTCATTTTTCTCCTCATGCTAGACATTATATTACTATAGAATAGATTTTGAGCAAATCCAAAACAATTGTGCTTATCCTAGTTACATCATAAATTGAAATTTCTTATGTTACTTCTGAAATGGGAGATTGCTTTTCTTTGCCTTTGACTTTTAATAGTATTTTGTTTGTTACTAAAAATACATAAAAAAAGGATTGTATGTCTATGTTTAAGTACAGTCCGTATTGTGTGGTATTTATATATTCTTATGATTAAAGCATTGTAATTTTTATGTAAAAATATTTTTGCTGAAGTAAAGAGGCCAAGGTTAATTGATGTATTATTTTCACTCATTAAATAATGAGTACTGTTTTTAAAAAATATTTATTAAATTTGACTACTATATTAATGTAACATGCAACTATTTAATGTGAAAAAACCAATACCCATTCATATCTCTCCTGGGTTTATAGTATGATTTGTTTTATTCCAACTGAAGAAGCTGTTTAAGGCATTGTATATTGAGTCCTGGTTTTCAGTATAACTTCCATATAAACTTTATTTTCTTTTTTCATTGCTGCATCAATTATCTCCAGGTTCTGGATTAGTCTGGCTGTCCTGGGATAGTAATTTATATCGGCCTTGGTTCTATTAGGTTAGGAGACGCTCTTGGGACCTAAATGTCGCCCAAAAGTGAAGATGGTACCCACCCAAAAATTGGTAGTCGGAAACCTGGCAGCTTAGCACAATCTTGCACAACTGTTGACCTAGAAACCTTATGGATTCTTATTAAGTACTGAGCCTAAGACTTGCTATACAAGTCCTAAGCCTAAGCCTAAGGCCGTGCTATACGGTGAGAGAAGAAGTAGGTGAGAGTTCATGAAAGCAAGGTCTTGTGAGAGTTCATGAAAGTAGGAGGAGAGGGAAAAGGCTTAATCTTTTAATTAATTCGGATAATAGCATCAAATATTACTTTTCTTAAAATCCATTAAATTAATTTTCTTAAAGATAAAAAATTAAATTATAAAGTCATGTCAAAACAAATAAAGTGTGTGTAGTATACACATCATGGAAATATGTTTTTAAATGTAGAAGCTCTATTTTAAGAATTAAGAAGAAGAAGAAATTCCCATTTAGATCTGCTGATCAACTTTGCTGAGTTGCTATTAGTACACAGCATACCGCATCAATGCTGAAGACAATTTTCAAAGAACAAATAGAGGGAGTTACTGCCTAAAATAGAAATACATAGACATTAGAAATTTCACTCATGGACTTATAAAAATTCAGCCTAGCCTCAATACATGTGGTGATGCAGGATTCCCAGTGAGTCCAGGATTATGGTCTCCGCTTTAAAGACCATACCTCTCCAAAAATGATCCAGTATCTACTGAGATGGTTCCCCTGCTTCCCATGATTATAATGAAAGTTATAAAAAATGAATGATGAAGTTTTATAGATAATACGGTTATTAAATATTTGTTATAATATGTTGAAAGTATGTGAGAATATATGCTCGCTGTTTCCATCAGACCAACAGTTTCTCTACATCTAGCCTGTTAGAAACATAATACCTAGAGCTAAGTGTCGGTATTTTTCATCTTTGAGATTTATTAATTCATTTATTCGAGTTTTTCATCCTTGAGATCTCTACTCTGTACTCCATTTATGTACACTCTCAAGTGGAAGAAAACTTAGATGTTAGTTTTTATCTTCGGCTGCACACACAGCTTCTTGTTTTATATACCTTAATGTAGATTTAATCTTTTATTAAATTGTGATTATCTTTATCATTATCTGTCCTTTTTTGTGTGTGTAAAAATAGTCTTCATCCGAATTTGAATTTGTATAGGTATAATTGTTGTAATTATTGAGAGTCTGATGAAAACTGAACTAATAATTGCTGCTGTTTATATATTTGTTTCCAAAAAAAAAAATCTAGTACATTTTTTGAAAGTTCCTCTCATTAGTTCTCTAATCTGCTAATAGGTGACAACCATTGCCTGATTTGAGAAGTGTTTGTTTTTATATTAAAAGAAAATTACCAACAAGTACAAATCCATCCGTTAAGTTTCTTTAAACAAATTAAATTTTAGTGTCCAAAAATGCAGTCATTTGTTTTGGAAATAAACTTCCCTTGATGAAATGTGCTGACGTTGAGTGAGTGAAGGCCATATCATTGATACATTTGAAGGTTATGTTTAACTTTTTCCTTATTATTATTATTAGTGAAGTTGTTGTCCTTTGATTGAAATTGTTTTTCTTTTTTAGTCGATAATGTGATATTAGTATATAAGCAATTTATTGTAATAGCAATATTTTTTTTATGTTTCTAGTTCATTATGTGTATCATAGATAAACATCTTGGCTCTTCATTATTAAAAAAGAAAATTATCTTGGGAACTTTTTATAAGATTTTTGATTATGAAGTTATTGTTGACGGTAGAATAAAGTATTGTAGGAGTTGTTTGCCGTTATCAATATACTCTTAATTTTAGTTCTTCAACAGGGTCAAGAAAAAACAATAAAATGAAAATAAATAGATCAATATAGTAATAAAATATAGAAACAGGCAGTAATGTATAAGAAAAAAAATAACTTCATTCTTTGACTACGTCCTTTAAGAGTAACATTAGATTTGTCATATTTATGATCTATCTATCTATGACTTATTATATGGTCAAGAATATAAATAAATGAAAAATTAAACAATTTTTGTCAATATAAGATAGCTTTTGTAAGAAAATATATATGAAGATTGTACAAACCAAACAATAGATAGAGAAATGTATGTGTAAATAACAAATTAAAAATTATCTTGTCAATATTTAATACATATTAAATTCATATTTGGTATGAAAATGTATCAAGGTTTTAGTAAAAAAAAAAAAAAAAAAAAAAAAAAACTTAATTTTTTTATAAACACTTAAAAAAGCACACATTGACTTCCATTTGTCACTTAATCACTTTATTTCTTAAGCTTTTCTTATCTGTCGACGTTTCGGGACTGTTTCCCCATTTTCAAGACTTATTTTTTTCATTATATAAATGCTTTTTCATATATAACCCATCATTTTATTTCATAGCACACTGCTATTTGTCCTTGGGGTGTTCATTGGCTCAATGTTTTTTTTATTTTTCTGAGAAAAATAATAGAAACAGTAAGCCAATGAACACCCATAAGGACAAATAGCAGTGTGCTATGAAATAAAGTATGGGTTATATATGAAAAAGCATTTATATAATGAAAAAATAAGTCTTGAAAATGGGGAAACAGCCCGAAACGTCGACAGATAGAAAAGCTTATGAAATAAAGTGATTAAGTGACAAATGGAAGTCAATGTGTGCTTTTTTAAGTGTTTATATTAAGAAAAACTTCCAAAAAAAAATTAAAAAAGAAAAGAAACTTAATTTTTTATTACAAAACATCTATTTATTGCTTTTTTGTCCCTATAATGTTATATTTTTTCACAACTAAAGTCATACAATAAAAAAAAAACCTGTCTCTACAACCCATGAAGGGCCTAGGGCTCAGTACATATAGAGATCCGTACTGTTTCATGGCCAACGACCTTGCAATGAGGTGATTAGGCCTAAATCACACTTGGCCGCCATGTTTTTCCTAACTTTAGGCACTCACTTTATAGAGGCTAGGTGTGCCCAAGGAGGGTCTACATACCCCAGGGTCGTTCCAAGGCTGAAATAACAGAATAAATAGCCTCAGCCGGGGTTCGAACCTGGGACCTGGAGAAGAGTATACTAGTGCTCTATCCACTAGACCCTGTCACTTCCTCCAAGTTATCTTATATCGCTGTTTATTTCCATGTGCTCTGAGTATTTATCTTATCATTTTAACTTTTGTATTGACATTTATTTTTTCATCAAGGCCCCAGTAAAGGTGTAAGTATATACCAAAATGTCTAACTCACAAATATAAGTTTACAATGAATGATGAGGTGATTCAGGTGACAGTCAATATATTATTACAAAAGTAATTAAAAACTTTGTGTTGTGTGATGGATCCAATGTTTCATATTACATCGCAGGTCCAAAATGTTCCAACTTACAGTTTAAGAGTTTGTATTGAAATAATAGAAGAGTAAATATCTCCATGTAAAATTAAAAGTATTAAAAAACGACAATGCTTGAAAAGTATGGACGAATAGAAAGTATTAACAAAACATAAAGCAGTAAATGAATATAGTTAATTTTAAAAACTACTTTAATTTTAATATCAACTCATGTTGATATATAAGTTTAATTTTTTATTATGGTCTCCCCAATATCTACATAGAGTTCCATTCTCATATCATAACTTTTTTATTAGTTTTTATATATATTTAATTAGGTTATTTAGGAACATTTTCTTCTTTAAACTATTATTTATTTATTATACATAATTAACATTTCGGGGCTTATACGCCGCATCTTCAGAATTTTTAGTCATCCAATAAAAACAAATCTTTTAATATTGTCAAATTCTTGAATTCCTTATTTAATTAAATAATGGTCATTTTTTTTTTTTCTATTTTTTATCTATTAATTATTAAAATTTTAACATTTTTTTATATATCTTTATTCTATTAAAACACTTAGCACAAGGCTAGGAGTAGACTGTTCCTAAATAACCTATTTAAATTAATATAATACTCTTCATAATAGGATAATCTAAAAATATCAGTTTTTATTATTTTCACAATTTTTAACCCAATATCTTTTAAATCTTTTTTTTTTTTTTTTTTTTTTTTTTTTAAATTCATTTTACTTAATCATGCTCGCATTTACTATTTCTATATTATACAAAACCCTTAAGGCGTGGCGTGTTAATACTGCAAACAATTGGTATGGAGGGAAGAGACTATAAATCACTGTTCTCACTTCTCTTATCATCACTTATTTATTTCTATCTCCGTTCCTGTCCTTATCCTCTTCTGATTATATATATATATATATTTAATATATCAATATTTTTATTAAATAATTTTATTTCTTTTAAGAAAAAATTAATTAATACACTTATTTAATTGTATAATCAATTTACTTCATTATAACTCATTTTACTCTGAGGGTATGTATTATGGTTCTTGACAATCAGGCACACAATCTTTTATATAACTTTTTTAATCATAATAATAACTTACAAAAATAACAAACAATATGCAGGCTAACCAAGATCCCCCTCTTCATATTCAGCTCCACACTCTCCAAGTCCCCAGTCAAAAAACTATGACAGGTATCTTTCTTCTACCTGGGATGTCCCTTGCATCCAAAATGGAGGTTATGTTTACAAACAAACATTCAAATTGGAGCTGTTAATTTTTACTTTAATTCTATTTTCAATCTAATTGTTAGCCTGCCTAACATAATATTTAAATAATAAATAAATAAATAAATAATTGTATAATTTATATAAAAAATAGGTATATTACAATATATATATATATATATATATATATATATATATATATATATATATATATATATATATCCAGCTTCCTCACATATGGTTTTCAGTTTAATATAATATTACTGTGAAATTGTTCGTACAAAACCTTTATCTTACTTCTTAATGTTATTGTTATTAATTTTAATATATCAGTTCCGCATATTTTTGTATTGTTTATGAAATTTGCGTAACTTTTATTCATTGCTTGGTTTCTTACTATTATCTGAAAATATTTTCATGATAAAAAATTGTCTTAAGGTTATAAAAAATTGGCTAGAAAAGAGGTAGGTCTTTCATGAAAGTAGCGGGAGAGGGGTAACAAATTTGGTTAATACTTCAAATATTACTTTTAAAAAATCCCATAATATTATTAAATAATGTTTAAAATAAAAAAGATAAAGTTATATTTAAAAAAACAAGTGTAATATACACATCATGAAAACATGTTTTTTAATCTAGAAAATCCATTTTAAGGAATACAAATTATTTATAATAAAGTTTAAAAAAAATAAATTATGGACTTTTTATAGGAAATGGGGTAATTAAATATTAATTATAATACCTTGAAAGTATGTGAGAGTGTATGATAATTCACTCTCACCAAATCTCATGTTATGTTACCTACCTGTTTTCTCACTGTGCCTTTATATTCCTTTTTCTTTCCATTTGTCATGATAGTTATATTATTATTGTTTTTCTTTTAATTGTATTGGTTATTATTGTTTTTATTGTATATTTTTTTAAAGCCCTGATTAAGCTTATAATTTAGGCTGAATCATCAGCACATAAATATATATCAATTTTTCTTATTAGTGGTTATTTTTTGATGACCGCACCCCTAACCAACTTCCCCATCTTATTGATTTGTATTGGTGCTTTAAATTTTACATTAGTGTTCAATTTTTTATTTTTTTTTTAAGTATTGCCAGTAATCATATTTTATGTTTTTTCAGAACCTACAAGGACAACGACACCCGCCCCACCCACAACCACCGTTGACCCTACCACTAAAGCGCCCAATACCACAACAGTTGCTCCCACTTCAAGCCCACCTACCACCCCCAAACCCACTCAGCCTACCACCCCCAACACGACCACCTCCCACACCACCCCTTCCACGCCTAGCCCTACCCCTCCATCCACCTCTACCCCCACCCCTCCACCCACCACCCCCACTACAGCCCCCACGCCCGCCCCAGGCCCTACCAATGCCACCACCACTGTGCCTCCGGCTCCATCTACAACAAGCGCTCCCCTACCGCCTCCATCTGACAGGAAGTTTGACGCATTCAGTTTTCTTGGTGAGTTGTACATATATAATTCATTACCTCATCAAATTATCTAGATGCAATTGAAAAAAATTCAAATAAATTATTACCAAAGATTATTAAAGGGTACAACCAAGCAAGATTGGGAAATCTGCTCCCACGACTTTTTTGATTTAACTTGAAACACTCCATTATAAAAATATTAAAATGCCTTTTTTACTAGATCAAAAATGTAATAAAACTAGAAAACAACAGAATAACTAAAATATGTTATTACTTTCACTTACCTATATATGAAATATATAATAAGGGAAAATATTGCAATCATGAAAATTTTCGAATTCCAGTTTTCAAAGGAAATACACGTTTTAGGGTCCCCTGAGTCCAAATAACCAAGTCCCCCCAAAAGGTCTGTGTGTCCCTTTGTTTGTGGTAAGTCCAACACGAAAACGAAAAGGTGTGAGATAATGAAAATTCATATTTGAGACATCTATACGCCCGAGATGTTACAGCAACTTTTTCATCAAAATAGGTAAACGAGAAGAGCCATTTTATACCATGTATTTTGCACCTTTTTACGATTTTGATTAAACTCGCTATATTGATGTAAAATTTAATGGGCTTTAATATGATGTAGGTTTCATTCTGATTGAAATAGTCTTACAGGGCTTAAATACCAATAATTTAAATTTTCTTCCACTGAACTACCTTTAATTTTGTACATTCCAAAAGCTTAACCATATAATCTTAATGACGGCTAAATATACAAGTTGGACGAATTCGATGACCAACTAAAGGATAAAAGAGTAAAACTATTTGTTAACATAATTTTTTGGTTTACTGATAATAAGAACAGTAATATAGACGTATAATATACTGTTGGAAAGATAAAGATTTTAGAAAAAATATTATCTTATACAAAATCTTGTAAAATTTAAGAAATAGTGAAAAAAAGCCGATAAAACTAACTGATTATTCTAGATTATTATATAATAGATTTTTTAATAAAACACATGTTTCTATAGAAATTTAATTTATTTAATTCTTCAATGGTTTCACTAATTTTTATCTCTGACTATTTGAAAATTCTTTAATCAATTTTTAAAAAGGAGGTTTAAGTAAAAAAATTTAAAAAAAACATTGTTGGAGGTTTACACCACAAAAAAAACATTTTGGCTCTTTTTTCCTTTAGTTGGTCATCAAAGGGCCTAGCCGGATAAGCATGTGAAATCTGCCCCCGCGTGTATTAAAACCAAATTTATAACATTAAGTCACATCTATGAGAAACAACCTTACGCAAATTTTTAGCCCCTTAATCCTAACGGGAGGGAAGTTATGGAGGGGGAAAGAAAAAACAAAAAAAATTGTTTTCTCCTGAACAGCTCAACCGATTTTCATGAAAAAAATATATGTTATGGATTTTACAAATAGGTTTCAAAAAATATTATTTTAAATTTTTTTCCACAAAAATGCTGTTCAAAAAAAATTTTTGAATTTTTCAAAAAAATATTTTCTGCTTATGATGATTTGGTACACCTCCAATCTTTCGCTACTTTATTTCATTGGAGGGTCCTACATAACATATATTTTTTTCAATTTTATCGCAAGTGTACCCCATAGTGAAAAATAAAAAAAACGATTTTTTCTCCTGAACGGATCAACCGAATTTCACGAAAAATATATATGTTAATGGTTTTCTAAAAGAGTGTCAAAAAACATTTTTTTTAAATTTTTTATTTTGAAAAAGTGAGTCAAAATATTTATTTTTAATTTTAAAAAACAATTTTAAAATTACTTTGGTTTGGTACACCAACAATTTTTTGCTAATATAATTCATTTGAGGGTCCTGCACAATATATATATTTTTTTCGAGTTGATCTGAAATGTACCCAATAGTGAAAAATAAAAAAAAACAGCATTTTTCAGCTCTCTGAGTGGTAGCTGTAGTCACGCATGAAGAGTAGGGATAGAGCTGTAGGATCGTAATGTCATTAGATATTAGATATTACTTACACACTGTGCACATACAAACTATTTACTATACCTATTATAATAAATATCTTATATTGGATGGAATATATATATATATAATTTTTTTTTTTTTATTTCTTTACTTGGATAATTCCTACATAGCACCATATGCTATATTTATATAAAACATAATTACAAAGATTTTGTTAATATATATGTTTTCATATTATTATATGTTAATCAAAAATGTTTTGATGACAGACTTGACAGCATAAAATGTTCGAGGAAATATCACTATATATTCGTCTCCCAAATGAACCATTCCGTTTTTCAAAAATATTAAAAATTATTTATTCTTTAAATCTCAACTGTCTATGTAAATATCCTGAAGTTGAGGAAAATGTTGCTAATTATATTATTAGAAATCTTCTATTGGATGTAATTTTTATTATTTTTTTAATTTTTATTTATTTATTTATTTTTTTTATTTTATTTTTTTATTTTTTATTTTTTGATAACAACATAAAACTATGTGCTCTATTCATATAAGAATTAAGAATAAAAATTTAAATAAGTAACTACGAAACAATTTTTATATATATTTTTTATATCATTAAGATAAAACTGTAAAACCAGTTAAAATGTCAGTCTATAAAACTTTGATGATGTATAAAATAATCGCTCAAAAAATAAATAAAAATTCCAGTATTTTTTGCTACTTCGGGATATTTAGATAGATAGGCAATATTTAAAGAATAAATAATTTTTAATGTTCGTAAAAAACGGAATAGTTCCATTGGTAAAAAAAGTAGTCTGACATCATAGATTACCATTTAACTTTAGATTAACATATAATAATATGAAAAAAATATATATTAAAAAAATCTTTGCAGTTATGTTTTATATAAATATAGCATATAGTGCTATGTAGTAGTTATGCAAGTAATAATATAGAGTAGTAATAAAGTAGTTAAAAAAATATATATATTCCATCCAATATAAGATATTTATTATAATAGGTATAGTAAATAGTTTGTATGTGCACAGTGTGTAAGTAATATCTAATATCTAATGACATTACGATCCTACAGCTCTATCCCTACTCTTCATGCGTGACTACAGCTACCACTCAGAGAGCTGAAAAATGCTGTTTTTTTTTATTTTTCACTATTGGGTACATTTCAGATCAACTCGAAAAAAATATATATTGTGCAGGACCCTCAAATGAATTATATTAGCAAAAAATTGTTGGTGTACCAAACCAAAGTAATTTTAAAATTGTTTTTTAAAATTAAAAATAAATATTTTGACTCACTTTTTCAAAATAAAAAATTTAAAAAAAATGTTTTTTGACACTCTTTTAGAAAACCATTAACATGTATATTTTTCGTGAAATTCGGTTGATCCGTTCAGGAGAAAAAATCTTTTTTTTATTTTTCACTATGGGGTACACTTGCGATAAAATTGAAAAAAATATATGTTATGTAGGACCCTCCAATGAAATAAAGTAGTGAAAGATTGGAGGTGTACCAAACCATCATAAGCAGAAAATATTTTTTTGAAAAATTCAAAAAAATTTTTTGACCAGCATTTTCGTGGAAAAAAATTTAAAATAATATTTTTTGAAATCTATTTGTAAAATCCATAACATATATTTTTTTCATGAAAATCGGTTGAGCTGTTCAGGAGAAAACAATTTTTTTGGTTTTTTCTTTCCCCCTCCATAACTTCCCTCCCGTTAGGATTAAGGGGCTAAAAATTTGCGTAAGGTTGTTTCTCATAGATGTGACTTAATGTTATAAATTTGGTTCTAATACACGCGGGGGCAGATTTCACATGCTTATCCGGCTAGACCCTTTGTTCAATTCGTATGTAAAGCCGTTATTTTTCAATCTTGATAAGATGTTATGGTTAATCTTATAGGATGTAGAAAATTAAACATCCTTTAGAGGAAGAAAATACTAAAATATACCATATAAGTCCTGTAAGACTATTTTACATCATTATATAGTGATTTTAATCTAAACAGTTTAAGCCGTTTTGTAGAAAATCGTAAAATTGGTCAAAATACATGGTATAATGTTGGTCGGTTAGCTGATTTTGATTAAAAAGTTGCTGTAACATCTTTGGTGTAAATTTCAGTTTTACACCACAATACAAGACTTTTTATTTTCATGCTAGACTTACCACATAGAATTTTTTGTGGGACTTGCTTATTTGGACTCAGGGGACCAATCAAAAACATGTATTTCCGTTGAAAACTGGAATTAAAAAATTTTCCCGATCCCAATATTTTCTCTTACTATATACTACATATATAGGTAAGTGAAAGTAATAATGTGTGAAACTGACATACCTAAAGTAATAAAAAAAAACATCACTTCAAACTTTGTTAGTTATATAAGGCTTTTCATGTTATCTAGTTTACATAAAATATTAGGCAGAGCGATGTTTTTCCTATTGAGCCTGCAAAGGGGTTTGTTGTATAATATATATTAACTAAAGCTTGCTGATTTATTATTTGTATGTTATTTGTTGTTATAGGTGGATTCGCTTTGGGTCTCGGCCTGGTCGCTATTGGTTTCCTGTCCTGGAAGTTTTACCTTTCTAGACAGGAGAACTACTATCACACCTTGTAAACATTGACGAGGTGTCATAAATTCTATCACCATCACCATGCCATTATTTTCTAAAAGTTAAGATGGGGACCGCCTTTTGTCAAAATTGAAAAAAGAAAAAAAAAAAACTCTTATATTCTGATTTTTTTCAATGAAATTTATTTGAATTCAATATGGCATGTTTAATAAGATGATTGTTTCATGGAGCAACTTCATTCTTCAGAGCCCCTTGGTTAAATGTTAAAAATTGTTTCTAAAAAGAAAAAAAAAAAAAAAGAAAATTTACTCTTTTTGCATTTTAATTTCTTCTAATCGATTGCCCGCTATGATAATGTTTATAAAACAGTTGATTTATCTAGCACTCGTCCATAACATTTTTGTATCAGTATAATTATAATATGATAGTATATTAAATAAAGAGGTGCCTGTTATCGCGATAAGGTATCTGTGATAAAAACGAGATCTAAAGGAGAGAAAACTTTAGATGTAGTAAGGACTGATTTTTGAGAAGGAGGCTGTTTTTGTTTTGTATTTTATTTTGAAATTGTTAATCCATAGTGTGCAAGCGTCGCATGTTACTAACATATTAGCTTGTCGACTCGTATTCTAAAGTGTTACTAGGTTATATAATCAAAATTTTTTTTTTTTTTTTTTAAAAGAAGTCATATTTTTGGCACCTCCGTCGCATCTTTTGCCTGCACCTAGATTGTTTAGACAGCCGTAATATTTTTAGTTTATTTGTCTTCAACTGCTTTTACTTGAGTAAAAATATATTTAGTAGAATTTTAAGTAATCATAATATTCCAAAAACCCTGTTTTATTTCATATTAGTAATTGTATATAATTAGGGATTATATAATTTAGTTTGTTTAATGTGGGTATGATTGGTGATATCTGATTTTTGTTATGTCAAAACGTGTAATTGAAAATTGTAATTTCTACTTAATATTACAACTATATTTGTGTCATAGTTTTATTATTTGACGGTTTCAATTTATTTCATATACTATTTTTATTAAATATGTTATCTTGTAATAATCCATTTTATTTTGTAAGTTTATTTGAAATAAACATTTTGATTGTTAGTAACAGACTGAGGATATATGTATATATTTATTTTTTTTACTTCTACCTTTATCATTTCCCATTTCCTAATATATAATTTTTACATTAAAAGATTCAAAATGTTGGTATTTAATATAATGGTGGAGGAATAGTTGACCATAGAATAAATCATTGAGTTTTGTAATAAGTTCATAGCGTTTTTCAATATTTGAATTTAATCCTCTCTGCGTTTATAAAGTCATGTTCACTTGGTAAATAATGTTTGCATATTCTAAAAAAGGATTAGTTAAGGTGCTTTTATGCATCGATTCTTAATTCCTTAAGTGGTATTTTGCTTGCTCAAAATGGGAGAAATTTAATTATATTGAATTTTAATTTCACGAGTTTTACTCATGTTGATGTACTAATTCATTGTTTTATTAGTTCTTATTACTTTATTAAATTTTACATGGAAAGATTTTATTCACTTATTATTTCTATACAAACCCATATATTATATCTTGTTACTGTTTAGCTCTGATAAAGGCCAAGTAATATGGGCCAAAAAGGTTGCATAATTAATAATTGTTCACTATTTAAGTGATAATTGTAACTGCTGTTCCATATACTTCATTATCCTCATATAATAAACTATTTAATATTCTACAAATTAAAATTTCTATTATTGATTATTAATATTATATTTATCTCTTATTATTATTATTATTAAGCCCCAATAATTTATATTATTAATCGAGGATTCAGTAAAACTAGAAATAACCATAACCCCTGATTCGTGTCAAATGCTACAGTTTTATTAATAGGAAATGAGTTATTACGACAATATAATTAGTTGTGTCCTATTTCACTGATCAAACAGCCATATTAATTATTTAAATTAATATGAAAAAAATTAGCTGTCGTAAAATCATTAGAAAAGTTGTATTTTATAATGATGTATGTGAGTTTTAAATAAAATACTTAAAAATAAAAAAGTATTCCTATATTTGTTTGTTTAAGATAATGATGTTATGTGTTTGAGAAGAAATGCATACATTGTTAGTTGTGAAGTGTCCTTGAATAGTGAAGCAGGTTTTATAAATAGAGAGTTTGTTTTGACATCTAACTGACCTTGCATCAGCTATTACTTCCTATATCAATTGAAAATTAACTTATCTAATTTTCATTTAAATATCAGTATTTATCAAGGTTGCCTACACCAAAAACGACCAAATATAAAAATAAAATTTAAATTGTTCATCATGAATGCATGATATTGTTCATACCTATCTTATTTGTAGTAGTAAGGAAGATGAAAACATTATTCATCTGTTAGTTAAATATTTTTCCTTTAATAATAAAAAAAAAAAAAAAAAAAAAAAAAATTGAATGTACTATATTGACAGAAAACAGTATAATAAAAATTTTAAGTCAAAAGTTTTGGAACACACTATTTATTATTATATAAATAATAATTATATTATATAATAACTATTATTATTATTATATAATAGTGTTTTATTGCTTTTAAGATTTACATATCAATTAGCAAGAGGATTTACATATCAATTACATAATTTCTTATAGCAAGAGGTTTGGCCTATATTTTGTATAAACAAAATCATTAATAATAAATATATATATATATATATATATATATATATATATATATATATATATATATATATATATATATATATATATTATATTGTGTGTATAAATATTAAATAAAAATTAAACTTACTTCTTTAGAAACAAATAAATAATTATTACGAATAATTCAAATCTTGATTAAATAATAAACACACACTTTAAAAAAAAGAAACAATTTTAAATAAGACAAAATATTCATGATTCTATATTAACTAAAAATAATAACATAACAAATTGTTAACAACTTCTGTTGTAAATAAAAATAATTTCTTATTGTTGGTAATTGTTAATATGTCTTCTATATTAAAATTTCCCATAATATGCTTTAACAAAAAAATCTGACTGGATTTAAAAAAAGGACACAATATTAAAAAATGCCGAATATTATCGTAATCATCGGTATTACATAAAGGGCAAGTCAAGTTGGGTTCTAATTTATACCCTAATCCAGTGGTTCCCTACAAGGTTTTTTTTCAGACCCCTTCATTCAATCACTTCAGTGGCTTCAATAACCCCTAAGTCCTAAAAAAATGTGAATATTTATACACACATACACTAGGCTAGGCTTTTAAGTGGTTAAAGGAGGCATTCAACCATAGACCCATCATCTTTCACTTATCAGTTAGAAACCTAGGTGTATTCCTCGACCATAACCTAACCTGGAACAATCATATCTCTCAAATTTCCAGAAAATCCATAGCCATTCCCAAACAGTTCCTCAGACTACGTGATCTAATACCTCTTAAAACCTGCCAACTCCTAGTATCATCTTCCCCCACTTCAATTATGGCTGCCTGGTGTTAGGCTGACTGTCAGAGACGCTTGAGATGAGGCTGAAGAGACTAATGAACTGCTTCATTAGATTCATCTTCGGAATTCTCAGATCTCCACCTGGTATGCCGAGTTGAAATGGCTTTATCCAAAATTTCGAAGGCAATACTTCCTAGGAACCAATCTTTACCAATTCTTCAGAACCAAACCCCTCTTTATCTTTAATATGTTCACACCACTCTCCTCTGTCCACTCTATCAACACAAGATCCTAATCCCTGAATCCCTATCTTTAACTTCCTTCAAGCATAAATTATTTATCCATCTCCTTGAATATCAGTCTACCAGGCCTTTATAAGCTTTGTCTATTTGCCCTCTTTATTTTATTTCAATTTCAATTATTCAATGTTTTATTTCTTGTATTAATTATAAGGTTGCATATTACCTTGTACATATATATATTCGTGATTGTATGTATCTATTTTTGTATTTATAATATGCAGTAGAATTTGTTATTTTTTAAATGATGTATATTTTGATGACTTACTCGCCAGAATGAATATTTAATGTAAATTTATATGGGACAAGCTGTCCCAGAATAAAAATTATTTTCATTTCATTTCATTCTGCATGAAAATGTAGCGTCAATGTCATACGTTCACTTCCAAACGCAGGAGTTGGTGGTGTCGCTTCAAGAGACATGTCAAGTCAGAATGCTGTAGCACCAGCATTAAGTTTACTTTAAACCCCAAAACATTGAATTAGAAATAGAAATAGAAAATAATCTTTATTCTGGGACATAATCCCTTAAGAACAACAAATATGTACAATTAAAGTATACAGCGTATCTGGCCAAAAGACCAAATGATCATGATTAATTCTTATTTACAATGGTGTAAGAAGTAATAAAATAAAAAAAAGGAATATATCTAAACAAAACAAAAGAGTAAAATAAATGAACTTCTTCAGATGTATACATTTGCTGAATAAAACTAAATTTAAGAAGATTAATAAATTAAGTTAGGTATGATCAATGAATAATATTTCCTTTTTACATTTAAAATCTGATGTTTGATATAATACGTCATTGCTGTTGAGCGTTTGTTTGGGAATACAGGAGGTATTGGAACAGTTGGGACTTGAATGATGATAGAGATGAAGCATGGCGGATATGAGTAGGTAGGGAATTCCAGAGATTTGCAGAGCGGACAAGAAAGGAATGATCAAAAGTTGTTGTTCTATGGGTAGGAATGTAAAGGTCAGAATGGCGAGACCTTGTTTCGAGGGAGTGGAATGACGATTTAAATTGTAGAAGACTGCGGATATAAGGAGGGAGCTAGGTGTTAATGGTTTGGTAAAGGAATGATCCTAGGAAATATTGTCTACGCATTGGAGGGAGGAGCCACTTTAACTCGCCGTATAAATGGGTCACATGAGACCCCTTTGGAGTGTTGAGGACAAATCTTAAAAATATGTTCATAATTCGCTTTAGCCTGTCCTCAAGCACTGTCGGGAGGCCACCATATACTAAGCAGCAATAGTCAAAGTGGGGGAAAACAAGTGAGGAAATTACGGAGGTTACGGATGGATAGTGGAAGAAGATGACGGGAACGATGAAAGTATTTGAGGGTACTTATTGTTCTGCGTGAAATTTTTGCATATGGGGTTTCCACAAAAGGGTTTGGTCAATGGTAATACCCAGGTTTTTGACTGAGGAGCTGTAAGTGATTGGATGCTGATTTAGGATTAGATTCGGAAATGTATTGTTGGATCTAAGGAGGGAATCGGAACCTATAACAATGGCCTGAGTTTTCATAGCATTCAACCTTAGTTTATTGAGGTTGCCCAGGCACAGATTCTATCCAGGTCTTTCTGAATTTTGGCAAATGCTACTACTGACTCGGAAGGAGAGAAGGATAGGTAGATCTGAAAGTCATCAGCGTATAGATGGTGGGAGCAGTGATGGATGGAATTGGGAAGATCATTGATATAGATATTAAAAAGGAGAGGATATGCTTGAACCCTGGGCCACACCTGCCGAAAGGGCAAGAAAGGAAAACAGGATTGTTAGGAATAGTGACAGGTTGAGTCCTATTTGAAAGAAATGATCAAAACCAGTGAATAGTGCTGTTGGAAAAAGATAAATACTGTAATTTGGAAAAAAGGATAGGGTGATCAAGGGAGTCAAAAGCTTTTGAAAAGTCTAGAAGTATTAGTGCTGTCTGTTTCTTTTCGTCCATGGCGGTATGTATGTCGCTGGTGATTTTGAGGAGAGCAGATTGTGTGAAAAAGCCAGGTCGAAAACCAGATTGGAGAGGATCGAGAAGTTTGGATGTTTCGAGGAAGTTAGACAATTGGGACTGAACTATTTTTTCTAGTGGTTTGGAAAGGTTAGAGAGGATGGAAATCGGGCGATAGTATTTAGGGGATGTGGGGTTAGGGATTTTATTGATAGGGTGGACTATTGCTTTTTTCCAATTGGTAGGAAATGTGGAATTTTGGATTGAAAAATTATAAATAAGGAGAAGAACTGATAGGATGTCGGGAAGGCATAATTTTAGTAATTTAACAGGTATACCATCTATTCCTGTGGAGTTGGTATGAGATTTCATAATTGAATTACTAAAATTTAAAGCTAATACAAGGTAGACATTAATTCAAATACTAATAAAGAAATCAGATATTGTCCATTATCTTATTGAAGTTACATTTGTCCTTTAAACTCATAATTCTCAAAATGTTACAATTGTAATTGTGAAGAAGCAGTCATTCGTTACGATCAGAAGGACAATGGCAGGTAAACCACGGTGACTCCAACAGCCTAGAGGGGTCCAGATTTGGTTAGAGGCTTCTGGGACCTGTACAGTTCTCGAAGTGTCTAGAATGACTCATTCGCCTCCCTGCATTTACCATCCTCCCTCCCTTTGTCCAGACCCTTCTATAGTAATATAAATACAGGTCCAATACGCCTTAGAGAGTCAGTCTTATTCTGGCTCAACAAGATGATGTATCAGTGAACTGTGACAGTGTTGTAAAACTGTGTGTCTCAGTCTTGTGACAACCGGTCAGTGGGAAATTAGAAAACTGTAGGTTATAACTTATTGTTGTAAGTTTTAGAATAAGTCTATTAGATTGTATAAATTCATGTAAGTAGTTTAGCTGTCAGGAATCTCTGATTTTATTTGTAAAGGTTAAATCTTAAGATAGTTATTGTTGTTATACATTTAATTAACTTAATAATTTCTTTGTATTTAATAAATATTTGTATTTTGTAAATTGAGAGTAGTTTATTATTCACACCCACACAAACAACATTCCATAACATAACAATATCAATGTTGAATTTGTTAGTATACTTTTGTTTTTTATATAAGAAGAGTTTCTAAGAATAGCTTCTTAAATCCTTGGAAAATAAATGATTGGCCTTTTTTTTTAATTTTGCTCTTTAAATTTTTTAAATTAACTAGATCATTGAGTGTCCATGGTTCTTTTGAACCCACATTATTTATATGCATGAAATGTGTTTTAAACTATAGACAATAATTTAATAATGATAATAATAATTTAACTATTGTAAATAAACAAAAGAATAAGTTATGACAGATTAGCCATATTTATATTTTGTTTGTTCTATATGGAAAACATAGCTCAAGTTGATTATTGCGCTCTTATTTATGAATAATGAATATTTTTTAATTAAATTTTTGTTTTAATAATTTCTATTCATCCATTTTTAGTCAGTTTGCTGATGTTCCTCAAGGCAGTATCCTAGGACCTATTATTTTCACAGTTTATACAGCTGATATCCCATCCCATCCTAACACTTTCCTTTCTACCTACACTGATGACACTTGTGTGTTATCAGTCAATACTGATCCAACTATTGCCTCTCAAACTCTCCAATCCCACATCAGAGACCTCGAAGTATGTTGTCAGAACTGGAGAATTAAAATAAATGGCAACTAATCCAACCAAATTACCTTTACCCTTCGTCGTAAACCTATGACATCCTGCCCTACTGTCTCCTTCAATAATATAATACTCCTCTTGTCTCAGTTGAACAGATCCGATATCTAGGACTGCACCTTGACAAACGTCTCACTTGGAACCCTCATACAAGACTGAAAGGACAAGAAACTGCTCGACGTTGTCGACTACTTCAACACTTACTAGACAAACGTTCTAATCTTCCACTTAACTACAAAAGACTCATCTACATGACTATCATAAGGCCGATATTGACTTATGGAGTAGAGCTTTGGGACTCTACTAAACCATCGAATTCTTCCCGTATCCAATCCCTACAATCCAAAATCCTTCGTAAAATCCTCAATGCTCCTTACTTTGTCACGAATACACTAATCCATAAAGACCTTAATGTTCCGTATGTTGCTGATTTGGCCCGATCTAGATACCATTCCTTTCATGGCAAACTCCATTCCCACCCTAATCCTCTAGTTTCAATCCTTTCTTCCTCTTCAATTCCTGACAATCCTCCGTCTGAAAAGGAGATGGCCCCGAGACCTTCTAGTTTAGAACATTTTTAGAGTGCTTCCATTGGGAAGCTTCTCTACATGTGTTTCATGCCTTTATATATATATTCCATCTAATTTACTTGTTGTATTCCTGTATACAGTTGTAAATTCCAATAAATAAATAATAAAAAAATAAAAAATTGTGTTTTGTTTCAAAGAATATTAATTTAGTTTTTTTAAAGGACTATATAAGTAGACCAATTTCCTTGCAGAGGTATAGCCATGCCATTATTCTGTGTTTTGTAAATATTGTAAAGAAAGAAATGAAATTTATAAATGAAACACTTTTTTGCCCCAAAAATTAATAAAATGAATGTATTATTATTATTTATAAAAAATTGAAGATTAAATTAGGCTTCACCGTGGACACATATACTGTTTCAACTTTTTATTATATTGCAGAGACTATCATCCTGAGCTCACTAGGAATATTGTACCACCATATATATTAAGGCTAGGCTGGATTTGTGAAATTCCGAGAACTATACTGAAGAAATTCCTATTGGATATGACGCTCAACTTCACTGGGTTGCTATGAGTACACAGCATACTGGATCAATCCTAAAGACAATCTCAAAGAAAAACAATAGAGGGAGATACTGCCAAATTGAATAATACATAGATTTAACTCATTTCAAAATTGCTCATGGACATATATAAATCCAGTCTCGCCTCAATATATGTGGTGATACAGGATTCCCAGTGAGTCCAGGATTACAGTCTCGCTAAGTTTTGCAACTGTTTTCTTTCGAGTCCATAACTCTCCAAAAACGATTCAGTATCTACTGGGATGGTCCCTCTGCTTCCGAACCAAAGTCCAGTGACTGTAAATTCTCTTTCGCCAAACTCCTCACGAAATTGTTTTTGCAGGTATGTAATTCATTTTCTATAAATGTTTTCTTTCTCCTCTTGAATTTGTTTGCCTTGTTCCCGGTCATTTGTTTCATATCTGATAGTAGGATCTACTAGCAGTGCTTCATTTTCTGTGGCACTAAATGCCAAGATATACACAAATGTTGTTGATCCATCAGTATCAAGGCAAAAAACTTCTTGAAAACATTTGTATTTTTTCCTTTCCAAAAGTTCTGCAATCTCCTTCTTTGTGTGATTGTGCGGGTGGGTAACGAGAAGCATGTTATGTGGACATTTTCCCAACACATGTGCAGGGGTTTCTAATTCTCGACCGCATCTGCGGCTGAGGGGTCCAACAGCTTTATTGACATGGCATCTTGAGCTGCCCGGGACTCCATGAAGTGCATTGGTCCACTCCTCAAAAGACTTTTCCCTCAAGTACTGTCTCACTTTCTTTAGCTTGAGAGGGGTCTCCATAGCATATCTTTCAATCTGCAATAGTTCGGTGCACTCGTGGATCTCCACCATTAAGTTGAAAATGTATATGGATATATACATTTATTTAGTAGTATCACCCTTTTTTGTTATCTATAATTGTCTTCAAGATTGATTCAGTATGCTGTGTATTCATAACAACTCAGCAAAGTTGAGGTAGCCGATCCAATTGCTGTTTTCTCTCTTTTAAGTATATTTAAAATAATTTTAATTGAGAGAAATGCTTTACTTAATTAAAAATACAATGTTGGCCATATGTATCAGTTTTCTCCTTTACACAGCTTACTAAAAGATCAAAATGATATATTGTATTTTTTTTATTTACTCGTTATTAATTTTCCTTTATCTTATGTTGATATGAATAAGTTCTTGTTATAGTTAGCACATTATGTTATACTACATTACACCTCAGTGAAGTGAGAATGGTTGACTGTGTGAGTAAGTGAGAGAAGTTAATTCAGGGTTCAGTCAAAAGAAATAAACTTAGGTCTACTAATTTATTAAGTTTATATCTTAATTGTGTGTTCTTTTGACTGCACCCTGAATTAACTTCTCTCACTTACATAAATCTCATTTACAGCAAATAAATCCCCCCCTCCCAAAAAAAAAAGTGAATGAAAATGAGCACCAAAATGACAAACATTATTAGAATTAAAAAATAAAATAAAAATATAGGTGAAGGTTAATAAATAACTTACTTAATCGAGTCCTCTTTACCGCGGAGCAGTGCGAGGTGCTATCTTATAGAGCCTGACGCATAGTTCTCTAACCTGTACAAGCTGTCTTCTTCTGCAATCGATTCCTCTATAAATAATAGTAATAATAATAGGCTTACCGAACCTGAAGGTTCGATGCCGATACCACCATATTCCGTCTACACAGACTCGTCCAATGTTCTCCGTTCAAGTTCCGCGTTGTGCAACCTTCTAAACTCCCCAGTGCCCTCATCTCTCTTCGGACCAAATATTTTACGCAGTACCTTATTTTCGAAAACCTTAAGTCGTTGTTCATGCTTCAAAGTAAGCGGCCACGTTTCGCTTCCATAAAGAACCGTTGGAAGAATAATAGTTTTATAAATTCTAACCTTTATGTTTTTAGATAGAAGCCATGATCTAAGTAACTTAGCAACTGAATAATAACACGCATTTCCCAGCTTTAACCGGGGCTTTATTTCTCTTGAAGAGATAAATAAATTTTAATAATAAAATAGAGTGGAGCCAATGCAAGTGGCAGGGTGAGGGAGTGGTCCATTTTAAAGCCAGCCCTATTGCCAATAGGTTTATGTTTGATAAAAAAATTCTTACAGGATCAGAGTGCACCAATGCACTAAAGCTCAACATAAACTACTACTTCAGGATCGAAATGCCGGGTAACTGAAACTGTTGGACCACTCAGCCGCAGATGCGGTCAAGAAACCCCTGCACATGTGTTGGGTAAATGTCCACATTGCTCGTTACCTGCCAGTACAACCTAATAAAACAGGAAATAGTGGAACTTCTAGAAAGAAAAAACTACGACTTTCATAAGAAAAACTCAAATAGATCTACTTGGTGTACACACACTGAAAAATAAATGGTACCAAATGAAAGAAGAGGGAATTTTCTAGAAGCGTTAGAAGTGGAATCTTCAAAATAGGAAAGTAAGTTATCGCACTACTTCATGCAGACAATTAACTTTTAATATTTCTCGGCATATTTGGCAAATAGTTTTATTGAGGAAAACTTTTTATGACTTATTTCATACAAATAGGAGTGGTAAGTAAGAAAATTGTAGAAAATAAATCATCAATTATTATCTGACTTCGAAACTTTCTTTCACTGATCACTTTTTTCTCCTTTTGCAGACAAGATTCTAAGATCATTTTCATCCATTTTTAAGAACTAATTAGTAAGCTAAGTGTCTTTGAGTTGCGAAATAGAAATTATCAATAAAATCAAGAATACTAGCAGAATTAAAAACTTGGAAATTTATAACTTAAGACAATCTCTAAACAAATCAATAGTTATTTTCATCAGAGGAAAGATGGAAAAAATAAATATATTCAATAATATTTCATAAAAAATTTAATTATTTGAGGACCATACATACTTCTTTCTTTGTACATATAATTTTAAAAGTAATTTAATTTTTAAATCTTAATACTTTATAGTGAAATTAATATGAAAACACTTATTAATATGTGTAATTTAAAAATAACAATTACATTTCTAACAAAGACACATTCGAAGGTATATAAAAAATATAGAAAGCTCACAAAGCTTCAAGCTGAGTTGAATAGCCAGAAATAGTACAGTAAAAATGGAATACTGCTACTTATTAGCTCATATAAAAAGAATTAAGTACAAAAATAAAATTACCTTTAAAAATAAGCTTATTTTTAAATATATCTATTATCTTTTTATAAACTTACAATTAAAACATTTTCCTACCATTAAAAATACCGAATAAGGCTGTAAAATCAATAAAACTAAAATAAAACACTTAACTTAAGCAATGTGCCTTATTTAAAAAAATCACAATGAATAGGAACAACGTGAATTTAAAGCTAATGCTTTCTCCCATGGCGATGGCTTTTCGAATTGCTTGCTGGTTTTCCAACTTCCATTTTGCCTTCTTTTAATTCATTTTTATGAGGACTGCTGTTGACTACTTTTTCAGCTTCAAGGAAGAACATAACATCTCTAAGTTGGTCTTTCAATTCTGTTACCTCTTCTTCTTTCTTTGATTTGTACTTTTCAAACTCCTTTTCTAGAACATTATACTTATCCTGCCAAAGGGTCTGGTTTGTTCTCATGGCATTATTCAGTTCTTTTTCTTCCTGAAGTTGCTTATAGGCAGATGTTAATTTCGATGACATAGTTTGCAATTTCTTTTCTAGATTAGCTTTTTCTTTAGACAGAATGTTGACGTTATCAGTAAGTGACTTTGTTTGCTCAATAGAATTTTGAACTTTCTCTTTTAAAGCAGATATTTCATCATAAGTTCTCTTTTCAAGATCACTTACAAACTTTTCATAATACATTCTCTGAGATTCTAGTTGAGAACTTAACAAGTAAGTATACTCCAATTGAACGTTTTCTAATTTTTCTTCGAACTCGGAGGATTTATTTTGACTAGGTCCCTCGACAAGCTTTCCATCGGCCTTGTTCTGCAGGAGACGATGAACGAAATTGTCTCCTACATAGTCCCAGACACTATTACTACCAACTTGCATAGAGTAGCAGTGTTGAGTATCAATATAATGCTGGTAAGCATGTCCTTGGAGGTATCTACCACAGCCAACATGACCACATATTAAGCATATCCACAATGACTCGGAAGCCATACATTCGAGACAATGACTGTCACTATTGGGTTCAGGTGTCTGTACATACCTACAAACAGGGCAGCTTGTATCACCCCACTTTGCCAGACAGTTTCCATGAAAAGCATGATTACATAATATAGTTAAAATACCGTCTACTGACTCATCCATTCTCTCCAGGCAAACGGGACAAGTTGGAAGTTCAGTATGTGAAACAGGAGCAATACTTCCTCCTTCTATTTCAGATATTGTTTCTACCTTCGAAACAAAAACCAGGTGACAACACCAATCAGGATCCATACTAGTAAATGGAATGCCATTAAAATTCTGATAGAACATCTGCACTGATTCAGGAGAACGAAAGGTTATCAATGACATATACTGGTTAGGTGAGCTGTCTCGAATAATTCTAATATGTTTTATTTCATCTTTACAAGGTTCTAGGAACCTTAAAAGTTCACTACAGTTCATTGTAACAGGTATAGCTAGAATGCACAATGTTTGGCTTCTGAAAGATGCCCTATCTATATTAGTCAGTTCATTTTCTTTGAACAAGTGTATAATACCATGTGTCTTTTCTACATAAGGGTTTCCTGAAACAAACTGTAATACTTCCTTAGCAGCTTTTCCTTCGATTATTGTCTTTATGGGTACTCTTTCAACAGTGCCATTCGAACAAACTGGCTTTGCAATGTTTTCAACTCCCTCTGCCATTGAACTGTTTACAATACACAATGTTTGTATATCAATATTTCTAGCCTTCCTTCGGCCTCTAAGCAAAGGTATTGTCTTGCGTGCGCTTAAGTCAAAAGAACCTTCATTTTTCTGCAAATCATTGTTCTGGCTAGTTTCAATCCTAACAACACACAATGAAACATCAACTGAGGGCATATCGTAGATCAACAATGCATAAGGCCTCGAAACCAAACCAGAGCTGCTAATTTATAAAAACAATGACAATTTATGTTAATTCAATTAGACCAAAACAACCAAGGGCTATTGAGAAATTTATATAACCTGTCATTAGCCTTTCTAAAAACATAATCAGCTGTTTCCAGTGTAGCCATAAAATTATTTTTGGCATGGTAAAAAAATAATCATGGGTTCAAAGTCAACATGAAGTAATTATCTATTTAGATTTTTTTTAAATGTAAAAAATAGATTAATTATCCCTGCGAAATGTCAACGAAATTAGCTTCAAGGAGGTATGTTGGCTTTTCTTTATGGGGGACCAGGTGGGATGAAAACATAATTTATTTTTTCTAAACACTATATAAATATCTATTTGAAAATTAATTATGTGCTTGAGAATAATATAATATTCCATTATAAACTTTAAAATACCTTATTTTATTTTTATATGTTCAGATCTATTTCAGGGGCGCCCCTATTCTCCTCTCTCTCGCCCTCTACCATAATAACACTACGTAAGCATTTGATTGATAAAAGTTTTTCTTTAATTACACATTTTAGTCCCGTACGCGTTTATTTGACTAATTTAATAATTTTCTCATGTCTCATATTCTCCCTCTTAAGAAATCTTAATTAGTGATTTTCCGTCACAAAACTGTTCTGCATATGACGGAATAGGTAGGAGGGACTCTAAACAGACCTGAGTAATTGAGTTATCAATATATGTACAGTGAGTGTCAAAAGTATTCGGAATTCGTATTTCTTTTCATTTAATAAGTATATTTCACAACTATGAATTTAGATAATTCTTTTTCACTCATAAATCTTCGAAAAGTTTATTGTTTTTAAAAAATACTCGATAATTGATGTAAAATTACAAGATCATTCAGTGTCAAAAATATTCGGAAATCGTAATATTTTGTTGTTTAATGGTTTCAAATATTCATTTCCTCACTAATCTTCGACATGTTTGACAAAATGTTTATGTTCTAAACAATTCTTCTCCCTTATGTAACATACATCCAATTTTGGAAAGCATTTTTTTAAAAATAAGGCCCTAAAATAAAAACGCAACAATCGAACTACGGTTTCGAATTGTTTTTTAAAGATATATATTTTAAATGTTAAAAATAAAATTGATGATAATATGTGGATGGTTATGTATAATGTAGATAATATAATAATAAAATATAAAAGCAAAAAGGTGAGCGTCCAAAAAATATTTTCATTTCTTTTTTAAACATATTTATTGATATTTACAACTATATACAAAATTAGATTTTAATATCTGTGTTTTAATGGTCTCTGTGTGTATGTAGTAATTTTAGCAAGAAGACGATAAGTTTTATAAAACTGAAATTTCATGTTTAATAACTTATTTGTATGTGATGTTACACCAACTTTTTCATCGAAATCGGCATAACAAAATAGCTACTTTATACCGTGCATTTTTAATTTAACGCGCCTTGATTTGCAATTTTCTTTCTATTTGAAATAGTCTGACTGGGCTTCAATACCGAATTTTCTTCCTCTAAAGTACTTTTAATTTTGTAACTCTCCAAAAAAATAACCATATAATTTTGTTTTATTTATTAATTTTTTCATTCATTTTAAACATATTTATTGATATTTACAACTGTATACAAAATACATCAAGTAAATGTGATAGACATATGGTAAATTGACATGAAATACATGTAGAGACACCACCCATTGGCAGCACTCTAAATTTATCCTAAACTAGAAGATCTCGGGGCCATCTTTTTTTCAGACGCCTCGGAGGGTTATCAGGAATTGAGGAGGAAGACAGAATGGAAACCAGTGGATTAGAGGAATGGAATGGAGTTTTTCATGGAATGAATGATACCTGGTTCGGGCTAAATCAGTAACATATGGAACATTAAGGTCTTTATGGATAAGTTTATTAAAAAAATATTAAATGTTAAAACTGAAAGACTGATTTTTCATCTGATAAGAAAACAATACCTCAAATGAGTAAACCTTAGCTTATTTCTGAAATTTTTAGAACTTAATGTATCCACAATAAGTGTTTCGACTAAAAAAAATATGGCGAAAAGAAAAACATGGTAGTAGAAGTATGGAAAAAGTATTTCAGCAGGCAAGGCAATAAGAGAAAAGGCTGAATGTTTGCAACATTTTTTTAATGAGAAGAATGATTAATTAAAATGTTTATAGATGACTCTCATACTAAAATACATGGCTCTTATGAAGAAATTATGGTTTGGAGGAAAAAATAATTTAGTATGTCTTAGTAAAATACCTTGAAATGTCAGTGATAGTTAGGTATGTTTTTCTTTAAAAAAGTTTAATAATACTGGATTCATGGACAACATTATTGATAGGTTTGTGTATTTTATAAATATGAAAAGCTAGAATTTAAAGCAGAAGAAAAATGACGTATAAATTTAATTGTTAACATACGCGCGACAATGACTCTACGTTACCTATTCACAGTTAGTTGCTGCAAAGTTTTCAAAAAGTTTTCGAAATCCCTCTTCCATTATTTCTTTCAAATTTAATTAACTATTTGTGGGTCCTACTAAAAAGGAATAAAAGGTGGGCATAATCGAATGACGATCATCAGATCATTCGATTATTTCAATCATTCGAATTAATCGATTATCGGATTAATAGGTTTGTAGAAACGAATGGTCATTCGAACTGAATTTTTTAACGGCCATCGAAAGATTATAAGGGGCTAGGATAATGGAATGACTTTTTTTTTTGTTCTTTCTTTTTTTATAAATCGTATGCACATTACCCATTTCCACGTAGGCTCTGCCAGCTCAGGTATCAGGTTTCAGATACATATTAATCATTCGATCATTCTATTATGGAATCATTCGATTATGCCCACCACTACTTTGTACTGATTAGTTCTGTTTCTATGCCAACGGCTCTGCAAGGAGATTTGGTCGAGATCAAGTTCAACGCTCAAGTTTCTCCCTTAACTATGGCATCTAACTTAAATAGTCGTAGAATGGACCTCCCTCCTTCAACAGATATGTCGTGAACGATGATTCACTATTTCCATTACCATGCATTTCTTTTTTTTTTTTTTCTTTTTTCTTCTTTTTCTTCCAGTGGCGCGACAGGCCGTGTAGGCCCTGGGCCTCGTGGTGTAAACTCCTTTTTTTTTACTTCCTTATAAAAGCTCCGCCGGGACTGGGAGTCGAACTCAGAACCTGTAGTATGAGAGACTAGCGCGCTAGCCACTCAGCCATGGGCTCCCCATTTTTTTTTTTTTGTTACTTTAGATTAATACCAGTAGAGATCTAGAACAGAACGTGATGTTATTGTAGGGCTTCATAAAGCCATATCTACTCACCAAGTTCTTCCTCCTCTTTAGGTGGGGGTCTTTACTGACGTTCATCAAACTAATAAATTTTGATTGGAAGAATTTTCAGCTAAAAAATTTTCTTCTTTTTCATAAAATACCCTCGAAGAATTGAGACGTTGATTTCCAAAAGGCACTAAAGGACATTTTTTACTAAATTGATTTTTTTGACATATTTGTACTCCTATAATTAAGTTTTATCGAAATCGTCTATTTAAATTTATCTAATGAACACTCTGGGGAGCCCGTGGCTGAAAGGTTGTGAGTTCTAATCCCGGTTCCAGAAAGACTTATTCGAGCATTTAATAAATGGGGATTCACTCACAGCCTCTTCCCCGGGTATGGGGACACCCGTCAGCCAAATGTTGGCCACTCACAAAATTATGTGTAGTGAGTGATGACCCTAATCTATAAAATACATCGAGAAACGTGAGTGTAAGGTGGACTTACGCTCGTCAAATATATGGATCTGTTAAAAAGACACTCATAAAAAAAAAAAAAAAACCTTTCAATCGCAATTTTTACTTTCACTTACTATATATAGTAAGGGAAAGTATTGCGATCGTGAAAATTTTCGAATTCCAGTTTTCAATGGAAAAATTCGTTTTAGGGTTCCCTGAGTCCAAATAACCAAGTCCCGCAAAAAGGTCTGTGTGTGTGTGGTAACTCCCGGGCGGAAACGAAAAGTCCTATGAAACTGAAATTTCATATTTAAGACAACTATATGCCCGATACGTTACAAAATCTTTTTCATTTTTTCATAAAAATATGCTTACCAGAAGAGCCACTTTAGACTATGCACTTTGCACTTTTTTACGATTTTCTCAAAAACGGTTCTGACGATTTTGTTTACCACTCGCTATATCGATGTAAAATTCAATAGGCTTTAATATCGTGTAGGTTTCATTCTGATTAAAATAGTCTGACAGGGCTTAAATGCCGAAATTTTAAATTATCTTCTTTTAAAATTCCTTTAATTTTGTATATTCCATAAAAAAACATATTATGTTGTTAGTATTGATAAATAAAAGCTAAATATGCATGTTGAGCGAATTTGAAAAACAACTAAAGGAGAAAACTTCTGTTTTATTTTTATTTTTTTATTCGTATATATTACAATTTGTCATAACAGACAATAATAATAGTGCTACAGGATCTCATTCATACAATATTTACAATATAAACAAAAGAAAAGTCAAATTACATAAAATAAAATCAAAATAAATAAACGTATACAATAACAAAATTTATAGACAAAATAAATACAAATAAATGAAGTTAACAAATAAATGAACAAAACATGTCACATTCATACCTATGTACAATATTTACAATCAGCTCGGGAACCCCGGACGGGGCTTGTCCCCCCACTTGTGGAAGGACAAGCAGAGTCCAAAGGATCCCAGCGCCTCCCTCTCAGCCGCATCACTGGTGAGAGCCAGCGGAAGCTAAGTGAGGGCGCCACAGTCACAATCACACCGCACATGAGAGGAGAATCTGACCAGTGTCAGAACTCCAGAATAGATGTTTACAATATGTCTCGGGGCCACTGCCGTTTCAACCTTCTAGGAGGGTTGTATGGATGAGTGGAGCTGGATAGGGATTGTGCTAGAGGATTAGGATGATGAATGAGGTTCTGGTGGAATTTGGAAAATTTAGATGGAATCAGGTCTGAAATAAATGGAACATTAAGGTCGTGGTGTAAGGTATAGTTGGAGACATAATAAGGAGCATTTACTATTGTTCGGAGGACTTTGGATTGAAAGGATTGAATGCGTTTGATGTTAGAAAGTTTAGCTGTCCCCCACAGTTCAAGTCCGTAGGTCCAGATTGGCTTCAGTATTGTCTTGTAAAGTAATAATTTGTTGTCAACTGTAAGCTTAGATTTTCTGTTTAGTAGTCTGTATAACTGTCCGAATCGTCTGTTGAGTTCTTTTCGTTTAAGTCTTGTATGTGGGTTCCACGTCAATCTTTTGTCTAGTAGTAAGCCAAGATACCGGACTGTGTCTGAGGAAGGAAGCGGTATGGAATTGAAATGAACCATTGGACAGGATTTGCGTCGAAGGGTGAAGGTGACGTGGGTGCATTTGCTTTCATTAACCTTAATACGCCAAGCATTACACCAGTCCTCGATAAGACAAAGGTGTCTTTGCAGGATTCAGGATGCTATTTCAGGATCGGAATTGGATGATAGGATGGCGGTGTCATCTGCAAATGTTGCCAGAAAGGTGTCAGGATGATTAGGAATATCAGCAGTGTAAAGGATGTAGAGGACGGGTCCCAAGACGCTGCCTTGAGGAACACCGGCCTCAATGGGATAAAAGTTAGAAAATTCTACACCACAGCGAACTCGGAAGGAGCGGTTTGAGAGATAGGATCGTAGAATAAGGTATAGAGACTGGGGTAAATGCGTTTTAAGCTTGAAGAGTAATCCGGTGTGCCATACCCGGTCAAAAGCTTGCGCTATGTCCAGAAACGCACCAGAACAATATTCTTTGCATTCAAAGGCTGAGGAAATATGGTCTACAACTCGGAGTCCTTGTTGAACAGTGGAATGATGAGCTCGGAAACCAAACTGATGGGAAGGAAGATTTTGTGATTCTAATATAGGCAGGATTCGTTTTAGAAGGAGTTTTTCAAAGACTTTTGAGAGGATGGAGAGTAGACTAATAGGTCTGTAGGATGAAGTGTTGCTGGAAGGTTTACCTGGTTTTAGGAAGAGAATGATTGTGGAATGTTTCCACAAGAGAGGAAAATAGGTGGTGCGTAGGATGCAGTTGTAGATAGGTAAGGAATAAAATAGCTTTCTGCGGAAGTTGACGGAGGATCTGGGGGGTAAGGAGATCATGTCCAGGAGATTTACGGAGGGTCAGTTTCTGGAGAAGATATTTAACCTCAGAGGGATTAATAGCTTTAGGAGGTAGGGAAAGAGGTATTGGTGACAAAAGGAAGTCTTGTACTGCTGCGGTATGATTGCTTTGGGATTCCGGGTGAGGAGTGAATACTTTGGAGAGGTGTGTGGCGAATTCCTCGGCTTTATCTTTATCAGACGCAGCCTAGGAGTCATCACCACGCCGGAGAGGATGGGAAACTTGATGGGATTTTAAAATCTTCTTCGTGACATTCCACAGGGAATTATCACTAGCTGACAGAGAGGAGAGGTAGGAATTAAAGGACTGGGAACGGAAGGTCGCCAACTCCTGCTTCACTTGTCTACAATAGAAGTTATAGGAGCGGCGATCTGTTGGGTGTCGGGTGCGCTGCCATAATGATCTGGCACGGCGTTTTGCATGGATTAGGTCTGTAAGGTGTTGAGGCAAATGGTTTTGGTGAGGAGTAATATTGGAGTGCTTAGGAGAGGAGGCAGTCCAGACAGCTTGCTGAATGGCGGTGGTGAAGGAGTAGACGGAATCATCAAGGTCTTCTGGGGTTTTGAGGGTCGCTCTGAGGTTAATACTATCGGTCAGGATTTGCCGAAATAGGTTCCAGTTGACAGGGCCTCGGATAAATGACGGTGGGATAGGTTTTGGAATTGGAGTGAGAGATACTTTTAGGATCAGTGGACTATGGTCTGAGGATAGTTCATCAAGTCGAGCTACAGATAAGTTGAGGGAGCCTAATCCGCTGTGAATGAAGAAGTCAAGTATGTCAGGATTACGGTTGGCCAGTAGGTTGGGGAATCAGGAGGTAGGAGATTGAAATGACGGGAGTTGAGTGCAGACAGCAAATTTCGTCCACGAGAATTCGTGGTTCTCGAACCCCACTGTTGATGCTTGGCATTTAAGTCTGCACCAGAATGAAATGATTTCCTAAGGAATTTAGAAAGGATACAAATTCGGAATTGGAAATGGAATGTTTGGGAGGGCAATATGCTGATGTAAGGGTTACCGGAAAGGAAAAAGTTTTGATTACTATGGCTGTGGTTTGTAGGAAATCATAGGTAGGAAGTGGGAGTAAGTGATGAGAGAGGGACTGGTGCACAATGACAGCAGTGCCGGCATGGGCTTTGCCGTCTGGGTGGTCCGTACGGTATGTTACGTATTGAGGTATTTTGAAGAACTGTTTAGTGGTTAGTCTAGTTTCAGTAATAAGTGCTACGTCAACGTTTTTGTCTTGCAATAAAGCTGTAAGTTCGTCAGTATGATTTCTAACACCATTCGCATTCCATAGGAGAATGGATAAGGAGTTAGGTGAAGTCATTTAAGGATTTTTTAAGGAAGGGATTAAGTTTGATACAAGATTAGTAAGCAGTGATATTAACGGCATAACGAGGGATTTGATTTCAGTGATGAAGGATGTCATCAAACTTGTAAGGTCTGAGACATTTGATGGAGGAGGAATATGAGAAATTTGATGCGGATGAGGTTTTTGAGGGTTGGGTAAATTTTGAGGAATAGCTGGTTGTGGAACGGGTTGAGGATTTTGAAGGGTGCGTTGTTCCGGCAGGGCCTCGGCCTCTTTGTTCTGGTTCCCACCTCCAAGTAGATGGGCAAATGTTACATTGGAATCAATTGTTTTTGAAGGTTGTCTTCTGCTTCTGATCGGTTCAGCTGTTTCATCCAGATTCTGAGGTTTTTGGTATCTGCTTTTGACGGTTCTTGTAGACTTGACATCCCTTGTAGCTAGCCGGGTGGTCCTTGAGGCACAGAGCACAAACAGCGGGTGTTGATCTTGGTCTTGTACATTCTTCTGACTTATGTTGTTCACCGCATTTCACACAGCGTGGTATGTGGTGACAATAACTTCTGGTATGACCATATGCCTGACAATTGTGGCACTGAACAATTTCTTTCTTAGTGTAAGGTTTTTCAACTCTTACACTATTGAGGTCATAAATTTTTTCAACTCCTGCTGATGGTTCCAAGTCCACAAAGAATAGAGGCAGTGGAATTTTATCTTTTAGGACGTTGGTGACTTGTCGCACTTTTTAGCCTATCTCCGTCAGTTCTTCTTGGATAGCTGCTGCTGGTGTCGAAGGGTGTAGGTTTCTAATTACAACCCTTAAAGCTCTCTCCTGGCGTAACTGATATGTATGAAAATCAGCTTTGGTCTCAGTCAGATATTTCACTATTTTTCTGTAGGTTTCGGCGGTAGTCGGGGATATTTTAGTATCACTGGTTCTACTTATACAATAATAACTGTTAGGATCGGTTAATTTGTTTAAATGCGCACACAGTAGTTGAAAGTTTTTAATATTTTTATCAAATATTGGTGGAGGTTGTGGTTCTTTTGGTATAGGAGAATATTCCATTGTTTCTTTTTCTATTTGAAGGATCTGAAATGGGTTCGGTGTAAAAAACGGCGATTCTTCAGTTAATCCTTGTATGATGTGCTAGGCTGTGGTTCAGATCCTAAAGAGGTAGCTGAAGCAGTCGCTGGTGGAATCATTTTTTTATTATTATCACGGCGAGGTCTCTGTTTTGTGGGAGACGAGTTTGAACCTGCAGATCTAGATCTTTTACTTGTAACTTTCGAGGACATCACTTGATGAAAATATCGCATTGATTAAAAAAAATAAATAGGAATAAATATATAATGGAATAAGAATAAGAAGGAAAAAAAATAAATAAAAGAGAGATAAGGAAAATAAAAGCAAGCCCGAGCTTGCCGAGCTAGCGGCAATCAGCTGATCAGTGACCCTCCTTTCACTTTTTCGTGATTGTACAAAGTATATTATAACTTTGCTTACCGAAATTTCTCCAATATTCACTGCTGTAGTATTCCTGAGGTCTAGTGATGTTTTCCAGACTGAACTCAAGCGAATTCCTACTGAAAAAAGCAAAAATCTGAGAGACGAAGTAACGTATGACTGTTATCATCGAGCGCATCAAAGGAGAATACTAAAAAAATATATTTGTAATGCAATTTTTTGTTTTTGAAGATAAGAGTAGTAATATACATACATGATATACCGTTGGAAAGCTATAGATTTTAGAAAAAATAGTATCTCATACACAAGCTAGAGAGTGATGAAATGAACATAAAACTAACTGATCACTTCAGATAATAATATAATAGATTTTTTAATAAAACACATGTTCTGTAGAAAGTCAATTTAATTAATTCTTTAATGGTTTCACTTATTTTTATCTCTAACTGTATTTGAAAATTCTTTAATTGACAGCGGTAAGTGAAAGTCGTGTGTTGCCCGCACCCAATTTTTAAGACTGTCAACGTCATACGTTCCAAATGATACCCTTCAAAGTGACTTACGTATTCCAAAGCTCATTCAATTGACTTACAAACGATTTCACGACAAACTTAATGGACATAGAACAAACTTGTACAAAACATGGTTGAAACTGACATACCATACATAACTGCAAAGGAATTGGATGAGAGACCTCCTAACCTGAAAAAATAATTGGTTTTTGAATGTTAGGAGAATGCACCCCTGGGTGCTGTCTCCCTCATGCCAGCCCATGCTATGTTTATCAAATATAACTCATTTGCTGATTGTTACTTATACAGGTGCAAATAAAATTATTAAGTAAGAAAAAAATCTTTATTGTTTTAAAAATCTTTTCTCAATATCTGCTGCTGTTGAGCTCATCAGGTGTAAGCTTGATGCTAAAAAGGATTTCGTGAGGTTGCTAACTTTGAATGTTTATCTGAAAATGTGGCGGTCACCTTCCCAGATACTGACCACAACAAATGAGATCGTTTCACATCCGCTAGTGAACCTTGGAGACAAATTGCATGACGCACAGCCGATGAAGTCAGCTGATGCTCATTATCATTCCACAGAGGAGATCAAGGATCTGAGATTGATAAAATCGAATGCGGCTACGTGAAGTCTTTCACCAGCTTTTCTCTTCGACTGTTTTTTTTCATCTACTTTTCGCTCAACCCCTAGGATCCTTAACGTAATTTTTGTGAATTATTCACTATCTATCCTAACAAATTTCATCGCCTATTCCATTCTACGTAATGCTAACACCTATGCTGTGATTACTATGTAGCTATTTGACATATAAGACCTATAAAATCTCAGGCAGAATGGGTTTTATTTTACTTCTTCTGACGATTGTCAATTGAGTGCCTTAAAAAAATTGAAATATTTTCAGGTCGAGGTAAAAGGAATTTACACATTGAGACTATTAGCAACAATGCCTCAAATATAAAGTTTTAGTATCATCAACTAACTCAGTTAAAATTTGAATATTTTTTTTTTTTAATTTTATTGAATTTTACAACTGTATATAACATAAATGGGAAGCGATATGGTCTAGTGGGTATAGCATTAGTCTACTGATGTCCGGGTCCTGGGTTCGAATCCCAGCTGTGGCAGAATATTATTTATTCTGTTTATTCATCGGGGGGGGAGGGAGGGGGGAAGGAGGGGGAGAGGGAGGAGGCGACCCTCCTGGGACAGACCCAGCCTCTATAAAGTGGTTGCCCAAATAAAATGTGGAAAAACCTGGTGGCTGAGCATCAACATGGCCTAATCACCTCATTGTACTGACGTTGGCCTAGAAACAGTACGAATTTCTATAAGTACTGAGCCCAAGACCCTTCCTGGTTTGTATTGATACAGTTTTTACTCTCACTTTCTATATATAGTAAGGGAAAGTATTACGATCGTGAAAATTTTCGAATTCCAGTTTTCAACGGAAATACACGTTTTAGGGTCCCCTGAGTCCAAATAACCAAGTCCCGCAAAAAGGTCTGTGTGTGTGTGTGTGTTGTGGTAACTCCCGGGCGGAAACGGTAAGTCCTATGAAACTGAAATTTCATATTTAAGACAAATATACGCCCGAGACGTTACAAAATCTTTTTCATCAAAATGAGTTACCAGAAGAGCCACTTTATACCACCTTTTTTCGATTTTCTCGAAAATGGTTCCGACGATTCGATTAAACTCGCTCTATCGATGTAAAATTTAATGGAATTTAATATCACGTAGTTTTGATTCTGATTAAAATGATCTGACAGAGCTTAAATGCCAATATTTTACATTTTTTTTCCTGTAAAGTACCTTTAATTTTGTAGATTTCATAAAAAGTAATATATTATCTTGTTATAACTGATAAAAAACATGTA
This sequence comes from Piezodorus guildinii, assembly GCA_023052935.1. Lineage (NCBI taxonomy): Eukaryota > Metazoa > Arthropoda > Insecta > Hemiptera > Pentatomidae > Piezodorus > Piezodorus guildinii. The sequence continues at coordinate 15,647,720 of CM041292.1, forward strand.
AATATGTAAGTTGTGCGAATTTAAAATATAACTAAAGGAAAAAACTGAAAAAAAAAAGTTAGTGTTTTTTTTTTTTTTTGAACATAAGAGCAGTAATATACATGTATGATATACCGTTGGAAAGCTAAAGATTTTAGATATAATATTATATATAATATCATACACAAGCTTTTAAAAGTTAATAGAGAGTGATGGAAAGAAGATAAAACTAACTGATTATTTTAGATAATAATATAATAGATTTTTTAATAAAACACATGTTTCTATAGAAATTTAATTTAATTAATTCTTTAATAGTTTCACGTATTTAATCTCTAAATGTATTTGAAAACTCTTTCATTGGTTTTAAAAATGGAGGTAAGTGAAAGTCGTGTGTTGCCCGCACCAGATTTTTAATATTAATTTATAAAACTCTTGAAATTACTTTTTCTTTTTTTTTTCATTTTATTTAATTTCATTTTCTTTAATATTTGGAATTTTCACGATGAAGGATTAATAGAAAAATAAAATCAAACGTCAAAATAAAAAAAAAAGAAAATTTTAAGAAAAAAAAAACTTGCAGATTTTTATTAAATCATTCTCCAAGCCAAAAAAAAGTGAGGTTTGTGCATGCTATATATTGTTTATTATTTCATTTTCATTCAATTCTGGGGTCACGTGTGTAGTGGCTAGCTAGCATAATAGTCTTCTATGCCCAATACCGTAGGTTCAAAATAGGCAGATGACCCTAGGATTTTTTAAAGGGAGTAGAAAATCCTTAGTTCAGATGGGACGTAAAAAAGGTGGTACTGAGCCTGTGCGATTCTAGTACTCGTTAAAGATCCCGATACTAATTAAACATGGATATACAAAATTTAGGACACCCTCTGTAGTATCGTCTGATTGGCCAAAGCAGCATAAAGTTACGTTTAATGAATAAACAAGTGAAGATCTAATAATGCTAAATATAACGATAAGCTTTTTTTTGAAGACTAAGTATAATCCAATCGAGTTTCTGTTTGATGAGAGCAGCTTCTTCAAGCGAAGATATCTAAGCTAGGAATGCAACAGAAGATCGGAGGGTGATTATTTTTAGAAATGTCAGTAGAACATTTCCTAATAGAACCGTCTGTCCAATTCTGTCTTCCAACAAAACTAATTCGCCTTTTTTATATATTTTTTTTATTGTGTTGTTTCTTTTATAAAATATTTTTGTATTTATTTTCACTTAAATTTTTATTACTTTCGTGAATATTTTTGAATTTCAGTTTTCAACGGAAATACACGTTTTAGGGTCACTTGAGTCCAAATAACCAAGTCACGCAAAAATGGCTGTGTGTGGTAAGTCTAGCGCAAAAACTAAAAGCCCAACGAAACTGAAATTTCATATTTAATACAACTATACGCCCGAGATGTTACAGCAACTTTTTCATCAAAATCAGCTAACCAGAAGAGCCACTTTATACCATACATTTTGAACCTTTTTACGATTTTCTCAAAAAACTCTCTAACGATTTTGACTAAACTCGCTATATCGATGTAAAATTTAATGGGCTGTAATGTCATATAGGTTTCATTCTGATTGAAATAATCTAACAGGGCTTAAATGCCGATATTTTAAATTTTCTTCCCCTGAAGTACCTTTTAATTTTATTGATTCTATAAAAATAACTATATTATCTTGTTACCACTGATGAAAAACAGGTAAATATATAAATTTAATGAATTTGATACACAACTAAAGGAAAAAACTGAAATAATTGCAATTTTTTGTTTTTGAACATAAGAACAGTAATATACATGTATAATATACCGTTGGAATGCTAAATATTTTAGAAAAAATATTATCTCATTCACAACCCTTTAAAAGTTAATAGAGAGTGATAAAAGCCGATAAAACTAAGTGATTATTTTAGATAACAAAATAACACATTTTTACTTTCACTTTCTATATATAGTAAGGGGGAGTATTGCGATCGCGAAAATTTTCGAATTCCAGTTTTCAACGGAAATACACGTTTTAGGGTCCCCTGAGTCCAAATAACCAAGTCCTGCAAAAAGGTCTGTGTGTGTGTGTGTGTGTGTGTGTGTGTGTGGTAACTCCCGGGCGGAAACGGTAAGTCCTATGAAACTGAAATTTCATATTTAAGACAACTATACGCCCGAGACGTGACAAAACGTTTTTCATCAAAATGAGCTTATCAGAAGAGGCACTTTATACCATGCATTTTGCACCTTTTTTCGATTTTCTCGAAAACGGTTCCGACGATTTTGATTAAACTCGCTATATCGATGTAAAATTTAATGGGCTTTAATATCATGTAGGTTTTATTTGGATAAAAATGGTCTGACAGGGCTTAAATACCGATATTTTAAATTTTCTTCTTCTAAAGTACCTTTAATTTTGTAGGTTCAATAATAATAACAAGATTATCTTGTTAACGATGATGAAAAACAGGTAAATATATAAATTGAATAAATTCGATACCCAACTAAAGGAAAAAACTGAAATAATATATTTTTATTGCAATTTTTTGTTTTTGAACATAAGAACAGTAATATACATGTATAATATACCGTTGGAATGCTAAAGATTAGTGAAAAAATATGATTTCATACACAAGCTTTTAAAAGTTAATAGAGAATGATGAAAAGCCGATAAAACTAAGTGATTATCTTAGATAACAAAATAACACATTTTTTTGGAACACATTGGAAAATTTGGAAAAGGAAGGAAGCCAGGAAGTACAATACTTACAACGGTAGGAAGGGTAAAGACACTTAAACACATCGTAGAATCGGGTAACATAAAAGTCCTTGGATATTTCGAAGAAGTGTATTAAGCCGTTAAATGATCGTTTTAGTTTTGCTTCATGATTCTCAGACATCCCCAGACACCGCACAGGTAAGTGAAAAATTGTTAAAATTGTAAAAAAGATACTTATTTTACTTTCACTTACCTATATATGAAACATATAGTAAGAGAAAGTATTGCGATCGTGAAAATTTTCGAATTCGAGATTTAAATGGAAATACACGTTTTAGGGTCCCCTTGAGTCCAAATGACCAAGTCTCGCAAAAAGTTCTGTTTTTTTCCGTAGGGAAAAAATCTTTCATAAGAAGTGCAACAACAAGTCACACTACACTGTGAGATTCCTACTCACTAAAAAACCACCTCCCAATTCGTCTTTACCACCCCATGGAACCGCTGTCAAGCATTACTTCATGGGGGGCAGAAGGGCTAAATGCCAGCTGCTTTACTGGACATCTGATTTAGGCTAGGCCAACGCCCTACCTCTCCTTTCTTGCTCATATGCTCTGAGCCTTCTGCCGATATGTGCTGCCAAGTCAGCTGCAGCGCTTCAATTATCCTGACTAGTCATCATCAGGGAGACTAAATTTTCGGATGATGCTTTTGTACCAAATTTAGTGTCTATCTCCGACTTTTTCCCGAACAAGAGAAGAATGCATGTTCCATTGTTTCTTCTATGTAATCACAAAATGGGCACAATGAACTTTCCTCTATTTTGAAACGGGCTAAGTACGCTCTGAAGCAACCATGCCCGGTAAGCATTTGAGTGAGGTAGTAATCTACATCTCCATGTTTCCGGGATAACTATGTCGATATGTCGGGAATTAGGCGGTAGGTCCATCTTCCAGAAGATGAAGCGTTCCAGCGTCTCTGTCATATATCAAGAGTATGAACTCTCTCTTGTTTTGATAAAGGAGTCCAGTGAGCATTCGTCTCTTATCGTTTTCTTCGGTAAATCCTTCTACGTTCATCTGCCAAAATATCAATCGGAGACATGTCTGCGATGACGCATACAGCATCGTAAGACACAGTACGAAAAGCTCGAGCGACAAACAGGGCACTTCTTTCGATGCACAGTAATAACTTTACGGACAATATGACTGCACTTGGTAGGATTCTTCCAGATCGGTGCGTCGTACAGAGGTAACTGGCTACATTGCCAAATGCTTCCTCTGGTTTTCCCCTTGGTCCACCAATTTTGGCATGATTCTGGCCAATTCATTTACCCATTTCGCTGCTCTAGTACTAACTTTATGCAGGTCTTCATCAAATCGAATTCTGGCGTCAATCTGCACTCCGAGATATCTAATCGATGGCTTGGATAGGATATCGAACTTCCAGACGGTGAAACTGACTGTCTCCCTTACTTTCCTCCTGGTTATCAATACTGCCTCAGTTTTATGATCAGCAAGTTGGAGGCCTGCCGCTGAAAGCCACTGGCGAATGATAAAGATTGCCTTGTTTCCATTATATGATATCTCCAAGAGTTTCGTCAGCAAAACCGAGCGTAGTAGTTTCTTCTGGCAGGGGTAACCTGAGCACACCGTCATACATTATATTCCACAGAAGTGGTCCTAGAACCGAACCCTGGGGAACGCCACCTGTGACCATGTAGCTTTTTAATTCTGCTTCCGTATCATACCTTAAAATTCTGTCGGTAAAATAACTCTCAATAATCTTTATAAGGTAATATGGGACTTGCACGTTTATCAATCCGTTTAAGATACAATCCCACCGAGCTGAATTAAAGGCATTTTTAACATCTAATGTTATAATGGCGCAATACTTCTTACTACCCCTTTTCCATCTCTTTCCCGCAGTGGCTTTCTGAGCAGTTTTGATAGCAAAACCGATAGCATCTATTGTCGATCTGTCCTTCCGAAAACCATACTGGTCATCAGATAATCCTCTAACTCCTTCACTAAAGTCGCTTAGTCTGCCATAAATGATCCTCTCCAGTACCTTGCCGGCAGAGTCCAGGAGACATGTTGGTCGATAAGAAGCAGGATCTTCCGGAGAACCCTTTTCTTTTGGCAGGATCACAAGACGTTGCTTCTTCCACTGTGTTGGAAAGACTCCTTCACTGAGACAGGCATTGTACACATCCAAGAAGATTTGTGGCCTTGACATGAAAGCCATTTTCAAGGCAATATTGGGGATGTTATCAGGGCCCGGAGCTTTGGAATCAGCTATTTTCCTGCATGCTAAGAAAAAGGTCTGTGTGTGTATGTGTGTGTGTGGTAACCTAGCACAAAAACGAAAAGTGCTATGAAACTGAAATTTCATATTTAAGACAACTACTCTACGTCAGAGATGTTTCAGCAACGTTTTCATAAAAATAACTGATTTTTACGAGAAGCGCTACATGAATTTTGCACCTTTTTACGACTGTCCCAAAAACGGCTATAATATTTTTCATTAAACATTCTACATGAATGTAAAATTTAATATCGTGTAGGGTTCATTCTGATTGAAATAGTCTGACAGGGCTTAAATGCCGATATTTTAAATTTTCTCCCTCTAAAGTACCTTTAATTCCGTAGGTTTATAAATTAAAATATTATTTTTGTAGATGTAATTAGTTGACCATTGAGAATTACTGCAAGGAATTAGTCCGGGTGGCGGTCATTAAATGAAACAACTAAATAGTTGAAACTATTTAGTTGTTTCATTTAATGACCTCCACCCGGACTAATTCCTTGCAGTAAAATATTATTTGATTAGCATTGATAAAAATATAGCTAACTATACAAGTTGAACGAATTTGATAACCAACTAAAGGAGAAAAGATCAAAAATATTTTTTAAAAGCACCTTCAATTTTTAGATTCGCAAAAATTAAACATTGTTTGTTGTTAGCATTGATAAAAAACGTCTAACATGATAAAAATATATAAGTTGAACGAATTCAATATCCAACCTAAGGATAAAACTGCAAAAATATTTTTTTTTTATATATATATTTTTTTTATTGAAATTTACAACTGTACAAAAAATACATCAAGTAAATATGCTGTAATGTTATAACACATGGAATGAATATGAAGAGAAACTGCCTATTGGCAGCACTCTTTGGTAGTGAGTCTAAACAAGAAGGTCTCGAGGCCATCTTCTTTTCAGACGCCTCGGAGGATTATCAGGAATGGAAGAGGAAGCAAGGATTGAAACTAATGGATTAGAGTGGGAGTGGAATTTTTCATGGAAGGTGTGATACCTGGTACGGGCCAAATCAGCAACATATGGAACATTAAGATCATTGTGGATGATTTTATTCGTGACAAAGTAAGGAGCGTTAAGGATATTGCGAAGGATTTTGGATTGTAAGGATTGAATACGGGAAGAGTTTGATGGTTTAGTAGAGCCCCAAAGCTCAACTCCGTAGGTCCAGATAGGCCTTATGATGGTCATGTAAATGAGTCTTTTGTAGTTAAGTGAAAGGTTAGAGCGTCTGTCTAGTAAGTGTTGGAGTAGCCGAAATCTTCGTGCAGTTTCTTGTCTCTTCAGTCTTGTATGCGGATTCCATGTAAGTCGTTTGTCAATCAGGAGTCCTAAATATCGGATGTGTTCAACCGGGACAAGCGGAATATCATTAAAGGACACTGTAGGGCAGGATGTCATAGGTTTTCGACGAAGGGTAAAGGTAATTTGTTGGGATTTATTGGAATTGATTTTAATTCTCCAATTCTGACACCATACCTCAAGGTCTCTGATGTGGGATTGGAGAGTTTGAGAGGCTATTGTAGGATCGTTATTAACCGATAACACGCAAGTGTCATCGGTATAGGTAGAAAGGAATGTGTTAAGATGGGTTGGGATATCAGCTGTATATACTGTGTAAAGAATGGGTCCTAGGATACTGCCTTGAGGAACCCCAGCAGACTAGGTGAAGAGAGATGAATAGGAACTATTGTGGTTTATTTTGAAGGATCTTTCAGAGAGGTAGGACTGGATGATTAGGAAGTATGTAGGAGGAAGGAATTTACGGAGTTTGTACAACAGTTCCGGGTGCCAGACTCGGTCAAAGGCCTGTTCAACGTCGAGAAAAGCTCCAGTGCAGTACAATCCGCGCTCCAATGCAGAAGAGACAACATTCACCACAACGTGACATTGCTGGATGGTGGAGTGGGAAGTTCGGAATCCGAACTGGTGGTCTGGGATTATGTGATATGATTCTAGGATAGGGTATAGTCGTTTAAGGAGGAGCCGTTCTAGGAGTTTACCCATGATGGGTAGAAGAGATATAGGACGGTAGGAAGAAGGCAACTCCAGTGCCTTTAAATATTTTTTTAATGTAATTTTTGGTCTTTGAACATAAGAACCGCAATATAAATTTATAATATACCCTTGGAAAGCTAAAGATTTTAGAAAAAATATTATCTTATACACAAAGTTGTAAAATGTAATAGAAAGTGATGAAAAGCCGATAAAACTAACTGATTGTCGTAGATAATAATGTAATAGATTATTTAATAAAACACATGTTTCTATTGGAATTCGATTTAATTAATTTTTAACAATTTATTTTCATGTATTTAAAAATTCTTAAATTGATTTCAACAAAAGAGGTAAGTGAAAGTCATGTGTTGCACGCATCAGATTTTTTTTTTGTTTTTACAGAAAACAGGCACATTTGCTTGTCAACTATCAATGTTTATAAACAATGCTTATAGTTTATAGGCCAGCTGGTACCCATTGTAAATAAACATTATGATAAATAAACATTTTTCCGATTGCCCAGGCCTTCGAGATTTTAATATCTGTGTTTTAATGGTCTCTGTGTGTATGTGGTAATTTTAGCAAGAAGACGATAAGTTTTATAAAAATTAAATTTCATATTTAACAGCTTATTTGTGTGTGATGTGACACCAACTTTTTCATCGAAATCGGCATACCAAAATTGCTACTTTATACCGTGCATTTTTAATTTAACCCGCCTTGATATGCAATTTTCTTTCTAAAAATATTATAATCAATAAAATTAAAAAAAAAAAAAGTAACAAGAGTTATGTAAGTAAGAGACGTTATTGCGCGAGCCAGATTTTTTAAAACATATTTCATGATTATAAAAACAATTTTGTCCGTGTACTACAGGGTTTAGGCAAAAAAATGTAAGGTGAAAGCAAAAACGAACACAATCAGATATGAGATAGTTGACCACACTTTCTCTTAACAAAACCACAAAGTCGTGAATCAGGCATCTCTACTGATGGCTACTATCAAGGTTGTAACATAGGAAACTCTTGGATATTTTCAAGCTTGTATAAAACTGATCAAAAATGTTCCTATGAGCATTGGTCGTCAGAAACCCGTAACAAAATGTGCTTTGGAGTCTTAGAGTAAATTAAATACATATAAACAAGTTAATAATTACTGGTATAAAATAGAAATATGTAAATGAGAAGGAAAAAAAAAAAAAAAAAAACAAAAAAAAAAAAAAAAAAAAAAAAAAAAAAAAAAAAAGCTTATTTACAATAAAATTTAAATATGCGAGATTTAAAGGTAGAAAGAGAGTTGGAGTGATGGATGGAAGGACGGATAGAATTCCATAGGATTGAGGATCGAATGAGAAAGGATCTGTCGAAATGTGAAGTTCGGTGGGCCGTACTATATAAATCTGAAAGCCTGGAGCGTGTTCAACGAGGATGGACAGAGAATTTGAACGTCAAAAATATATGATGGACTGCGGGATTGGATACCTTCGTAAGGGAATGTCGCAAGGCAATACTTGCGACGATTGGAAGGGTAAAGCCACTTCAACTTGCCATAAAATTGGAATACAGAGGTGTATCTAGGGACCCCGAAGATTAATCGGACAAAGCAATTAATTAAGCGTTTTATTTTTATCTTGAGACCCCCAGAAACACCGTCTTATAACGTACAGCAATAGTCGAAGTGGGGAAATATTAGAGAGGTAACGAGGAGTTTCAGGTTTCAAGCGGGAATAGGTGATGGAGGGAATACAGTCGCTTTAAGGTTGAAATGATAGATTTCGAGATGAGAGATTCCGGAAATATGATGTGTTCAAAAACTACAGAAATAAGAACGGTTCCTGTTTTATTCGATTTATTACTATTTTATATTTCAAATGAACTATTTAAATACAGTGATACACAATTTGAAAGAATTAATAACAATATTATTTTATAGATTTATAACAACATACTATTTATGTTAACAACTTAGTTACAATTTGATACGTTATATTGTTTCTGAAATCTTGTGTACTAAATTGAAGAATATAACTTGCTCGATCCTGTACATTTAACAATTATAACCTCCCTCTTTAGCAATAACATGTGTTCATAATTTTATGGACTTACAACAACTTTATATTAACTCGTACGAATGATTTTATTGCATATTAACTTTTCTAAAATCTTGCTCTTTACAACGGTATATTATACGTTTATATTACTATTTATATTTCAGAAACAATTTTTTGCCGACTTGGTTACAAAACATTTATTTTTCCCGTTTAAAGAAAAGCTAAATTGCGTGTATTTTACTCATAAACCTCCAGGAAAGAATAGCCTAAATGGTGGTGAACACCGTATCAAAACCCGTCTTGTGGTTTAGAAGGAGTTAGCGGATACCAAAAGCGTGTTATCATTTTATATGTATAGAACTCTAACGATTTTAATTAAGCTCGCATAATTAAGCTTACTAGACAAACGTTCTAATGTTCCACTTAACTGCAAAAGACTCATCCACATGACTATATAAGGCCGATATGGACTTACGGAGTAGAGCTTTGGGGCTCTACTAAACCATCAAATTCTTCCCGTATCCAATCCCTACAATCCAAAATCCTTCGTAAAATCCTCAATGCTCCTTATTTTGTATAACTGTTTTATAGTTGTAAATAGGCTTGAATACCAATAATTGAAAATTTTGTTTCTTTAAATTACCTTAAATATTGTAATTAAAAAAAAAAAATACTATTTCAGCTTGTTAGTATTGATAAAATATATATATATTATATATATTATATATATATATATATATATATAAAAAAAATTATACATATAAGATGAAATAATTTGAGAAACAAACCAAAGGAAAAAAGTGCAAAAATATTCAATTTTTTTAACACGAGAATGGTAATATAAATGTATAATATACCGTTTGAAAGCCAAATATTTTAGAAAAAATGTTATCTTACATAAAAAGTTGTAAAAAATAATTTAAAGTGACGAATAGGGTATGAACTTGAGTGATCATTATATATAACAATTGTATATTGTTATGTTATTTAATCGGAAACATATGTTTCCAACGAAATAGAATATGTGTGTGTATGGCTGGCTCATTGATAACAACCGTGAAGTCTAACTCAGGGTTTTTTGTTTGACATGGAAAGTAGTAGGACTGTGGAAATGGTGTTTACTGTTATATTCTATCTTATCACCAACGCGAGGCATTCACCTCCTTTCATCGAAACTGTTGAGTACATCCCGTACGTAATGCTATCTTGAGAAATTTAAATTATAATTATATCTACTTAATATTTATTTTCAGCCTTCCTCATGAGAACAAAAAGAATATTTTTTCCGTTTTTATTTATTTTTTTTAATCATGAAGGCTGTTGATCTGTACGATAAACGCTTCATAACCTTTAATTTAAGAGTTAAATTATTAGATTTGCATATGTTAATCCCAAAATGAATAGCCTCTTCATCAAGGTTCTTAAAATTACGTTTATTTCAAACTCTTATACCTTTCTCCTTACACAGGTATCTTCCTGACAAAGATCACTTTTAATAATATTAATCCTCAATGCTCCTTACTTTATCACGAATAAACTCATCTATAAAGTTTAAAATCTTAATCTTGTTCCATATATTGCTGATTTAGCCCAAACTCCACTCCCACTCTAACCCACTAGTTTCAATCCTTGCTTCCTATTCTATTCCTGACAATCCTCCGAGGCGTCTAAAAAGAAGAAGGCCTCGAGACCTTCTAGTTTAGATTACCCAGTGGAGTGCTGCTAATAGGCATTTTCTCTTCATATATTTTCTCTGTTAGCTAATTTATTTGATGTATAAACTATTACAGTTGTAAATTTCAATAAAAAATAATAATATCATGATTAATCTTGTAACAAATCCATAGACTCGTAGGCTTCCACACATTTTAATAGACTGAGTTAAAGGTATTTCGATATATTTTAGCGAAACAAAAGCTTATACCTTGCTTTTGCGGATATTAAAGCTGCGTTTGACTCAGTATCAAGAGAGGAAACATGAAAAGCCCTGAGAGTAAAGAACGTGCCGGATGGTTTGTTATTCGCTATAAAATCAACATGTCAGGCACCAAAGGGCATTGTAAGAATTTACGGTCTCGATTCGAAGAGCTTTCCAAAAGGAGTAAAGCAGGGATAGCCTCAGTCCTCTACTCTTCATCATCTTTATTAAGAAATAATAAAGATTTGTGAGAGAAGAACAGCAAGAGCGGTGATTGGTCATTGGAATATGAGAACCATACAGGCTCAAGTAATGGTGTATGCCGATGACATAGTCCTTATTACTGACTCATAATTAACCTTCAACAAGCCCTAATAGATCGGGAAGCCCGGATTGGGACGAAAAGGCATGAATATTAATGCCTTTTCTTTTTCTTCCACTATGCCTTTCAGCGTAAGAGTGCTTCCAGCCATCGGTTCCAAACGTCTCTGTTCCTTGCAAGATTTCTCATCTCTGCCAGGGTCATACCTCTTTGCCTTTCAATTCGTTCTCGGTCGCTCACTCGATCTTCTCCCCACTGGCCTCACCTCAAGAGTTTTAACTGGGTCTCTGTGGCGGTCCTGGACCGCCGGTCCATGCGTCCAGAAATGCCTTTTACCACTTCAGCTGCCTTCTCACCATAGTTTCCAGCACGGGACGTATCGTTACTTCTTCCCTGATCCTGTCATTTCGGACATGATCTCTCCTCGTTTTCCCCACTATTCTTCTAATTAACTTCATCTCATTGGCAGAAACACGGCTTTGTAACCTCTCATTTAGGATCCAACTCTTAGCTCCATTAAGAAGTACCATTAAGAAGACCTACTTGAACAGATAGAGCTTCACATCCTGCCCCACTTCTTTTTTTTTTCCAATAACAGTATTGCAGATCTTATAGTAGATGGAATTGGCTTTAGATATCCTGCTTGAGACTTCCGAATCTACATTTCCTGTCCTATAGATTACCGTACTAAGGTAAGGTCTGTTACCAACTCCATCACCTCTTCATTACAGACAATACGGGTATTCTCTTGAGTTCTACCGACTTAAAGTACTTTTCTTTCTTGGGAATTGATTCCCTTCCTCTTCAATTCTTCATTCCACTCTATCACTGCCTGCTGAAGTCACTTGTGGCAATCTGCAATAAGAACAATGTCTTCTACAAATAGGAGAAACTGTATTACTACAGTAACATTAATGCCAGAAAAAGCAAAATTATACAAGTGGGACATCTGGAACAAATCCACATTATGTGAGGCGAGGAGCTTGAAGTGGTAAAGGAGTTCTCCAACCTTGGAACTGTGATCAGCGGAAATGGAAAAGTACAACCTGAAATATCCCACGGATAGGAAAAGGTAATAATATACGATATACTATTCCAGCTGAGTACTCTCGGGCAACAAATGGAGTCGAATAACAGCGTCAGAAATGAAATACTAACGCAGAGTGGCTAAGGGAATATCAATCAAAAAAAGGGAAAGAGATCAGGAATGAAACTATAAGATAAGCACTAAGCATTCATGCAATGAACATACGGGTGTGTGAGCTGGATGTGCCATGATTGTGACCCACGCACATCTATAGAGGCAAAACCAGTAGGAACTAGATCTAGGCTTAGCTACAATGGATATATTTCCGACTTAGGCAAGCGAGAGGAAAGCTATTGCAGGAGATGAAGAAGACAGAGATGGAGATTCCGGTTTGGACTAACCTAACTCCACGTTGAAAGGCACAAGGAAAAAGCTATAGAAGAAGAAGATATATTTTAGTTGAGAACCAGTTGAATTTACTAACATTCCCAGGATTACAAGGGAATCATATCTCTTATTAATTGTCACAGAGTTAGAGGGATATAGCTTCTGCTATATCTACCATAAAAATATTATGAATAAATAAATAAATTTAAAAATAATTATACCTTTACCCTTCGTCGTAAACCTATGACATAACCATCCCTTTAATAATATTCCGCTTGTTCCAGTTGAACAGATCCGCTACCTAGGACTTCTACTTGACAAACGTCTAACATGGAATCCCCACACAAGACTGAAACGACAAGAAACTGCCCGTCGCTTTCGCTTACTGGACAGACGCTCCAACCTTCCACTTACGAGTATCTACAAAAGGCTCATCTATATCACCATCGTAAGGTCTATCTGGACTTACGGAGTTGAGCTTTGGGGCTCTACGAAACTATCAAATTCTTCCCGTATTCAATCCAAAATCCTTCGAAAAATCCTTAATGCTCCTTACTTTGTCACAAATAAACTCATCCATATGTTGCTGATTTGGCCCGAACCAGGTATCAATCCTTCTATGACAAACTTCACTCCCACTCTAATCCTCTAGTTTCAATCCTTGCTTCCTCTTCGATTCCTGACAATGCTCCGAGGCGCCTGAAAAGAAGATGACCTCGAAACCTTGTAGTTTAATTACCTAGTGATGTGATGCCAATGGGCATTTTCTCTTCATGTTATTTTCGTGTATTTTATCATTACCATCATATTTACTTGTTGTATTACAAAATACAGTTGTAAATTTCAATAAAAATATAAAAAAATAAAATAAAATAATTAATCACTGAATTAATTTACTGATTCGACGTCTTTTTCTATATCTTAGGCGTATTGGGTTATTGGCGTAAAGATAGGTAAAACTTTTTTGTTTATATATTTTTTTATAATTAATCGCGGTGTACTGTTTGTTTATTTAACGTCACTTTATGCTACTATGGCTAATCGGACGATGCTACAGTGGGAGTCCTAAATATTGCCTATTCAGGTTTATAATTACCTATTTAGATGTCCATGTAAATGTTTACAAAGAGTGACAGAGGAGCGATGGACAAAATTGACCTTTCTGTATCAACCGAAGAAAGCCGAAGAAAAGGAAGACCCAGGAAGAGATGGTTACAGGATGAGGGGGACTGGCTCGACCGAAAGAAGCCGCAAAAATATTTAGCAACTTATTTGTTCTAAATATTTTTAGTCATATAAAAATCACAATAAAAATCAATATATGTCAGTTTTAAATCCGTCTTCAAAAACATTTTTCTCAGTTATCAAATAATCTTGATAATAAGTTTATCAGTTAAAATCAATTTTCAAGATGAATTTATAGCGTGGATTCAACAAAAGCTGTAAATTTAGGGCTGTGTGAACGACGCTACGGTTAAATAGTACCCGCAACCCATCATTACCTCATCTAAAATATTGCATAGCCATCAAAACTTTTACATTTATCCCTCCCAGTGTATTTAATGTCCTTAAATTGATTATAACAGCGGAGGTAAGTGAAATCCGAGAGTTGCGCGCACCAGATTTTTTAAATCTAAATCATATGTTTCCAACAAAACTTGATACACATTTTGCTTAAATTAATCTTTAAAAAAAATTTAATATAAGTTTATTTAATAGTTCTTAGATTGATTTTGACAGCCTAAGTAAGTGGAAGTCGTGTGCACGCACTACATTTTCTAGTTTATATTGGGTTGTGTCACATGAACTGCCATTTTCCAGGTAAAGGATTTTTATTAAAAATACGATATGAAAACAAGATAATTTTATTTGAAGTATTTACCTTATTTTTCTACACATTTTTCCCAATGTGACACCAAGTTTTTTATTACCCCAACTGAAAAACTCTGAGCTTTCAAGTGAAACAAAATCTGAATACGCACTTTTCACTTGATCATCATTTTAAAAAGTTTTCCTTTGACGAAGTTGTCTAAATTCCTGAACTGGTGGTAATCTGCTGGAGAAAAGTCGAGAGAATATGGTGGGTGCGGAAGAATTCGTAGCCCAGTTCTTTCAATTTGTGCACGGTATGTTTTGAAACATGGGGTCTTGCTGCCGCTCAGTGAGATCATGAGGTACCCATGTATCGAGCTTTTTTTACTTTCCCAATACACTTTAAATGTCTGGAAACAGTAGATGAACTTGCATTTAGTTGTGCTGAGAGTCCTTTAACTGTTTGGTAGGGGGTTCCTTCTACTGTATGTTTGAGGGCATCGTTGTCTATTACGGACGGAGGTCTTCCCTTGGGACAAGTTTTTCAAGTCGGCATCCCCAGCTGAAAACTTAGCAACCAACGGCGAATGGTCCGTTCATCAACACTCCCTTCCCCAAACGCCTTGCAAATATTTCTAGCGGCCTCAGCTGCTGAATGGCCGAGTTTAAACTCGTACAAAGATATTACTCGAAAATCGCGTGTTTCCATGTTCATATTTGGAGGTATACTAAAAAGTGGGTAATTGATTGGGAAGCTAATATTTATAATTCAAAGGTAGAGGATTAGTAACTGTTTACTTTAAGTATGTAAACCTTCGGAAGAAAACAACAGAGCCCTTTTTGTATTTCAGAAACTATAAAAACGGACATTTCATGTGAAACAACCCAATACAACCAGTAAATATGCTGCCTAATGTTAAAAAACATGAAAAGAAAATTCCGTTGACAGCACTCTTAGTAGAGCCCCAAAGCTCAACTCCGTAAGTCCAGATAGACCTTACGACGGTCATATAGATGAGTCTTTTGTAGTTAAGTGGAAGGTTAGAGCGTCTGTCTAGTAAGTGTTGTAGTAGCCGAAATCTACGGGCAGTTTCTTGTCTTTTCTGCGGATTTCATGTTTAACGTTTGTCAAGCAGGAGCCTTAAATAGCGGATCTATTCAATCTGGACAATCAGAATATCATTAAAGGATATTTTTAGGATTCCCTGACCAGAAATGACCAAGTCCCGCAAAAAGGTGTGTGTAGTAAATCTCGGGTGGAAACGAAAAGTCCTGTAAAACTGAAATTTCATATTTAAGACAACTATACGCCCGAGATGATACAGAAAGTTTTTCATCAAAATCAGCTGATCGGAAGATCTACTTCATACCGTGAATTTTGCACCTTTTTACGATTTTCTCAAAAACGGCTACAATGATTTTGATTAAACTCTATATATCGATGTAAAATTTGATAGGCATTCATATGAAGTTAGTTTCATTTTGATTCAAATTGTATGACAGGTCTTAAATGCCAATATTTAAAATTTTCTTCCTCTAAAGTATCTTTCATTTTGAAATATTAAAAAAATAACAATATAATTTTGTTACCAACAATAAAAAAACAGGTAAATATAAGTTGGACGAATTTCATCTGTAACTAAAGGAGAAAACTGTAAAAATATTTTTTTACTGCAATTTTTCGTTTTTGATATAGATTGAATTAGATGTGTAATATACCGTTGGAAAGCTAAAGATTTTAGAAAAAATATTATATCATAATAATAGATTTTTTATTAAAGCACGTGTTTCTATAGAAATTTAATTTAATTAATTCTTTATTAGTTTCACTCATTTTTATCTCTTACTGTATTTAACAAATCTGGTGCGGGCAACACACGACTTTCACTTACGTCTATTTTTAAAATTAATAAAAGAATTTTCAAATACACTTAGAGATAAAAAAAATACGTGAAACTATTAAAGAATTGATTAAATTGAATTTATATAGAAACATGTGTTTTATTAAAAAATCTATTATATTATCATCTGAAATAATCAGTTAGTTCTATCTTCTTTTCATCACTCTCTATTAGCTTTTAAAAGCTTGAGTATAAGATAATATTTTTTCTAAAATCTTTAGCTTTCCAACGGTATATCATACATCATATATTACTGCTCATATGTTCAAAAATGAAAAATTGCATTAAAAAAATATTTTTTTCTGTTTTCTCCTTTAGTTGGGTATCGAATTTATTCAATTTATATATTTACCTGTTTTTCATCAGCATTAACAAGATAATCTAGTTATTATTATTGAATCTACAAAATTAAAGGTACTTTAGGGGAAGAAAATTTAAAATATCGGCATTTAAGCCCTGTCAGACCATTTTTAATCCAAATAAAACCTACATGATATTAAAGCCCATTAAATTTTACATCGATATAGCGAGTTTAATCAAAATCGTCAGAACCGTTTTTGAGAAAATCAAAAAAGGTGCAAAATGCATGGTATAAAGTGGCTCTTCTGGTAGCTCATTTTGAAGAAAAAGGTTTTGTAAAGTCTCAGGCGTATATTTGTCTTAAATATGAAATTTGAGTTTCATAGGACTTATAGCATTTTCGATTTTAACAGGGGCGGCTAGTGTTTGCCCCGTTTTGTGTTTTGCTTGCACCAGATTTTTCCTAGTATGTATTGATACCATAAATACACACTAAATTATTATACTCTGGTTAAAATTCGCAACCAAATATTTCAATTTGACTGAACGAAATTCCGTGAATATGAACAATCAAATATAACGTTTTTGTCTTATAAATTTAAAACATTCATAGAAAAAGGAATTAATATACAATTTATAAAAAAAAAAATTACATGAAAATGTGTGAACTTCAAGTTGAAATGAAAGAGCGTCACGGCATTTACATTCATATTAAATATTATTGATGTCAGATTTTATCTAGGAATCGATAGTAGAGAGAAGAACATGCAAATAACACAGTAGATGTATTACTATTATTTATAAACGTTAATAGTTGGAATAAACCACAATAGTTTTATAAACTTGTTCGTTGGGAAATTCGTGAGGAAACGATTTACGGTGACGGGAAAAAAAATAAAACAGTCTCAACTATTTATAGCCA
Source organism: Piezodorus guildinii (assembly GCA_023052935.1). NCBI lineage: Eukaryota > Metazoa > Arthropoda > Insecta > Hemiptera > Pentatomidae > Piezodorus > Piezodorus guildinii. The sequence continues at coordinate 15,665,364 of CM041292.1, forward strand.
TTGTTTCGATTCACTTGACAGGTCTTCCTCAGTGATAAGAAGAAAGATTCGAAAAGGAATACAGTACATAAGGACAAACACTTAAGGATATGAACATGAAAAAAATAAGTCACAACATATTCATTTATTTTGTAATCTTCATTATATATTTTTCTTTCATATTTTCCAGTATTGAATTCTTCTCTTCACGATTCCATTACGTGTAGAATCTTCTTTTCTTATCTTCAAAATACAAAAAATCTGGTGCAGGCAACAAACGACTTTCACTTACCTCCATCCTTAAAATCAATGAAAGAATTTTCAAAACAGTTAGAGATAAAAATACGTGAAACTATTAAGGAATTAATTAAATTGAATTTATATTGAAACATGTTTAATTAAAAAATCTATTATATTATTATCTAAAATAATCAGTTAGTTTTATGTTCATTTCATCACTCTCTATTAACTTTTAAAAGCTTGTTTATGAGATAGTATTTTTTCTAAAATCTTTAGCTTTCCAACGGTATATCATACATGTATATTACTGCTCTTATGTTAAAAAACGAAAAATTGCATTAAAAAAATATTTTTTCTGTTTTCTTCTTTAGTTGGGTATCGAATTTATTCAATTTATATATTTACCTGTATTTCCTCAGCGTTAACAAGATAATATAGTAATTTTTATTGAATCAACAAAATTAAAGGTACTTTAGGGGAAGAAAATTTAAAATATAGGCATTTAAGCCCTGTCGGACCATTTTAATCAGAATAAAACCTACATTATATTAAAGCCCATTAAATTTCACATCGATGTAGCGAGTTTAATTAAAATCGTCGGAACCGTTTTCTAGAAAATTGAAAAAAGGTACAAAATGCATGGTATAAAATGCCTCTTCTGGTAAGCTCATTTAGATGAAAAAAGTTTTGTCACGCCTCGAGCGTATATTTGTCTTAAATATGAAATTTCAGTTTCATAGGACTTACCGTTTCCGCCCGGGAATTAACACACACACACACACACACAGACCTTTTTGCGGGACTTGGTTATTTGGACTCAGGGGACCCTAAAACGTGTATTTCCGTTGAAAACTGGAATTCGAAAATTTCACGATCGCAATACTTCCCCTTACTATATATAGTAAGTGAAAGTAATAAGTCACAACATATTCATTTATTTTGTAATCTTCATCATATATTTTTCTTTCATATTTTCCAGTATTGAATTCTTCTCTTCAGGATTCTATTACGTGTAGAATCTTCTTTTCTTATCTTCAAAATACAAAAAATAGCACACAAAATATTTTTGTTCTTTTCTTCTTACGTTTGGGTATCGAATTCATTCAACTTTTATTTTCATTTTTTTTTTATCAATGTTTAAAATATGATATAGTTATTTTTATAGAACATACAAAATTGAAGGTACTTTAAAGAAAGAAATTGTAGAATATCGGCATTTAAGCTCTGATCAGACTATTTCAATCAGAATTAAACCTACATCATATTAAATCCCATTACATTTTAAATTGATATAGCGAGTTTAATAAAAATCGTTTGAGCAGTTTTTTAGCAAATCGTAAAATGGTGCAGAAGTGGTATAAAGTGGCTCTTACCACACACACACAGAGCTTTTTTCGGGATTTTGTCATTTGGACTCAGGGGACCCTAAAACGTGCATTATCCTTGAAAACTGAAATTCGAAAATTTTCACGATTGCAATAATTTCCCATACTATATATTTCATATATAAGTAAGTGAAAGAAAAAAAAAAGTAAAATATACTTTATGAAAACATGTTTTTAAAAATAAAAAACCCCATTTTAAGGAATTAAACGTTGTTTAAGAGGTTACCTGTAGCATGGTGGTTAGCATAACAGCCTCCTATGCCAAAGGTTCTGGGTTCAAACTCGCAGGTGGCCCTGGGATTTTATAATGGGAGTAAAAAATCCTTAGTTATACCGTCCTTCGGAGGAGACGTTAAAAGGAGGTCTCGAGCTTGTGCGATAAGAACCCAATCCTAATTAAACCTGGATAGGGAAATTTAGGACTCCCACTGTAGCATCGTCCGATTAGCGATAGCAGCAATAAGTGACGTTAAATAAATTAACAAACAAACATTGTCCATAATAAAAGTTTTAAATAATGATGAAGTATTGTATATTCTGTATGGTAATTCAGTATTGCCGGCATCACATCAAACCTTCACACATTTTCATATTCTATTGGGTTGTGTCACATGAAATGTCCGTTCTCAAGGTAAAGGATTTTTATTAAAAATACGATATGAAAACAAGATAATTTTATTCGAAGTATTTACCTTCTTTTTCTACACATTTATCCCAACATGACACCAATTTTTTTATCCCCGAACTGAAAAACTCTGAGCTTTGTAGTGAAACAAAATCTGAAAACGCACTTTTCATTTGATCATCATTTTCAATAAGTTTTCTCTTGACGAAGTTGTCTAAATTCCTGAACAGGTGGTAATCTGTTGGAGACAAGTCGAGAGAATATGGTGGGTGCGGAAGAACTTCGTAGCCCAGTTCTTTCAATTTTTGCACGGTATGTTTTGAAACATGGGGTCTTGCTGCCGCTCAGTGAGGTACCCATGTATCGAGTTTTTTACTTTCCCAATACAACGAACCGGTAGATGCACTTGCATTTAGTTGTGCTGAGAGTCCTTTAACTGCTTGGTAGGGGTTTCCTTCGACTGTATGTTTGAGGACATCGTTGTCTATTACGGAGGTCTTCCTCGGAGCAAGTTTTCCAAGTCGGTATCCCCAGCTGAAAAGTTAGCAAACCAACGGCGAATGGTCCGTTCATTAACACTCCCTTCCCCAAACGCCTTGCAAATATTTCTAGCGGCCTCAGCTGCTGAATGAGTTTAAACTCGTTACAAAAATATTTCTCGAAAACCGCGTGTTTCCATGTTCATATTTGGAGGTATTCTAAAAAGGGGGTAATTGATTTGGAAGCTAATGTTTATAATACAAAGGTAGAGGATTAGTTACTGTTTACTTTAAATATGTAAACATTCGGAAAAAAACCACAGAGACCTGCAAAATCTTTTATGTATTTCAGAAACTATAAAAGGGACATTTCGTGTGAAACAACCCAATAAAATGTATGTGTCTTTAGCCATTGCCGATGAGGTGCTACAGACTATATTTTGACTTTCACTTACCTATAAAATATATAGTCAGGGAAAGTATTACGATTGTGAAAATTTTTTAACTTCAGTTTTCAACGGAAATACACGTTTTAGGATCCCCTGACTAGAAATGACCAAGTCCCGCAAAAAGGTCTGTGTGTGTGTGTGGTAGTAACCCTCGGTCGGAAACGAAAAGTCCTGTGAAACTGAAATTTCATATTTAAGACAACTATACGCCCGAGATGTTACAGAAAGTTTTTCATCAAAATCAGCTGACCGGATGATCTATTTTATAAACCATTTTGCACCTTTTTACGATTTTCGTACAAAAATATTACTCGAAAATCGCGTGTTTCCGTGTTCAAATTAGGATGTATACTAAAAAGTGGGTAATTGGTTGGGAAGCTAATGTTTATAATACAAAGGTAGAGGATTAGCAACTGTCTACTTTAAATATGTAAACATTCGGAAGAAAACAACAGAGACCTGCAAGTTCCTATATGTATTTCAGAAACTATAAAAACGGACTTTTCATGTGAAACAACCCAATAATATTCATTGTTAGATTATTCATTCTAAAATAAGTGTTTCCATCGAAAATAAATGTTATTGTTTAAAATAAAAAATAAAAGTAATTTTCATTAAAAACAAGGGAACAACACATTATCGATTTTAACAAGGGAGGTAAGTGAAAATCGTGTGTTACACGCACCAGTATTATTAAGCTGAATTACAATTTGTTAAATGAATAATACCTCGGATACTAGAGTTGAGAGTACGACCCAAAAAAATAAAATATACAAGTGTTCTCAAGTACACTGAGGTTTCGCCACTCTTGTTGGACCTTCTAGGAAAATGATAATTGGTGCAGGTCAACTGGACTTCCAATACCTGACACTGTCTTTACATTCACGTTCCGAAAAAAAAAAAAAAATCATGAACCAAATATGAACATGGAAACACTGATTTTCGAGTAATATTTTTGTAGGAGTTTAAACTCGGCCATTCAGCAGCTGAGGCCGCTAGAAATTATTTGCAAGGCGTTTAGGGAAGGGAGTGTTAATGAACGGACCATTCGCCGTTGGTTTGCTAAGTTTTCATCTTCAGTATCATGTTCAGTGCATCTACCGTTTCCAGACATTTAAAGTGTGTTGGGAAAGTAAAAAAGCTCGATACATGGGTACCTCATGATCTCACTGAGCGGCAGCAAGACCCCATGATTCAAAAAATACGCCTGCAAAAATTAAAAGAACTGTATTATTAAAAATATCGCATTTTTAATAAAAATCCTTTACCTTGAAAACGTACATTTCATGTGACACAACCCAATATTATAATATACAGTTGTAAATTTCAATAAAAATATTTTTTTCAGAAGATTTTGATTTTCTTTCTACCCCTAAAAAATCGTTTAAGAGTCATGATTACGTAATTTTTTTCACGTCTTTGACATTAAATACACTGGGAGGGATAAATATAAAAGTTTTGATGGCTACGCAATATTTTACATATGAGGTAATGATGGGTTACGGGTACTATTTAACCGTAGCACCGTTCACTCAGTCCTAAATTACTAAATTTTTTCATATCGTATTTTTAATAAAAATCCTTTACCTTGAGAACGGACATTTCATGTGACACAACCCAATATAAACTAGAAAATGTAGTGCGGCCACACGACTTTCACTTACTTAGGCTGTCAGAATCAATCTAAGAACTATTAAATAAACTTATATAAATTTTTTTTAAAGGATAATTGAAGCGAAAATCGCGTGCAAAATATTACTCGAAAATCGCGTGTTACCATGTTCATATTTGGAGGTATACTAAAAAGTGGGTAATTGATTTGAAAGATAATGTTTATAATACAAAGGTAGAGGATAAGTAACTGTTTACTTTAAATATGTAAACATTCGGAAGAAAACAACAGAACGGACATTTCGTGTGAAAAAACCCAATACATTGTTATAGCGAGTTTAATCAAGGTGCGTAAAATCCGAATAAGGAATAAAAAAAAATCCGTTTTTCCTAATAAGTAAATACCAAAAATTTTTGCTTTCAGTGCCATTTGATAGAGAATCAAATATCGGACCAAATAAAAAAGAATCATTGAATTTGGTTTACAACTAGCTTAGATATTGCGTTTTGAAGTCAGTGGTAGTGTTATGATATGATGCTTTGAATTAGTTCTAATTGCCCATCAAGAGCTATGTAAACAGTTCTATCCTAATATTGTTATTTGGAAATAATAAACCATTTTGTAATCATTTGCAATATGTTAACAAGATGATATGGTTAATTTTTTCGAACATAAAAAATTCAAAGTATTTTGGGGGAAGAAAATTTAAAATATTGGCATTTAAGCTCTTCCAAACTATTTTAACCATAATAAAACCAACAACGTATTAAAGCCCATTAAATTTTACATTGAAATAGGAAGTTTAATCAAAATAGTTAATTTTTTTCGAGAAAATATACAAAATGTGGCTCTTCTGGTTTGCCGATTTTGTTGAAAAATTTTATCAGCTCCTGAAATACAAAATTTAAGTTTTATACAATTTAATATCGTTTTTGAGCTACATTTACCATTAACCCATTTTTTATCAATATAAGGTTTTGGTTTGTAAGGACAAAAGATATAAGACATATCCTTATCTTATTGTTAGTTTTTGTTTTGATTTGTAATTTCTAATATTACCAGAAATAGAGAGATTTTGCAACCACATGTTTTTAGCAGCGAAGCTGACATAAAATGGATGTATTACTAAAAGTATTGGTCAGAAAAATATTTTATCCACGGTTTTATATTCAGGAAAATATACAGAATTACTGGTAAAAAAATCATGAAAATCAAAAATGTTGAGGGGCAAAATTAATGAAGATTGGATGATTTCAAATGGATTGACCCGGATATTAAATTTATAACGTTGATATTCAGACCAAAAATATATCATTGTAGGCATTTAACTTATCTTTAGAATTAGGATCAGATGTTCAGAAGGATTTGGTAATCAAGGATTGAAAGATATATGGTTTTCGAACATTCGAAGAGCTACAAAATTCAAACCAATTCAAGGAAAATTACGAATCAGAACTGCTTGGTCTAAAACGAAATATCACCTCTTGTACTTAACCGATATCAATCACTTTTTATTTTTTATTTCATAAATAATTTCGAATCCCTCAATTCAGAAGATGAGATGGATTTTACGTAACTTTAAACGTCCAATTTTGAGGAGGCGTGTTATTTATTTTTTATTGGTCGATTACAGCGGTTCATCATTTAAAATAATAAACAAAAAATCTGGTGCGGGCAACACACGACTTTCACTTACCTCGATTTTTAAAATCAATTAACGAATTTTCAAATACAGTTAGAGATAAAAATACGTGAAACTATTAAGGAATTAATCCAATTGAATTTATATAGAAACATGTGTTTTATTAAAAAATCTATTATATTATTATCTAAAATAATCAGTTGGTTTTATGTTCATTTCATCACTATCTATTAACTTCTAAAAGCTTGTGTATGAGATGATATTTTTTCTAAAATCTTTAGCTTTCCAACGGTATATCATACATCAATATTACTGCTCATATGTTCAAAAATGAAAAATTGCATTAAAAAAATATTTTTTCTGTTTTCTCCTTTAGTTGGGTATCGAATTTATTCAATTTATATATTTACCTGTTTTTCATCAGCATTAACAAGATAATCTAGTTATTATTATTGAATCTACAAAATTAAAGGTACTTTAGGGGAAGAAAATTTAAAATATCGGCATTTAAGCCCTGTCAGACCATTTTTATCCAAATAAAACCTACATGATATTAAAGCCCATTAAATTTTACATCGATATAGCGAGTTTAATCAAAATCGTCAGAACCGTTTTTGAGAAAATCCAAAAAAGGTGCAAAATGCATGGTATGAAGTGCCTCTTCTGGTAGGCTCATTTTGATGAAAAAAGTTTTGTAATGTCTCGGGCGTATAGTTGTCTTAAATATGAAATTTCAGTTTCATAGGACTTACCGTTTCCGCCCGGGAGTTACCACACACACACACACACACACAGACACACCACACACACACACACACACACAGACCTTTTTGCGGGACTTGGTTATTTGGACTCAGGGGACCCTAAAACGTGTATTTCCGTTGAAAACTGGAATTCGAAAATTTTCACGATCGCAATACTTCCCCTTACTATATATAGTAAGTGAAAGTAAAAATGTTTATTGTTCTAACCATTATTCGGAGATATTTAGTAAAAAATAAAAAAGGTTTAAGAATTTTTAAACATAAATAATGTTCAATTTCTTAAAATGGAGCTCCAAATTAAAAAACATGTTTTCATGTGTACAATCGCAATTGTTTATTATTATATAACTCTAACATTTAATTTTGTTTTATATATTAGTTTATTATTTTCAATAATGAACCTTTGTAATCGACGAAAAATTGCCATTTTATAGAGAATTAAATTTTCTACAAAATGAAAAAAGAATCATTGAAATTGGTTAAGAAATAGAAGGATACAACGTTTTAAAATTAGCGGTGGTGGCACAGATTTTCTTTGAATTATTTATTTTTTTCATATTACTTAATTACCTATCTACAGCTTTATAAACAGTTATACCCTAATATTGTTATTTGAAAATATTAAACCATTGTCTAATAATTTTCAGCGTTCTAAATTATATTTCATGATGTTATAGGAATTATTTAAAAGTAATATTTGATACTATCATATTATTATTATTTTTTTTTTTTTTTGGTTAAATGCTTTATCCCTCTCCTGCTACATTAGTAAGCTCTTAAATGCCTCCGTTTTTTCTTGGACCAGGGTGTGAGGTCGGGAGATTTATGCTAGAGTTAAAAAGCCCCACTCCTGCTACTCCAAAACGCGAACGTGTAGTTATTTTATCCAAAGTTTTGTTTATTAGGTTGCTGGGTAACTAGCGTTCGGAGCAACGCGTGAAACTCGGATTCTCCGCTACACTACACTTTTTATCCCAATACCTTATTTAATATTTTTTTAAACTTTACTTTGTCCCATAATTTTTAGTTTAGGGGGGCTGCTCTCTTTCTACACCCATGAAAATAATCATGTAATAAGATTTTTTATTTTTTCCACGTATTTCTTAGACTTGGTGTGTGGATTCATTTCAACCTAACCCAGAATTTTTCTTTATGAATGATCTCAGCAACTTGTTAAATGTAAAACTCGTCAGTTTAATAATGCATGATTTGAAGGTTCACACAATTCTTTGTGTCTTACTTGAATCTTGAATAATTGGTATGACCTTCATTTTGAAACATTGTCAAAGTAACGAGGTTATTAAAATGTTAAATAATCAGCTGGTTTCGCACAGCTGTTTAATAAATATTAATACAAACATATGTTCTTACTGTCCTTACATCTTCATGAGCATTTTGCAGAGCTACGTCCTAAAATGTCAATTTTACGATATCCAGTTTAGGCTACGAAGTACGCTGAACTATTTGGTGATTAAGTAATGCTTGTCCTAAAAAAATTGTAATCCTTATCGCTTAACCTAGATACAGAAAAAAAATGTCGGCCTTTTTTTTCATAAATCAGTTATATCTCAGAAACTATGCGTCCTAATGATAAGACCTCTCCATACAAAATTGAAACCGACAAAATATGTAACATGTGATCAAAGGTATTTGTTCCAAACTATGTTCTATTTATGTCCAATCGTAGACCACTAATTGTCAGGATGTTGTGTTGGAACAAATTTTTTATTTCGGTGTTGGAATGAAAAAAATCTGGTGGGCGCAATACACGATTTTCCGTTGTTAAAATCGATTAAAGAATTTTCAAATATAGTAAGAGATAAAAATGAGTGAAACTAATAAAGAATTAATTAAATTGAATTTCTATAGAAACATGTGTTTTATAAAAAAATCTATTATATTATTATCTAAAATAATCAGTTAGTTTTATATTCTTTTCATCACTCTCTATTAACTTTTAAAAGCTTGAGTATAAGATAATATTTTTTCTAAAATCTTTAGCTTTCCAACGGAATATTATACATGTATATTACTGTTCTTATTTTCAAAAACTGCATTAAAAAATATTTTTTAAATCTTTTCTCCTTTAGTTAGTTATCAAATTCGTTCAACTTTTATATTTAGCGGTTTTTCAGCTATGCTAATCAGATGATATGGTTATTTTTATAGAAGCTACAAAAAAAGCTTGTGTATAAGATAATATTTTTTCTAAAATCTCAAGCTTTCCAACGGTATATCATACATGTATATTACTGTTCTAATGTTCAAAAACAAAAAATTGCATTACAAATATATTTTTTCAGTTTTCTCCTTTAGTTGTTTTTCAAATTCGCTCAACTTGCATATTTAGCTTTTATTTATCAACACTAACAAGATAATATGGTTATTTTTATGGAATATACAAAATTAAAGATAATTTAGAAGAAGAAAATTTAAAATATCACATTTAAGCCCGGTCAGACTATTTCAATAAGAATGAAACCTACATGATATTAAAACCCATTAAATTTTATATCGATATAGCGAGTTTAATCAAAATCGTTAAAGCCGTTTTTGACAAAATCCTAAAATGTTGTAAAATACACATGGTATAAAGCAGCCGATTTTAGTGAAACAGTTGCTGTAACATCACGGGTGTATATTTTTCTTAAATATGAAATTTCACTTCTGTACGTCTTTTCGTTTTTGCGCTAGATTTACCATATTCGGACACACACACGCGCGCGCGCGCACACACACCTTTTTATCCATAAAAAGAGCATTTCCGTTGAAAACGGGAATTCAAAAATTTTCTCGATCGTAATACTTTCCCTTACTATATATTTCATATATAGGTCAGTGAAAGTAAAAATCTGGTAGGCGCAACACACGATCTTCACTTAGCTTCATTGTTTAAATCGATTTAAAAAGAGGGATCACTTGTATGGGCGGGATCACTTGTAGCTGTGTGGCTAGCGTAACAGCCTCCCATGCCAAAGGTCACGGGTTCAAATCCGCAGGTGGTCCTAGGATTTTTTAATGGGAGTTAAAAATCCTTAGTTACGCCGTCCTTCGGAGGGGACGTTAAAAGATGGTCCCGAGCCTGTGCGATGTCAGGTACTCGTTAATGATCCCTATCCTAATAAAACCTGGATAGGCAAAATTTAGGACTCCCACTGTAGCATCGTCCGATTAGCCATAGTAGCATAAAATATATAAACAAACAATCGATTTAAAAAGTTTTAAAAATATAGATGATAAAATGTTAAACAATTGCATTGAGTTTTGATTGAAACATGTGTTTCATTAAATAATCTATTGAATTATTATATTATCCCTTACCTCGCCTTTGAAGGCTATACGGGGGTTTCTCAGACCTGGGAGTGAGGGCGGGGTATAAATGCCAAAATAAAAGTCTAACCGAGACTCGAATTCGTAATTTTATGGTTTCCAATTTTTGGTTCTCTGTGGTTGCTTGGTAACGCGCGCTAAGTCACTCGGCTACCCCGCCTCATTGAATTATTATAAACAACAATCACTTAGTCTATCCGTTTTTCATTTCTATCTATTAACTTTTACAATTGTGTGTATAATATAACAGTTGTATGGTCCCTCTGGAACTTATTCAATCATTTACTTTTAGTTAGACACCGAATAGCTGCTTTATCATTTTTAGTCTTCCATTGTATAAATGTGGGTGTAAAACTTGCTAGGCGTTTCATGGTAATACTTATACCTTCTCTATCAAATATTGGGAGATTCTGCAGGGGCACGGCACGTCCATCTTCTTAAAAGTGAGTATCCCTAAATTGTATCCCCTAATCTTTCCCTAGATATTCAGGCTATTTTGCACTCAAAGTTTAATCCTAATTTTAGGAAAATTAGTAGCTTGAATATGGGGGAATATTACTTGAATATAAAGGGACCTATGAGGAAACAGAGATTGATCAGTCAACTAAGACTATGTCAACCCAATAAACTGAAAGTTACCAGTTACGGATTCCAAAATGGTTATTCAGATAGTAGCGTTGAATGCCCTATTTGTAATTCAGGCGAACCAGAAGATTTAAATCATTTTTTGTTGCAATGCCCTGTTTACTCCCCGTTCAGGAATAAGTACTTGAGGAAATATATTGGAAATATGTCTGACAATGATCTCATAGTACAAATTTTGTTGCAAATAGAAAATGAAAAGCAATTTGAAAATTTATTTTATTATGTAACAGAGTGTTTAAAGCAAAGAAATTTGTATCTGTCTATTCAAGAATAATTTAAGCACATTACTAAAATAACAATAATTTAATTTGTTAAACTATTTATGATTAATTTATTTGTTTAATATTTATACAGTTACAATTTATTTTGCCTTTCATTATGTATTTGTTTTTGAAGCGTATTTTGTTAAGTACAGTTGTAATAGATTTCTTTGATTTATGTTTAACTGTTTTGTACAACTCAACTCCATTTGTATGGGCTAGCCCGAAAACAAATAAAGAGATTTATTATTATTATTATTATATTAGTATCCCTAAATTGGGGGAAAAACCTGGCGAATGAGTATGATCTCTGCCGAAACATCATCTTGCACAGCCGTTGGATTAGGAGTAGTCAACATCTCTAAATGTACATAACCAAAGACCTTTCATGGATTGTAGAGATAGGTATATGGGTAGGGTTGTTTTAAGTATCTTAACAATACTACAGTGTATTTAATGTCTACTGTTCGTAGTAAAATTTAATAACCGCTAAAAAAAAACAAGTTAAAAATAGCATAATTCTACATAGTAATCCATGTCTAATCTTAGATGAGGCGGAACTGGCTGGCAAAGGCAATGAAGATACTTAACGTTTTTAAGAAAGAGTTGAAAACCAAAGCGAGCATTCATTTTAAGATGAAACCATAATAACTAACTGTGCCTAGGAATTCCAAGCAGGTGATGAATACACTGAATTAATTGGTGAAAGCAGGCCCGTAGGTCTAGAATTTAGTTACTTCGTACGTCCGTAGAACGTAGCTATAGGAAAAGGAGGCGGATGTTTATCATCGCTCGTCAGAGTTTACAAGAAAAAAAAAAAATTCTAAATATTTAATTGTTTCCGGATATGGAAGGCCGTGATATCTATTATGTAAGTGATTGATAAGATATTTCGGGGTCAATGGGGGATTGAATTGAATACACATATACACGTGTATGTTTGTTTATATACGATTTTCGTGTTGATTAAAATAAATAAAAAATAAAATAAAATAAAAAAAAAAAAAAAAAAAAACCTGTACCACTACAACCCATGAAGGGTCTTGGGCTCAGTACATATAGAGATTCGTACTGTTTCTAGTACCAATGAGGTGGAATAGTTTCCAACGGCAGTGCAATGAGGTGATTAGGCCTTAATCACGCTCAGCCGCCAGGTTTTTCACCAATTAATTTGGGTACCCACTTTATAGAGGCTGGGTCTTCCCCAGAAGGGTCTCCATACCCTAGGGTCGCCCCCCAACTGAATTAACAGAATAAATAATATTCTGCCACAGCCGGGATTCGAACCCAGGACCCGGGGCACAGCAGACTAGTGCTCTATCCACTAGACCACGCCGCTCCCTTGTTGATTAAAAGAAAACTTTATTTTTAAAGGCTACACAATGATAGTGAAACAAGTGAAAGCACTCTCATGATAGTAACAAGAGAGAGGGAAGGCATCAATAAAGTTAAAGAATAAGATCAAATATTACTTTTTAAAAAATCTGGCGCGCGCAACTCACGACTTTCACTTACCTCAGTTTTCAAAATCAATTTAATTTTTTTTTAAATACAGTTGAATGATAGAGAGATGAAAAAAGTGTTAAAGAATTAATTATATTAAGTTTCGATTTATTTACAGTCTAAAAACCCCCTTAGAATTAAAAAAGAATTAATTTTCCGTTGATTTGCGTAGTGCAACCCACATAATACACAAAGAGAAAAAAATCCGAGCCCCAAGTACCAGACACCAAAATAATTCAAATAGAAGCATGATGTGGTTTCAAACCTTCGACGGCAGTATATATTGTACTGCTCCTGGATTTTATTTTTATTTTGTTTGTTTATTTTTTCTTGCTGTACGGTCTCATTGACGAGCCACTCGTTCCTCGTTAATTATCTAATAGACGTTTCCTAATTTTGTGACCCAATAAAAAAAAAATTATTTTGTTGAGCGTAATTTTTTTTTTTTTCGGTTACGATACTTATTTCATCAGTTTAAAGTAATTACAAGTATTTTTGTTTTAAAATTATTATTTCTAACCTAAAATATTTAGAAAACCAAACTTGGTTAAGTTCGTTTTAGTAAGTTTTGTAATAAATTGTTGACAGTAATGATGAACCGATGAAGGATAAGTTATTATTATTAAATTATTTTCGAAATAGTTCAACCAAAATTTCGTCCTTCTGAATAAGATTGAGTTTCTTCTACTTCAACATATCACGTCTTGATAAAAAGCTGCAACCTGTTCAAAAAAAAAGTTGAACCATATTAAAAACCATTTCCGTATCTAATAATCGTCTACCGAAAAATCGAACAGCTTTAATTTGCAGTGAGGGGAAAAAAGAAGTTTTTACGGCCACCTGTTAAGAATGAATGATAATAGATTAACCAAAACCGATTTTCGAACTTTTCAAAAACACGATGACATGCTTTAACATATTTTTGAGAAAGTTATTAAAAGATCAGAATAAAGTTTTCTAAGAAAAACAAAATATAGAAGAAAAACGGTGGTCTCAGAGGATCAGAAAAGGTTGGCAACTGAGAGAATAAAGGAATATCCAAGGAAACGTAGCAACAACGTGCCCCAAAGTAAGTGATTTTAAAACAAATAAAATAAATACAAAATCACAAAAAGAATATTAATTATTATTTTTGTAAATTTTTTTAGCATTAAGATTGACGATTAAGTTTTTAAAAAAGCTAATAAAGTAGTTTTCCTCGCTCATGCGCATTTTAATTTATCTTGATTATTAAATTTTTGTTATTTAGTATCTAAAGTTCTGTTACGTTTTTAATATCGTTACCAATCACGCAATGGTAGTTTCGTTTCCTGTTACTGTTAAAGTTTTCTTTAATTTAGGAATTGTCTTTTTTATGTAAGTAAGGGTTCTTATTTCCGTTCGTATATTTGTATTTTAAACTGTTTGATATGTTGTTTTTTCTGTGTGATTTTTCAGAATGTTTCGTAATAAACAAATCAAGATTTTTTTTCTAATTTTTTTTTCTTACTTTTCTCTTAATTACACAATGGAAATCTTAATAAAGCTATGCTTCCCTATTGATAGACTTTGTACTGAATTTACAGCGGATTTCAGAATAATTATGTTTATAACATAAGTAAATCCAATTGTGGAAGTGAAGAAGCAAGTACACATAAGGACTAAAATTGAACAATACAATTTAATTGTTTTTTTAATTTCTTTGTACAGTTGTGGCTAATTAAAGTTTTGGATTATTTTTATAATTACATAAATAAGTTTATTATTCTAAAATGTAAATTAAAAATGATAAATGCCCAGCAGTTTCACATACTATCTCATGTAATCAGTTAATTTATAGTCAGGATGACCACTACATAAATAATTAAAATTTTGAAATAAGAAATAATTAAACATCTTAAATAAGCTCTAGTTGAATCGTTTTAATTTCAAATAATCTATTATTATATAAATTACGAAAAATTAAAACCATCTTGGATGAATATTGGGTTGTTAAAAAAAAAAATCCTGATTTTTTGATTCCGATAAATAATTGTGGTTAAATTTGTTTTAATTTCAAATTACATGTTTTTGGTTTATTATTTTCAATAATAAACCTTTGTAATTGACCAAAAAAACAAAAAAAAAATCCCTACTCCCTTCAAGATTTAAGTTTTTACTTTTCATCGTTTAGAGTTCGTTAAATCATAATATCGATTTTTTTAAAAAAAAAACATAAGTAGTGAATGTTTTTTTAATATAAATTGACAATGTAGCTGGTTTGTCATTCTATAGTTTTTTGATTACTCGAACTAAATAACCTATAATTAATTGCCTTCAAAAATATAAAATATAATACGCAATTATAATAAATGGAAAATACTAATAAATAGTGTAATAATTTGCAGCATTTTTATTTATTTAAAATCAAATTAAATTGTAAGGGTTATGTGGAGTACTAGCGCTTCCTAGCGACAGATGGCAGAACCAACTAATACTGCAGATAGCGCTGATAGCGGAATACTGTCCCCATTGACCCAGGTCCCCGGCCTCTGCTAGCCCGAACAGTCTGTGTTCCAGTTATGTCTAGCCATAACTCTTCTTTGTTTCTATTTTAGACATCTCTCGTGTTGTGGTTTTAATAATGGTAGCCGATATGAAACTTGTGGTGAAACCACACATCGCCATCTCTACTGACACGACAATCGGCAAAGCTCCTCACTACTTTGACGAATTGCCTCACGATGAAGAAGTAAGATTAGCAAATCTTTTTAAGGTGCTCGACGTCGACGGTAACGGTAAAATAGACATACATGATTTGTCTGAAGCTTTGAGAGAGTTTGGTCTCCACCATAGGTATGCCCAGGTAATTCTTTGTTACCTTTTAACTGTTAGTCTCCCTTGATTAGTTACATTTTGTTTTTTAAACGTTGAACCTCATATTAATGGGTTATATTCCATTTAATAACTGTTTAGTTATGTTCAATTAACTTTCTACTGACTACTGTTACATTCTACTTTCTAGAAAGTTATGCCTACAGCTTGTTCTTAAATTTCCAGTCATTCATTGAAAGAGCCGATGCAAACAAAAGTAGCGATATATCACTGGCAGAATTTATTCAGTATGTTAGGGACCACGAGAAAAACCTTCGACTTGGATTTTCGCACCTGGACAGAAACAAAGATGGTATGTACATCACAATATCTATTAGAAGTGTTTATATACTTATTATAACCTTATTTCAACCTTTTTTTCTGTTGAGAATTAACTATAACTGTTGCTTCAGTTATTCACTGGCTTACTACAAAATCAATATTGTCTGCTGTTACTTATTAGATTAGTAAATTAAGGTTGGCTAGTATGTAGTTCATAAAACTATCAGTTACTTAATGCATTAACTTATCAAGTTTCAAGGCTATTTTGAGGTTTATTTTAAGTTTACTAAATCATCAAAAAATATTATCTAAAATCCCAGAATTGCCGTGTACTTACATATCTTTATTACCTTTTTACAATAACCCTGTGTGAAAGTTGTAAATGTGGTTTCTCTTCAATACAATATAAAATACATTTTTGATAGATGTACATTGTAATAGTCTACTAGCGAATGTAATAGTAATTCATATATTTAAAATATGACTATTTTGTTTGATCTCCAAGTTATCTTTATATTCTCTTGAGTTAATATTAGTAAAATTAAATTAATTTTTAAAAAGAAAATATAAACCTATATAGATTATTTTGTATATAGAGAAAACAAAACAGGTGAAAAGAAACAAAAGTATAATCATAAACATATAATCTCAACTAACAACTAATATTTTCATATTTAACAACTGTATTTTTTTCTCCTCTGAACTATACTGTATTTCCTTTAAAAAATATATTTTAATAGTTTTGACCCACCATTTAAGTAATATCAATGAACTCTTAAAAGAATTTTCATATTTTATTAGAGAATATGAAATTGGCTTGTCAAGTTTTAATTTTGGTACTTGGTTACTGAGAAAAGTAATGTGTTTGATTTAATTAATTAAAATTTGTATTAATATATATAAAAGATCAAATTTTCAATTTTCTGTAGTTTATAAATTTCTATTTACAAAAATAAATTTATTTAACTTTTAAATTTAAATATAATTATAAGTAATTTTGTTTGTGTGTGTATGATTTTTATATTACACCGGAACTTAACTAATGTTTTGGTTATTTTTTTTACTTACATATGCGCGCATTTTTTATATTTTCTTTATAAAATAGCTAATTATTACGATACCTGATGATGGCTTTGGTATAATTAATAAAATAAATGGGTAATAGGAATTTCAATAATTTTTTTTCTTTAATATGTATATTTTATTATATTTAAAAGAATTTTTACATAATTTTAATTTTATCGGTAAGATACATCAATTATGCATTAATAATTTGATTTCATAATCTAGTATCGTTAATGTTAGTATGTCAAAAGAGGTTATCTCAAGAATTCAATTTAAATGTTGCTAGAGTAATCCAATAAGTTATAGAATATCCTTTTTGCCTCAATTGATCAATAATGATTATTTATAAATTTATTAATAGAAACTTTTTATATGACAAGTTTATGTTGCTCTATTTTTGTTATAAAAACAAAGAAAGAAAATGAAAATTATCATATTGATAATCTGTAAAAGTAAAAATATCCTTTAGAAATTAGCATAGATACAATTGTTTCAAGTCCCATGGTCCTAAAAAAAGACAGGGCAAGATCCAAGATTTTTAAACTTTTATTTAATTATTTTTAGACTGTATTTGTCCTTTTAATTTTAACTGTCAAGATTTATATATGGTGGTTAAAAACATTTGTCTCCGTGCATTGGCTAAATTTACTTCTTTAGAATTAGATATTTAAAAACATATATAGTTGTATGTATATACATATATATTTGATTCTTTATTGTTTTTTAATAATCTATATTAATATTTACAACTGTATATGATATAATACGATGAGTGAATGATCAATACAAGAATTAATGACTATAATTATTTTATTTCAATTATTGTAATATCGTTTTTTTTTTTTTTAAATAATCAGTAATAGAAGAATTAAATGCGTTTGTAGACGCATGTTAAGTAATAAATTAAAAATTAACGTGGAATAGAGAAGTTTTTGATGACAGTTAAAAAATTAAAAAAAAAAATTATATTTTTATGTTACATTGTTGAATTTTGATACCTAAATGTAATTCGTTTTTAAATAACAAGAAATTTTTAATTATGTATATAAAATAATATTTTTTTAATAGTTCTGTAGTGATTTAAAAAAAAAAAAAAATGTTTTTAAAGGATTGAAACGTTGATTATTACATTTATAATAAAAATGTATTTGCAAGAATTATAAGCCTATATTTTTCTACTCTAGTTATTACTACGATTCTTCCAATTTAAATTAATATTAACATCAAGTTTAATACATTTTTTCAAATATATTCAACACATTTTGACAGTTAACATTATTAAGCTTCTTACATTAGTTAATTTTTTTTTTTTTTTTTTCCTTTATGGGTATGAACTAACAGTTCTACTCTATTTTTTTTTTTTTTTTTTGATAGTATGTAAGTATAGTATAGTAGATAGTATGAAACAAATATTAAAAATGTTTTGGTTGATATGAATTATTTTACCGATTTCTTCCTTTATATTTTTCTTGCATTTAAGTATAAATTCATTTGGTAATAATCTTGACAATAGACAATTTCTTAAATATTTGATTTTAACCTGGAAACAGTTTATTATAATTCAAAGCTTTTCTCGATTTACAATTAGTTGTTGACTAGAAAATAAAAAAAAATAAATAATATATATATTTAAAGATGTAAGGAAGAATGGAGTGAATCAAACGACTATTGCTCAAAAGTTATTTTATGGGATAAGTTGGTATATTAGTGCATTTTGCAACTCACACAGTTAGTTATGTATCAAATAACTTTTTTTATTGTTTGTTACAATAATCTTTATACATTTTCATACCACAAGTCATCTTACATTAGTCGTGTTACTGTTTGTTACCAACGTTTAGTTCTGTTATCTTATTATTTTCCTTTTATATTTTTTTTTTATTTAATTTTTTTTTTGTATTGGTTGGTGTATTAAGGCTGAAATTTTGGCTCAAAAATAATTTTTACTTATTAACTTTGATTACCGCACCTCTCTCCTCCCTCCAAATCTCCAATAGTTCATTCCATGGTCATAATTCTTTTATTATTAGAAGAAGAAAAGTATTTTATTCTTATTTCAAACATGAAGTTTTTCATTATTTTAATGTATTATTATTTGGAAGTATTGAACTTTACTTTAGAGTAGTATGGGTTTGTCAACTGTTTTCCTTGTCCCGGGTTCAAATCTCGGCTGTGTATTATTCTGTTATTTCAGTCAGATGGGCAACCCTGGGGCATGGAGATAAGATACGAATCCCAGCCTCTGTTAAGTGGGTAACCAAAAATGGGGTGCCTGACAGCTGAGTGTGATCTCAGCTTAGTCAACTCATTTCACCCCTATTAGCCTTAACACTGTATGTTTTGAGCCCAAGACCTTCATGAGTTGTAGAGGTACAGGCTTTTTTTATTTTTGGGGGGGGGAGGGGGATTTTACCTAATTTATCATTTATTTTCAGTTGCTACCTCCTTCCATTATTGATTATTATTTATGTCATTTTTTTTTTTCAGGAAAGGTGGATCTTGAGGAGTTGATAATGGCCTTCAAGGAACTTGGTGTAGATGTTGAAGTCAACGAAGCCAAAAAGTTATTACAGAGGTGAGAGATCATAATAACGCTGTTAATATGGTCATTTCTATTAATTCATTTTTATTTTTTTTAATTAAACATTATTACTTGAAAGTTTTACTGTTTTTTCACATTGCTAGGCATAATCTATTATAGTTGGAAACATGATAAGATGGTGAAAACCTTTAAAATTATAATTGATAACTTAAAATTTGATTTTCCTCCCTTATAGATAATATTAACTTTTTTGTTCCTTGAGGTCTAGTGTTAGCTAGATAATATATAAAAAAAAATAGGTGTATATATATACATATTATATAAACATTTATTTATATATATTTATTTATTTATTACATTACCCTCCTGGTAAATGACAGAAAATTTAATGCTTTTTATTCACTACCATACCATCATTTTCTTGTATGATTTTCCCTCTTTCGTAGGAATAAAATACTTTTACGTTCAATCAGTTTATGTTTACATGAACTAGTTGGGATTGAATTGCTTTTATTGCCTGTAGTGCTTATCAGAATATTTTACTCTTGTGTTTTTACCTGGATAAGGAGATAATTAATATTGCATGACAAATTCATATCCTAAATTGAGATGTTGATTTCCGATGGGTACTATATCTATTAATTTATTATTAAACCAATTATGTTTGATCTTTTTCTTATCAAAACCTAGCATTTTTTATTTTTTTTATTGTATTAAAACATTAATTTTGTGTTATGAAAAATCCATTGATTTGTTCATCGATGGGCCAGATATGCGAAAGGGAAATTTGGGGGGAAACTAAAGTTGAATCCTTGTTGTTCTATCTCATAATAGCGAAATGGTGAAAATCCACTGATTCATTTGCGAGGTAGTGCTGGAAAAAAGATGGAAATTCGAGGGAAAGCTGTATGTACACTCTTGTATTAGCCTACTCCACAAATAGGGGAAGATTTTTAAAATGGTGAAATCTATTGATTCGTTCACAAGATAAGCTGGAATTGCGAATGGAAATTTGGGTGAAAAACTGATTTTTATCAGGCTACCCAAAATAATGGTAAAATTTTTGATGATTATTATACAGCGAATTGGTCATGAAAACATTAATTTTAAAATGTATTAAGCCTATCACAGTGGTTGATAAAGGTTGAGATGGATCGAGTTTTTTACTATAAGGCTCTGTCAGGATCTTGGGTCTGAGCTCGAGCCTTATAGCCTTCTGGCTCAGCTTTTTCTCAATACTATCTGTTAAATAATAAATATTTATTAAATACAATTACAGTTCACTTAAGTTTATATTTATTAAATCATAATGATATAATATTTTAGAATGTAATTCATTTAAGTATGTCATCTCGTTTAATTTTTATTTTAAGTTAAGATGAAATTTATCTAAAATTATTGTTGTTTTAATTAAATTTTCATAGTATTTGAAGAGCGACCACTATCCATTATACGGAAACGTGCAAGTGTACCCTTTTGCCATTTTCCTTGGAAAGACTTAAGTCAGGTTATTTCAGTTGTAAGTATAAAATGAATTCGCATGATGTATATACTGTCCGGGCGTGGTACATCTGTCTAGCTAAACATGGTATTTCCAAAAAAAAACAACAACCTTATTATGTTCTAAATTCATGTTGAAATTGTGTCGAGTTTGTATATCTGTTATCTAGCATGTGATTGTGTGGCGTTTATCTATTGCAGCATGATTTTGATACGTATCAATTATATTCTATGTTATGTCCCATGTTGAAAGAAAAAAGGATTCTAGAATTTCAGTTTGAGCTAGACTACCACGAGCTAGGGGTATTTCATAAAGTGAGTACCATCCGATGTAATCAATTAGACCAAGCACTTGGCTACTGTCCTCCAGGTCCAGGTTCAAACCCCGCCAGTGACAGAATAATTACTTAGTCAATTATTTTAGCTGTAGGGTGACCCTGAGGTAGTGAGACCCACATATATTACTAACTTATATTATTGTTGTCTTATTATTTTCCTTTTATATTATACAATCCCTACACCCTTCTTCGGGAGACGAGGTAGATAATTAACATCATTCACGCCGGGGTCGAATATCTACGTTTTTCCGCATGAGGCGGGACTGTCTGAGCTGCTTACCTTGGTGGGGCTAAAAAAAAAGATTCTATATTATTATTTATTATTAAAAATGATTCTTATATTATTATTATTATATATTATATTCTTATATCATATTATGGAATAAAAATATGAAAATAAATCACGCACAGACTAAACAAAATTCTTAACGAAGAGTAATTAACCAAAGGAGTCCTTTGAGGGGGGTGTTGAAAGTTATAAAATATTTAATAAATAAACCCTTATGCTTGTTATTCCTACAACATATATGTTGAAAAAAAATAAAATAACTTATTTTGTAAAAATGCATGTCGGCTCACTGTGTAATGTGACCACTGTCGCCCACCCCCGGATTATTAAGTGTGACCCACCGTGAGTCACTCTGCCCCATGGGAACATCAAGTGTGACCTACCAGTGGGTCACCTCTGCGTCAGAACCGTGTGTTTAAATGGTCGATAGTAATATTTCTAAGAATTTGACAGTAAATATTAACTAGAATAAAAAAGTTTTACTCCAAATTAATTTATTAAAGTGTTTTTTTTTTTTTGATGCAAAACAGCCTATAGACCTTGAAAATATAATTTTCTTCAAACTTTGTCTACACATTCCCTTCTCTTCTACCTCTTCTTATGTGTTGTGGATTACTGTTGGTTGGTACTCCAAAAGAAATACCCTTTAGCCCTTGGTCTGACATCACTGTTGATGAATCAATACAAATTTTTTCCATAATATCATAGGATCGATTGTATTATTCTTGAGTATTTGTTTGATCAGTATTTTGAGAAAGGTATTAATGTGACATGGAGTAAATGTTTGTCCCATTTTTGTTTATATTTTGTTTTTGTGCGGATATAATTGCCATTTTGATTTTATTTTTGTAATGTATGCGTTTTGGTAATTTATAATGGGATCATAGCATTAAAACCACAGTAAACTGTTTTAATCATTAAAAAAAAAAGAAATGATTGAAGTATTTATTTTTAAGTTGGTAAATTATTAAAATAATAATAATTATTGTTATTATTATCAATAAATGCCTTTGAAAGCATTTGATCAATTCTGTACTATTATGATACAGATGTTGCATCACGAATCATGAAAATATTACTAACTTATTTTCTATTTTCAAGAGTTGAATTTAAATATGTGAATTTGCTCTTCTTTAAAAGATATTTTTTTATTAATTATAATAATAATATTATATCATCATGTTTTATAACAACCTTTTGAGCCTTGGTCTTTTAGTATCACTGAAACAATTTTTTACCATCTTGATATTTATTTTATTTATTTATTTTTTATATTACAAATGACCCTCAAGACTTGATTATCATTTATTTTGTTAGTTTTGAACTAAATTTGATACCTTTTCTTATAATTTATTAAATTCTACCATACCTCGAAATTTAATTATATTTATTTTAATCAAAATAAAATAAATTTATTAATATTTTATTGGGAATGTCATTTCTAGAATGAATGTCAGAACCTAACTTCTCTTCAGGTAATACAATTGTCTGCACAGTTGTTAATTTGACGGCTAAGGGAAGAGCATTTTTATTAGTCATAGTAGAGGAAGCAGAAGCATATAGTTTTATTATCATATGTTATTTTCGATAAAGTTAAATAACTCCTGTAATGGATATCATGTCTTCTTAATAAATAAGGACTAATAAAATAATATACTAATAAAGAAATTGGCGTCAACTAATAAAATAATATACTAATAAAGGAAGTGGCATAGTTTAATAGGATAAAGCACTAGATTATTGTTCTCTGGGTCCTGGTTCAAATCCTGGCTATGGCAGAATAATATGAGGGCTGTCCAGAAAGTTACCACTTTTTCAAATAAACAATTCACAAATTGAAAAACCCAAAGTTTATTTTATACATTTGAAAGGTGCACTCTTAAGCTATTTTTCTACATAATTGCCGTTCAAATTGAGACATTTATCAAACAGTGGCACAAGTTTTTCAATACCTCTCTGTTGAAATCTGCCCCTGGATTTCAACTACTGGTTTACACCGGCATGAAGTTTGGCGTCAGTATCAAAGCGTTGTTTACTGAGCCACTTTTTCTTCTCTGGGAAGAGGTGGTAATTGCTCGGCCCGAAATCTGGGCTGTCTGGCGGATTGTCAAACACCTCCCATCCAAGAGTGCCTGTATACAATTGGCCGTGTGTTGTTGTGATAAAACAACACCTTGGTGGTAAATTTTCCCTGACGCTTATTTTTTATGGCGCCTAAAAAGAAAAAAAACTAATCGCAGACTCCTCTTCACAAGTGAAGGGATTTTCTATTGCAGTGCACATTTTGACGACAGAAAGCAAAGTAAAAATCGCACAGTCTTTACGCTACAGCTGGAGGTGTACTGAATGTAGGTACGTTCAGACACCAAGATGGCAGCTCTACCCCCATCCATCGCCATCATAGTCTAAAAATTTTGTTACTTTCTGGGTAGCCCTCGTAATTGTGTTATTTCAACACTGGGATGACCTAAGGTTTTAAAGACCATCCTGTATTAGGACACAGCAAACCTTAAAACAAATTTAAGTTTAATTTATTTATTTCAATATTGATTGCTTATTTTTTTTAATGGGTCTCCCAGTTAAATGGAATGTTTCATAATTAGATAGCTTATCAGTTCTATACATAAATGTCAGATTTTTAAGATTTGACCTAATCCATTAATCCTTAAAGAGCCTTGGTGCGATTGAAAGGAATAAAGGTTAAACAGATACCCATAGTGATTTTGAAAATGTTAATCAATTTAATAGTTATTTTTTTATGTGAAATGGCCTTAAAGACCACGCAAATATCATTTTCTTCCAACTTTCCCTACACATTCCCCTCTCTTCCCCTTCAACCTTTCAGAATGCACTCATCTCTGTTCCTCGCTCCATACTCTCCCCTTTCGGCACCCACAAGGACCGTTATCTCCCCCTAATTTTTCCCTATATTCATCTCTATATAGACAATCCTGATTTCAGATTCCCAACCTCACTGCCTCTTTCCTTATCTGCTGAATATACCCTCCGGCCCCTTTATATCCCCACATTTTTTCAAAGATCTCCTTATTTATTCTTCTCGGGCTCATCCTAACCAAATGCCCGTAGAAACGCAACCTCCTTAACCTAATGTCTGTTTCCAGGTCATCCATTTCTTTGTACAGTTTTCTGGTAGGCCTAAGCCTATATCCCTCTGGTAACTTTACTGGCCCATAAATCTTCCTCAAGATCTTCCTCTCAATCCCCAAAAGTTTCCTTAAGCTAGGAAGAGTTTTATAGTTTATTCATTTAATGTCACTTTATTCTGCTGTGGCTAAGCCGATGATGCTACAGTAGGAGTTATAAATTATGCTTATACAGGTTTGATTAGGAGATGGATCTGTAATGAGTATCTGATATCGGACCACCAGTTTACGTCCCTTATAAAGTTCCGCTTGACCAAGGATTTATACTCCCTTTAAAAAATCCTTGGAACTTCTGCTGGTTTTAAACCATTTTATTAATTTTATAGTTCCTTTTGATGTAAGCAATGATTGATTGTATCTAATAAGTCAGTACAATGTTTTATTTACTGTTTATGTCTGATTTTTAAATATTGATGTTATATGTGAGTATTGTTTTTGTGTTTATTGTGAATCTGACTTTTGTTCTCTTTTGGTTACAGGATGGACCAAGATGGAAGCCTTGAAATCAGCTACAATGAGTGGCGGGACTTCCTCCTTTACGCACCTAGTACGGATATTCACGATCTCATCCGATTTTGGAGGCATTCGACTGTGAGTACTTTAATTTAATATTTTTTTAAATTGATTTTTAATATTATTCTGTGTAATTTAGACTGAAAATTTCTTCTCTTCTTGATTTTTATTACTTTGTTGCTGAAGGATATAATTAGTCATATGTATATATCAATTTTAAACAAGTGAATTTTTTGAGAAACAGAAACAAATTGTTCATTTTCTAACCAATAAATTTTAATTTACTCAGTAATATTTTATCAATTCCAATCACAACCTAGCCTGAGATTTTACTTTGTATTATGGTTAACAAATCTTGGATTTCCGTTAATGCACAAATAGAAATTCTTTTGTTAGAAGCGGTCTGAATATCTTGAGCAATTTATTTAAACCATCAAGTTCATTTTGTTTTAAATATTCGATGATAAGGGAATACAATTTTAAGGTTTCTTCTAATAATGAAAAATTATTTTGATTTCTATCTATATTAATAATATAATCAATCGGAAGAAACATATATTGATGATAAATAGATGGTTCTTAAATCTTCCTTTTAGTTTATTATTACATAAGTAACAATTAGGAGTCGACGTTTCGGGGGCCTTCCCCATCTTCAGAACTCACTGACAGCTATGTATGAGTTAAAAATGTATCCATTTTATTTAAAATGTTGTCCATGAAAAAAAATATATATGTCATTAAAATTTATAGAAAATTAAACAATCAGAAACCCTAACTAATCTTAACTATCTCAACTAACATATTCTTTGGCCCCTAATCTAATAGTGATTTGATCGAGATCACTCTCTTTTAGTAGTCATCGAGGTCTAGGTTTTAAGAAATAGTAATATAGAAATTAGTAAATGTAAAGTAAAATTAAGTCATTTTGTAAAGATGTAACTTCAGTGGTACCACTTTTCTTTTTTTGGTTTAAGGCATAAAACCTGAGGTTATTAACACCTGGATAAATTATGTTTATTTATTAACCTTTATAAAAAGAACTATAGGGTGTCTTAAGTCCGATTGTTAACGGTTAGGAAGAAAAATTAAATATAGGGATTTTTGCTGTTCAATGAAGACCCCAACCATTGACAACCAGACTATTGGTCATATGAACTTTTTGGTTTCTCTTGGGTCTAGTAGCAGCAGCCACAATATGACAAGACATTTATTGTACATTTTTTTTTTTTTCATTGTCTCTTCGCATCCTTGATTGGCCAATCAAGGTACGTTTGTTTTGAATCTTTTAAGTGAGGAAGTTTTTCTGAGATCAGGAAAATCTAAAATCAAGCGACCTATTAAAGAAGTATTAGGTCCTTGAAATATCCAAATATTCTTAGAAATATTAAATTGTAATTTTGCAGGAAGTTTTGCTGCACTTATTCTCCTATTATGAGGGTTTGACTTCTTAACCTTCTGAGAATTTTTTTCTTCTTTCATTTAGAACCACTTGTTTTTCTGTGCGTGCACATGAAGTAGATATATTTGAGCTATTCTGATGAAAACCATTGATAACAGCAAAACACTCAAAGTTTGATCCTAACTGTTGAGAATCAGGCTATGGGTCATATAAACTTTTTTGTTCTGCTTAAGGTCAAGTAACTGCTCTCACAATATAAGGAAACATTTATGAAACACCTTGTATATAGGGAAAGAAAAACATTAAAAAAATAAAATAAATGATAAAATGTAACCCGTAATTTATAAATGTATATTTTAATTAATATAATAGATGTTATAATTTTTATAACAATAATTAGGTATTGAGAAAATCAAAGACAATTTATTTGAGTCCTCTTAATATATCCGTTTTCAATCCCATTTTATTCAATCGCAACTAATAATAAGGGGATTCTTGTTGAGGACATCATTGCAATACTGACAACAAGGCACAGGCTGCCGAGTGAAAAAGTACAGTGTGTCGACTGTGAGTGTCCTATCCTCAGCCGAATCAATTTGATCTTACCTGTCTGCGACTGCTACGGCTCAATTAAGGTTGCTCAGTGGGCTATCGTCCTACATACCATATTTCCAGTGGTACCGTACCACCTTTCACATTGTCTTAAAATTGTTAAAAGTCAAAGCTCAATCCAAAGTATGATTACAGCTGTAAATACATCGTTATTTTAAAAAATGGTTTTAATCCCAAATTTACAATCCAAAAGGCTACATTTAAAGTATTTTAACCTAAACATTTTTAACTGAATATACATGAGATTCACTGAAAAAAAAGATAAATATAATATTTTTTTTATTCTAAGGACAGATAAATGTTTACCAAATTTGTTAAAACGAATTCTTAAGCTAATATATGTAAGTATATCAGGCATTTAATGTAAATTATGATGATATGTAAATATGTGCTCTAAGTGGAAATTAGAAAAAGTTTAAAATTTTCAATTGAAATTGGATGGTCCTCGGGTGAATGTGAAAGTAAAATAAATATTTTCATGATCTCTTAGCTAACTGGTGGGAAGAAGTGTACATTTGATATCAATGGAAGAGGTATGTGTTTTATCATTTAAAATGTTGCTGAAGTTCTAAATTCAAATTATTTATTTACCTTAAAAGGGATCACTATTTTCCTCTGTCATTGCATCACGTGTGAACGGCTGGACCGACTTATCTATTTCTTTTTTTGTTGTGTTTGTTATTGTCAGAAGGTTCTTATAAAAGAAAAAAGTTGAGTTTTTAATATGGTCATCAAGTTTTCTTTAATTTTCTAATATTATTATCTTTAGATTCTAACTAGGATGAAATATGGCATTACTGAGCTATGCCCTGATGATGGATCACAAGTTTGAGACGAAACATCAGTAAAATTAAAAAAGACTGACTCCTGATTATTTCTTCCTGCGATAATTTCAACAGTCGACAATACATCCTCAATTTAGATTCTAAGATTAAAATTAAAATGGATTTAAGTAGTTTCGTAGTCAGTGAATTATCTAAAGGAGCCAAAAGTGAGTGGATTAAAAAAAAGTTTAGGGGGGAATGGCAGTGCTGACTAAGTATTAAAGTTACATGGTGGTACAAATAATTCGCTATACAATATCCTATATTACATCTGTTCATTGTCTATTTATCTTTGTAGATTCAGGGTTATAAATATATCATCTAACAGGTTCCTTATTTCAACTCGGATTGTGATATTCATAGTTAAGACGGGACATCATCAGTCAGATCAGCTAGTATTTTATGATCTTTAACATGATTGTAATAAGTTAATATATTTATTGGTAGTAATGTAAACAGTTTTAGACGGTTTAGTTAGTATGGAATAGGAGACTGCAGTGACTGAAGTCACAAAGGAATAGTGGAAAAGAAAAAAGGACAGACTAATTGGCCTAGATGTGAACTTTAATTTTAATTAAGCCAAACAATCTTATTACATTCCAGCATCTTATGAGTTGTTTTTTGTTTATTAATTTAACATCACTTTTTTTGTTACTGTGGCTAATCAGACGATAAGTGAGTGAAAGTCGTGGGTTGTGCGCACCAGATTTTTTCAACTTTAAATTTATTTAAAAGTTCTACAATTAATTTTAACAAGGGATTTGAAAGTGCGTCGCCAACCAGATTTGTTACTCGTTTTGGATTTGCTGTGTTAAAAATTTTGGGTGTACTATTTTATTATATATTTTTTAGATCAAATCTAAAAAAAAAAAAAAAAAAAAAATCTGGTGCGCGCAACACACAACTATCACTTATCTTCGTTGTTTTAATCAATTTAAGAATTTTTAAATACATTTAAAGAGGAAAATAAATTGTTGATAATTAATTACCAAGATTTTTAATAGAAACGCCTTATTAAATAATATATTATATTATTATCTACGACAATCGGTTAGTTTCATTACTCTCCGTTACCTTTTACACTTTTGTGTATAACATAATATTTTTTCTAAAATCTTAAACTTTCCAACGGTATATTATACATCTGCATTTCCGTTTTATGTTGAAAACTGCATGAAAAAATATGTTTCCTCTTTCTTTGGATGTCTGATTCGTGAAACTTATGGATTTATCCGTTTTTTTATCAATGTTAACAAGATGATGTGGTTAATTTATTCAAACCTACAAAATTAAAGGTACTTAAGAGGAAGACATTTTAAAATATCGCCATGTAAGCTCTGTCAGACTATTTCAGTCAGAATGAAACGTATATGATATTAAACCCTTTTCAATTTCACATCGATATAGCGAGTTTAATCAAAATCGTGTGAGGCGTTTTTGAGAAAATCGTAAAAATATGCAAAATGCATGGGATAAAGTAGCACTTTGTCAGCCGGTTGTAGTGAAAAAGTTGCTGTAACATCTCCGACATATATTGTTGTCTTAAATATGATATTTCAGTTATATGACATTTCGTTTTCGCACTAGATTTACTACAAACGAACACTCATAATATACATCTATATTGCTATTCTTGTGTTCAAAACAAAACAAAAATATTGCATACAAAAATATGTTTGCATTTTTTTCTTATAGCTGTTTATCAAATTCACTCAACTTGCATATTTACCCGTTATTTACCAATGCTAATAATATGATGTTCCCAATTTTTTTAAATCTAGAAAATTAAAATTACTTTAGAGGAAGAAAATTTAAAATATTGACATTTAAGCCCTGTCAGATTATTTCAATCAGAATGAAACCTACATCATATTAAAGCCTATCAAATTTTACATCGATAAATAGCGTTTAATCAAAATCGTTACAGCTGTTTTTTTAATAAAATCGTAAAAAAGTGCAAAATACATGGTATAAATTGGCTCTTCTGATCAGCTGGTTTTGATGATTAAGTTTCTGTAACATCTCAGGCGTATAGTTGTCTTGAATTTGAAATTTCAGTTTCGTACTGCTTTTCGTTTCTGCCCGGGAGTTAGCGCACACAGACCTTTTTGCGGGACTTGGTCATTTGGACTCGGGAGACCCCAAAACATGTATTTCCGGTGAATACTCGTTATTTTCACGATTGCAATACTTTCCCTTAGAATATATTTCATATATATAGGTAAGTGAAAGTAATTAATATTATAACTTGTTATATTTTTCGTCTCAAAGATATTCCTGAAAGAAATGGTATCATAAGCTTTTTTGCTTTAAATCGATGTCGTATTTACGCTCGGCGTCTTCAGGAGTCTTTTGATGTATTTAAGTTTCTTCATTTTCAACGATTTTTTTTCTTTTAATTTCTTTCTCGTACATTAAAAAAAAAATCGTCGTAATTACTTAAGCCCTCCTGAAATCTTGTAACGATGACAGCCGGAGACAGCCGAAGGCGTACGAACTTAGCCGAAACTGATTGAGAGTACGCTGAGACAGCGTTGAGAAGGGTCTGTCAGTGTCGAACTGTGAGTGAGCTGTTCAACATGTTTCTAGGGGCGGGCCCGATCGGCTCCGAGCTATCGCAGCTCATGTCCGAAATGATTCTCCTAATTACACCGGTAAGTTTATGAAACTTTTATTTATACCTCTTTGTATTCTCTGAGATCTTAGTATGCTTGCTTAATTTAATTTTTTTCTCCCGTACGAAGTGCTAAATAAAATATAAAACGTGCAACACACGTTGTTGAGAAATAAATTATTCTTTAAATTTTAGTGCATATTAGCTGTAATTTAATTCATTAATAGAGGGTTGTCATTGTCTTTAAACAAAAATAATCGTGTCGTTAAAGTCTCTTTTTGTGTTGTTGCCATTTATAATTTTATTTAATTATTTCTTTAATATACGAATTTTAGGTCTAAATATAAAGCTCTTAAATATTTTCTGATCTTATTTAATTATAAATTAATGCTTCTGCAATACTGAAACATCGTATTACCTGTATAACAGTCCGGAAGCCGGCGTGTCTGGAGTTGACATTTCTTTCAGCTTAAAAGTTTAGGATACTCTTATTAGAATGGATCAGTTATAAAACTTGATCCTGAATACTTCCAATAAAAACTTTAAAGAAAAAAATAATGATAATAATTTTTTATTTTATTATAATTTTCCATTTTCATTGAAATCATCTAATAAATTTAAACGGATATCATTATAATAAAAAATATTTTCAAGATTTTTATGAAAATACAAAGAAATATTACCCTAATGATGATGTGTATTCTTTAAAACTTAGATAGAAGAATTTATGTATTTTTTTAAAACATAAAATTATTATAAAAACATTATATTAAAATGTTATTATATATTAATATAATTATATAATAACTAACTTTTTTTTTAACTTCATAATTTGTAACGAATTAGTAATAATTATGTTATATAAAAAAAAAAAAAAGAAATCGGAGTTCTTATTTAGCAGAAAAAAAAAAAGGATTACAATAATTACAGCTGTCCAGTGGAATTTGTTGCTAATTCCTAGCGTATTTTCTTCAAATTAACTTTCTAGGATTAAATACTTTAAAAAAAAAAAATAGTTTACGTTTTTTTTTCATTTTAATGTGTGAACGTTTATGTAAAGTCTAGTATCTCAAAAGACGAATACATTTTTAAAATTGAAATTATAAAAGTTACTCAGACGTTTAGGTTTCGTATTTTATTATAGCTATTGATATATACCTTTTATTTACTAATTGTATAATTCATATACATTTTAAATGTAAACGTATAATATTTAAATAATTATTATTAAAAATTAATCATTTATTATTCGATATTTTAACTTAAAATGATTTTTAAAACTCTAGCGGTAGACTAATGAGTGTAAGGAAGAATTAATAATTAATTTAATTTAGCAATTGTCTTCCTTCAATATGCTGTGTAAAATTATAAATTTCACTCGAGATTTTTTTAAGTTTTCAAAATACATTCATCAGACATTATCTGTATTTTATCATTTTCACCGTGATTATTTATATATATTTAGTAATTATTTATTTATTTAAACAAAAAATATGACATCTCCATGTATACTCAAAGGGTAATTTTCACTAATAAAAAAGCAAGATTTTTTATAGTTTATTAGGTCGATTTTTTATTTTATTTTGTTTATTTATTACTCTTGATTTTGAGCCTATAAAAACTAAATTTGCTTGAAAGTTCTCAAGTTCTTGTAGTGATTTTTTTATTTCAACAAATATAATAAATAAATAATTATTCCATTCTCATTAAAAAGAAGCAATGAACGTCCAGCGACGGTAAACGCATGCCTTGACTGTGACATTGCCTCGTCGGTGGCGGTCAAGCGAAAGAAATCGCGTGGGTTCGTTGCCAAGCAACGTTATCTGTCTGTCTTATCGACGAATAACGTTGTTGGCATTGTGTGTATGTGTTTTATCCGGTTTGGAATTCGACCCATTGCACTCTAAAACCATTTAAGGATAATAGCATTCAACGATAATATTAATATGGAGTTCATTCCACCATATGGTAAAAAATCCTATGCGCGCAACACACAAATTTCACTTGCCTCCGTCGATAAAGTAAATTTAAGAATTTTTAAATACATTTCGAGATGAAAATAAATTATTATAGAATTAATTACATTGAGTTTCAATAGAAACATGTATTTTATTAAATAATGTATTATATTATCTAATCTATTATATCTACGAGAGAAAGTTATGTTTCTGTGCTTTTCGTCACTCTCCGTTAACTTTTAAAATTTTGTGAATAAGATAGTATTTTTTTCTAAAACCCATAGCTTTCCAACGGTATATTATACATCTACATTACTGTTAGTATGTTCAAAAACACAAAAAAATTGCATTAAAAAACATTTTTGCTCTGTTCTCCTTCAGTAGAATATCGAATAGGTTCAACTTCAATTTTCACTCGTTTTTTTATTGATATTAACTAGATTATATTGCTAATTTGTTCGAATTTACAAAATTAAAGGTACTTTAGAGGAAGAAAATTTAATATATCGACCATTAAGCCCTGTCAGACTATTTCAATCAGAATGAAACCTACATGATATTAAAGTCCATAAAATTTTACATGGATATAGGGAGTTTAATCAAAATCGTTCCAGCCATTTTTGAGAAAATCTTAAAAAGGTTCAAAATGCATGGTATTAAGTGGCTCTTCTGGTAAGCTGATTTTGATGAAGAAGTTGCTATAACTTATTGGACGTATATCTGTTCTAATGAATTTTCTGTTTTATACGACTTATCGACACACACAGACTTTTTTGCGGGACTTGGTCATTTGGACCCTAAAACGTGTATTTCCGGTGAAAACTAGAATACGAAAATTTGTTCGATCGCAATACTTTCCCTTACTATATATTTCATATATAGGTAAGTGAAAGTAATGTGAAATAGTTTAATGGTATACTTAGTCGGAGAAATATTTAAACGGTTACCAGAAGGATGACATCATTTAATATTCGTTGTTTAGTTCTAATACTTTTTATTTAACTTATGTTTAATTTGTTTTCCTCACTAGACCTCTTTGTTTAGGTAATTAATAATAAATCATTTTTGTACTCCATTAATTCCTTAAAAAAAAAAAAAAGAAAAAGTAGGGGGGCGAAACCTTTGGGGTTGTAAAATGGAAATATTACTTCTCAGGATGGACATGTTTTTTTACTCGAGTTTCACGTTTTTGGACACGAAGGAATAAATTTGGTTACGTTCTCTCTGTCCGTGTGTTGTCAAATCCACGTGAATGAAATGTTAATCCATGTAAATTAAAAACGTGCTGATTGGTATCTTACGTAGAAGACGTGTATTTTGACATTTTGATTAGAGCTACTCCAAACTATTTTGATTAAACTTATTCTTAAGTATTTTCTCGAAAGACCTTAAACTATTCATATTTATTATATCAACAAGACTAATCGTTGGGCAAACAGTTTTCTTAGCTCATAATTCTTGAAGTATATATTTCATAGAGGATTTAATATAACACAAGAATAAGAGAAAAATATGAAAGAAATCTACAATAAAATGAGAGATAGCATAACAAACTGTCTATAGTGCTAAACATAAAAAAAAAATTATTGGAACTAATACCGTATCTGCTCTTTCACAGTTTTATAAGAATTACGGGAACTATTAGCATACATTTTATACTCAGCACCCTAAGTTGTTAAGGAAATTATCTAGCATGTCATACTAGATTTGTAGTTTGTCTAGTTATCCATTTAACGTCATTTTACGCTACTATTGCTAATCGGACGGTGCTACAGTGGGAGTCCTAAATTTTGCCTATCCAGGTTTAATTAGGATAGGGATCTTAAATGAGTACCTGACATCGCACAGGCTTGGGACTACCTTTATACTCGTCATGTATAAGGATTTTTTACTCCCATTAAAAAATCCTAGGATTGAACCCGCGACATTGGGCGAGGAAAATTATTACGCTAGCCACTATACTGCCTGTGACCCTGGAATTGTAGTTTAAAATTTTGTTTTTAATTTAGTTCAAAATTCGAATACACCTGAATTTTGGGATGATAAAGGTTTTAATCTTATATCTATGAAGTTATTTCTACTACTTGAGCTGTACAGCAGTGGAGGGTCAACATCCGCAGACGATGTTCAGGTCGGTCCGCGAGATACTATATTTGTATTGTATTAAATTAGCTTATTGAAAAATTCTTAAACGCCTTGGTTTGTGACTAGAATAACTAATGCATTGCACAGACTAATTAAATTGCGGAGGACATGGCTCAGTAATGCCCTGATAATGGCTCACAATCTTGAGACGAAACGTTGGCAAAATTAAAAATATTTAAATAAGACTGATTCCTGACTATTCCACCTATAATAGTTTCTACAGTAGACTGTACATCCTCAATATAGCTCACTGAGAATAAGGTTTTTCGGATTGTGGTCAGTTCTTAGAGCCTGAGTCAAGCATATACCATCTTATATTATGTTAACAATCTATTTTAACTGCGGCCACATAATTGTTAATCAATTATTTCAACAACACAAGCTTTATGTTAGTAGGATGCGCCTTAAGATTAATACAATGATTAGGAATAGATACTAAACTATATAATTTTAAAAAAATATGTTTTTTAAAACCAATTTACTAGTATGTTTTTTAATTGAAATCTAGAATTGGTTTTAGCGTTATGGAAGGGGATGTTTTACTTTCCTTTAAATTGAAATTAACTTAGTAACTTTCGAATATAGCTATAATTATTTCAATTTAGGAGGTCCTTAGCATTGTACTCATTGGTTGAAGGGGTCCGCAAATTTTTTTGTTGGGAACCTCTGCTCTGGAGGATTTTCGTTTTGAGTCAGTCAACAGAAAATTAGTGCTTAACTTTCACTTAGGGAAAAGAAATTAAGATAGCCATCGTACACGGCTCGTTGCTCATGATAAGCGTGTGAGAGCTGTGTTCGACTCTCATCAGCGGAGTGCGAATGGTAGTGGTTTTATTTCAAAACGTCAGTTTAAGCCTGCATCTTACATTACTTGGCCTTAAATTGTTCATCGTTATGATTAGGGTGCATTATCGTGTTAAAATTTTGCTGTTGAGTTGTTTGTTCATTCAAAAATATGTATACATAATTTAATTATTATCTATTCTTTTAAAATAGATATACACACTTGTATTATAATCTAATCTTCCTGTTTTGGGAATTACCATTCTTCCGATCGAATTTCCGACTTTTAACTTCATATTATTCTGGCGCTGTAAATTATATTTAGACATGATAATAGCCCAGAGCTGATCAACCTGTCTAGACGCATTTTTCCTTATCCTTGTTACCTTTTATGCAAATGCTTACGAGTCATATTGGGTCTGCACGTGGCAGGAGGTTTCGCCCCGGTGTCGTTCAACAGTCCGTCGCTCCGTTGTTTTGTTTCCAAAACCACCCGTGGATTGATAAGATTGCTCTTTGAATACTTATCAACGCCTCCTTGGATAAATGACCCTTCTTAGGAAAGAGATAGCCGATTTATTAGCAATGGCTAACTCACGTATATCAGCAATTACTATCTCCCTTTAATCTCGTATCTCGGCGTCCCATACTTCGTATCTCTGCGGAGGGAGATATCTCCTGTAAAAGAGGTTACCAACCTTTACCGGGTACCCCGAAAGGAAATATTTGACAGTATGCTGGTTAAGTTTATTTGCTTATTTCAAATTAATTTGAGCGGTTTCTTCTTGATTCTTGCTTAGAAGCCCTGGTGATGACCCGCAAAGTGGGTCGAAACGTTGGTTAATAAATAGTTTATTATTATTATTATTTTTTTTACCGCTATCCGAACCATCTCATCCGTTATATTTATAACACAGTAAAATACTTATTATTCTTTAAAATTTGTTAGGTTACAATTCACACAAGTTTTATTAATTAGTTATTTCAACGTTTTTCTCCAAAACCTATTTGTCAACCTGACCCTTTAATCTGTTTTGGTCTATTATTTATTATAATGAAGGTTTTTAAGTGACCATAAAAAAAAAAAAAAAAAAAAATCATTCCATTTCCCTTCAAAAAAAAAAAAAAAAAAAAAATTGTGCTTATGTTTCAAGATTACTAGAGTCCAAACAAGAAAAAACAAATGTTTGTCCGCCGTCGTCCGTACGCCGTCAGCGGCTTTTCTCCGAAAGTACAGGACCATTTTTTTTCGAACTTTGGTACAAAAATACCGGAGCATCCAGGCAATGATCCGAACACCTTGTTGATATCAGTCGTGTTAGATTTAAAACGGCGGCCGATTAAAAATGATTTAATTCTATAACTCAGTTATTTTTAGGTAGAGAAATAATTATTAAAAGAGTTTCAGTCATGAACAAAAAAACTTCTAGAAAAGAATCTCAACCAGAGACCATTATTCTGGATTCTCTAGGAATTTATACCGTTTATATTTGGCTGAATATGTCATATCTAGTACCAATTTTAATTTTTAAAAAGGGTTTTATATATTTTATCTAGCACTCTTTGTTTTGCTGGGTTCATAATAACTATATATATATATATATTGCAAATGAAGGTGAAATATGTCTTATTGAATTATTGTACAGTTATGAATTCTACGTATTGTTTTATGTACTCGAGGTCACCTTCATTCAAATGGCATACTTGTTTCTTGAAAATTATCTTAATAAAAGATAACATATTATAAAATTGTTTTAATATCTGTTATGTACTTTGAAACGAACAATTTAACAATATTTTTACAAAATTAATCTTTTTAAATAATTCGATAAAAGGATATTCCATTGACTGTTGAAATAATCTTTTAGTGCCTTAAAAAAAAAAAAAAAAAATCCCTTTAATCCTTTTCTGCCCAAAAACTCTTTACAAATATGTGTATATGTATATATATATATTTATGATAGTAAGAGGTTTTTCTTGTATATTTGCAATAGAAAAATGGTTAAGGACAATTATAGAGGACTAAACATTCATAAACTAAACATTTACATCATTGCTAAACAAAATCGAACGGCTATGTAGAAACGTCTTTTAGAAAACATTGGCAAAGT